>JAPYZS010000003.1:0-542241 GCA_030522925.1 Trissolcus japonicus
CAATTTCTGGCATTTCTAGCCATATTATCGTAATTTTGAGCAAATTTTCAGGGTTTAAAAGGGGAATTTTTGGGTGTTGGGCATCGATTAAGCATATTTCGGGCTATTTCTGACGATTTTGTCAATTTCTGGGATTTTCAGGGGTGTTTAGCGTCGTTTAAGCGTGTTCGGGGGTATTTTTTGACGATTTTGTCGATTTCTGGGATTTTCGGGGTGTTTAGCGTGGTTTAAGCGTGTTTGGGGGTATTTTTTTGACGATTTTGTCAATTTCTGGCATTTCTAGCCATACTATCGTAATTTTGAGCAAATTTTCAGGGTTTAAAAGGGGAATTTTTGGGTGTTGGGCATCGATTAAGTCGGGGTGTTTAGCGTCGTTTAAGCGTGTTTGGGGGTATTTTTTGACGATTTTGTCAATTTCTGGGATTTTTCAAACAACAATTTTTTTTAGTGAAAAGTTTTGCAATTTCAACATCCATAAAGAGAAACATTGTCACTAATGGCAAATATCGACGATAGTACAGGAATTCCATGAAGCGAACCTGTAGGAATCCTTTAGGAATCTTACAAATTTGGCCGGAATTTCCCGAATCCTACATGCAGATGACAACCATACGAGTCATGTAATTATTGCTGTTGAGGTTGGGTCAATTGAAAACAAAAGAAAACTTTGACGAATAAACAATACAATTGAAGGACAAATCTTAAGATTCATGTTCGTTTTGTTGAATAAATGAATTACCTATTATAAATTAGAATTTCGGCCCCCGCTGTTAGTGAAGTAATCGTCAGGGAAGTTGAGAACATGTGCTGTCACACCTCTCATTAGTTTTTTAACAGCTCTTCATACGTGGATCAACTCACCCTGTTCATCGCTTAAAACCTCAACCCTGCTTTACTGCCTGCCTCGACGCCTTTCTTTTTTTTTCATCTTCTTGTTCTCTGATACTGCACCCTATTTTCGTATTTCTATCAATGAATTGGGGAATTATAAAAATCATATTACATCCTTCCAAACATTTAATTCGATTTTTTTCAAGACTGACATTTAACTCGATTTTTTTTCAAGATTAATTATAAAAAAGATAATGAATATTCAAACTCGATTAAATATTCAAAGCGATTCGTGTTGATCGGGAAAATCATCATTTATTTTCAGATGGTGACATTGGCGTGAGGAACGTCTGGCAAGGGATGGAGGAAACGACCACAGAATGGTGAAAGTACTATGCCACGAAAAAGCAAGTACATGGCTTAATTTCCTGCTAAATTACTACTTTAATAGGCAAGATGAACGCCGTTGATGAGGAAGGTTAGTCGGAATATAAATAGGGAGTATCCCAACCCTACTACTGGACCCTCCTTATTTCACTTCATGTAATTCTCTATTCCTGTATATTTAAATGTCTTCCTATCCGTTCGTCCTCTCCCTCGAAGTCAATTAACGCAACAAGAACTGAATTTCACTCATAACCGCATGAAGGTTCAATAAAATTTAACATTTTCAATCATATTCTACTCCTTTGAGCAAGAAACATTTTAAAGGATGATATTTAAGAAGTATATTCATTGAAAATTTATTGTTTAAAAATTTTTGTCCAATAAACTAACTAATCATAAAATTAAAAAATAGCAAATTAGTCTGAAAATAATTAGTTGAGTATCAGAAGCAATAATGTTATTAAGTTTTCGTAAAAAAATATTGTTTCTGAAAACAAGAAAAATTTAATGAATGATTTATTGAGTTTTCAATGAATTTCTTGTACATCAAGTGTCCTTTTGTTGAATTTATTTTTTGAAAAATTTTGATGGCTAATAATCTACGAGTATGCTTATGCATTATTGTATACTTTATGTTGAATTTAATGCATCTTGCTTCACTGCCATATATTTATCCGTAGGAAGCTCATAAAGCAAGTTTAGACGGTCGTTAACAATCAAACGTGTTTTACATAAAAGAGCCAAAATCAGAAGTATATTTCATGTGCCAAGATTTGAATCCGATAGTCAAAATGTGCGCCAGAATACATCAAACATTTGTCCATAATTTATCGTTTATCAAATTTCCAATGTTTTACACAACGTGAGTCATGGTGTTTTGATAATTAAATCTTTGCATTAGTGTACCTTTACATTCTGTTTTACGATATCAGATGTAATGTTCTATCACCGTTGTTTGATCAATGCTACCATACATGAACTTGCAGTTTGCACTCAGGTATTACGTGAACGAAGTTTTATGGTAAAAAAGCAGTTTTGATTACCAAAAAAAAAACTTGTTTACAAAAATCATTTCTAAACTGTGTAATTTATGAGTTTGATTTTTTATGATTTCATGTCAAATTTAATTTGTTGAAACAATCATAAATTTGGTTTAATGATTTGCAGATTTTCAAGAATTACAAAAGTATCAAACGAAAAAAATGAAACCTGAAGATTTGCATATTTTTAATTTTTTTTAATTTTTTTTCATTAAGGGATAACAATTAGTCATTACATTTGGACGAACTAAACTAGAGCGGGTTCACGTAATCAGTAGCTGGCATAACCATTAGCCATTATTTTAAGTTTAAAGTTATTAAATTTATCAAACCGAAATAATCTGTTTGAATGACCAAACGGCATAAATGCAAGGCAGGAATACTACATGCCACCCAAACCACGTGGCAGGTAGGGTATAAACTTGCTTTCCTCTGTGGAGTTACCCGACAAACGCTGAGTGGTCAACATACAGAGACGAGAAAAACATAACATAACTCGGTGTCACGCACAAGGCTTTACAACTCTGTCGTCTCGTTATGCTCACCTCCATCGGTTCTTCCTTCCTGACCTTTTGCTTTATCTTTCATTCATTCTAAATAGTTTCTGTCCCGTTTCTCTCTACGTTTCAACAATCTCATTCATTTTTACGAGTTCCCTAATGTAGATTATTTCAGAAGCAATCTTGTTACAATTTATTACTCGCATCTTAAACATTACAAAACAAAAGTTTTTGTCAAAAAGAATTTTATGAACATCCTGAAATTAAAACTTTTTAATCATTTTTAAATTGAACTTAAGAATTTTTAGGTGGTTTTTTTTTTCATGTACAGTTTTACAAAATTCATGTTGTAATTTATGTATGTCCCATATATAAATTTTTACTTGAGCATACAGTGCAATTTCATTCTTGGAAAATATTGTCCGATGAGATGATAAGTTAAATTAAAGTTAGAAAAATAAGATAAGAAAAATGTGGCATCCTCAGTGTCAAAAATTTAGTTCTTGTTTGAAATAAAATACATTACGATCAGTTCACGGCCTGTGCAGGTATCGCGTATCCATCATACGGACGTTCCCTTATACTCCGTATCAGTTGGGTGTTGTGGCAAGCAAAGGTTTAACGATTCGCGTAGCTGCGTCAATTTACGACCCGTAAAACGAATCGAATGCGCTTTATGTATGTAAATTAGGTCAGGTTTGCTTCGTATACTAAGAGTCTTAACATTCGAACATTCGCTCATATAATATTTCTTAAACCACAAAAATGTATCACTTCATTTCTTAAATCTGGTATAACATTTGTTTACACAAAAAATGGAGAATTGCGCTCAACTTCCGGTCAATGGCAGGAATTCATATTTTTGTTCTCCTTATTTTATTTTGAGCAGAAAAAAAAAATGTTCTTTCGCATCGCGTTTCTTCGCAAATTTTGCAAGTCTTTTATTATGGGATGAAACATTTTTCATTGTCTACGGTTGCAGTGTGAACTAATGGTGGTTGAAATTATCCGCAATATAAAATATTAAGTTCTCACGCGCATAAACTTTGGAAAAGTAAGTTTATGGTACAAGTAATAAAAGAAATCCTTAAACTTCGAAATAACTGCGGATGTGAAATTTCTGTGTAACACGCGCATTTCGATTTGCGAAGCTCAAATTGGCGGTAATTTCAGTAATGTTTTCTCAAGACCGTATTCAACTGTATAGAATTCAGAAAATGTTGTTCTCTCTTCCCCTCTTTTTTTTCTATTCATATGGTAATTTTGTTTGTTGAATATCTAAATTATTTAATTCGGATGACCAGTAAAATTTCATTTTATGCATTGGCATGTTATTGAAGTCTTTATTATGAGCCCGTTATCATACGAATGGAATAGAACGGTTGCGAAGGTTTCGAACGCCGCAACGTAGGTTGCAGTTTGAACTATAAAACGACTTAAATTATGGGCGCGGATTGCAATATTATGAGGCTATATACGCACGTTTAATGATCGAAGCTACCGGGCAGGCGGACGGCCTAAGTATTGTCTCAATGTATGCAACCCTTCGAGACGTCGCGGTACTCCTTTGCTTTTAAAACTACTGCTCGTAAGCTCATAAATACAGATCAGTCTTAACGCGCCGCAATGCACTCGTCTTGAAATTCAAACGTTAAATTTAAAAGTTGAAGAATTTTCAAGGCTTCCTGGACGGACAAAATTAAACCGTTGCCATAAACGGATTCATGCACATTACATTAGGACTGATAAATAATGATTGACCTCCGTAAAATATTGCAAACGATCTGCGTGATTTACAATCAAAAATCTTAATGATTCATTGTTTTCGATAAAAGAGAGGTTAATTTTTTTTTTCGACACGGATGTTTTCAGGGTACATTTTTAGTTGCATCGGTGCGGTGTTTTGTGAAACAATGTTCTCCTTGACAAGACAATAGATTTGCGTGATGAACTCGTTCAAGTACTCGTGCAAGATATTGCAAGAGACCCGGATAATAACGTAAAACTAGCACTTGGTGTTTTGCGACTATGGCAAACGGATGCGGGAATAATATCATGTTTCCTGAACACTGCAATTGTATAGTTTTTTGTTTCTTGCCTCTGGAGTATGTGCGCTTCGCGCGCACCGAAAATTAAATGGTAGATTTTTAATTTTTTTACATTTTTTTTACATTTTTAAAAATACATTTTTTTATTAAAAGATTGGAAAATGTAAAGAAAGTTATTGTAATGAAAGAAGGATATTTCATTTATTTATTTTTCAAAGGCAACGAATCAAAACTAAAATTGTGAAAATAATGTTTTCTTCATTTTATTTTAGTGCGTTATTTTTTAGAGTGTTGAAACAAAATCGTGTAGTTGAAATCACAGATGTGATTGGTTCTCGCACGGAGTACCTAGCTGATGGGTCATGAACTATCTTGATGGCTAAATAGACTATCTATTTTTCTGAATGTTGCGATATTGCTTTCAGTCAGAATGAAAAAAAAATTGTAGGTTCTAATGATCAATAGTCAATGCAAGTTATTTGAGATTTCTTTATTTTTTGTGTATAACAGCATCCATGAAAATCGACAATTCTTGAAAAAATTGTTTTATTTTAAAAAAATATTAAAAATAACTAAAAAAAGAAGAAAAATAATCTCAATGCCAGAAAATTTATTTAATTTTTCTATTGAATATCTTTTGTCATTTCACAACTTATGGACACAAATAGAACCTTAACCAACCTTAACGTTATAAAGTGACTATTATGAGTCTGAAGACCCAATCTGTTTTTAAACGGATTTTTTTCAAAATTAGTAAAAAATTGTTGTTCATCAAAAAAAGCTAGTTTGTTAATACAAACTACGGTGGAACTTTAGAAAAGTTATAAAAAATCAAAAAAATTGAACTAAAAATGATGTTTTTTGTAATATAAGTGTGTTCGTTTTCCTTTAAAAATACTCCCATAAATTGTTTTTTAAATAATTCTTCATCCATTTCTTTTGATTTTGTTTTCATATTATCGTGGATAAGTTTTGAACAACAAAGTTGATCAATTTGTCTTGATGATAATTCTACTCTACAGAAACTTTCAAAACCATTTTTCGATGTTTATTTTTCAAGTTGAATGTTAATTTTATAAGGCTCAAAATAACCTCTGGGGCTGTCAGACTCAGAATCGGGTAATACGGGCACCTTGAGCAAAAAGCGGTATAATGATTTTTTAACAAATTGAAATGAGTTTTCTTGCATGTATAATCTGAAACCATTTTATTAATTAAAAAAACTGAAGATTTACGACTTAATTAGACTTGTATATTATGCATATTTTGACTTGTACAATAGAATACGTTGGGCTAATGGCGACAGCAGCGCTACCCACCGTGACAGAAAATAGCAACTCTTGGGTCTAAAGCTTTAAACCTTTAAAAATAGCCTAAAAATGATGTAAATTAAAATTTAACCCTTTTAAGATTCGATACAGACGTTAATTGTCTGAAGTTGATATTTTTTTTTAGATTATTTATGTAATATATTTTTTTCATACCCAAGTTTTGTCGGATTAGGTGGCATGACAATCGCCATTTTAAAAGATTAGCTAAGTGTAGGGCTAGAATTTTTTGCAAAAATCTCATTCGGGATCCTTTCTCGGCAATATATTCTGGCTGTAAAACGATAATAAAAAAAAAACAAATAATTGAAAGTGGATCGGTGTAAATAAATAATCACGTTTATATATCTTGAAAACTTTGTATTTTTTTTTAATTGTCAGAATTATTTTTTCAGGGTTCAGCATGAAGTGAGCTGTGATGCTGCGCGCGCATTCACCGATACATTCAAGCTGCCAAACTATTCAAGAACGAAATTGCTGGCGGTAAATTTGAATAAATTATCTTTAACTTACGTTTTAAAAATATTTAATCTTTTTAATTGTCACAATTCTTCTTGTAGGATTTATTACAACGTCAGCTGTGATTATACTCGTGCATCGGTACATACCAAAACAACAACAAAAATACCGGTGGTAATAATTTGAATACATTACCTCGAATGTGTGGTAAATAATAATATTCGATTTTCGTTTTTCAATTAAAAACTTTCTTTCAGGTTGACAGGCACGAAGTCAGCTGCGATGATGCCCTGACACATCCAAGACGCCAACATTCAAGAACAAAAATACACTGGCGGTAAATTTGAATAAATTATCTCCGACCGAAATGTGCACGTTTGAAAAACATTCTAATTTTATTTTTTCAATTTCTACAGTTCTTCCTTCAGAATTTAGTGCTCATGATTGTAGTGTTAAATTTCGGACCAAGTATGGCTTCCTGTCCAGCATATGCTAATCAACTTTCTGAACCTTCTCTGATGAAGAGGGTAAAAAAAGGATCAAGATCGAGATTCATGAATGCTACTTAAACAGCAGCAGTTGATGAACCATGCCCAAAGCGAAGGTAATAAAATGCACCAAGTAGTTGAGTAGTTTCGAGATTTTTCGTCGCGGGATAAATCAAGTTTGGAGGTAGGGGGACAAAAGCTTCGTAACCTTCTCCCTGGTGATTATTTCGACATTTTTGACTTGTAGATCTCGGTCGATCGGCTACTTGGTTGGACGCTCATAACTCTGGCTGATTTGCATTACAGTTTCGTAACTGTTGGTTCTTTGAAGAGCGAAGGGGTTATATTACACGGGTTCCTCGGCGTTCCACCCTCAAATCGTGAAGGCAGCTCGGCCAGTCATAATAATCATAACAACGAGATCTGGCAACTAACTTGCGATCCACCTCCGCGCAGTGGCACCGCCTCGGCCACGCCTACGATCCCCCACCTTGTCGGATCAAGCGCAGTCGCTGATACCGCGAAACGGGTGAGGAAATTTGCCGCCGCGAATCGGCACGCCACTACGCAGCTCGACTGCGGACTGCGAGGTAAACAGGACTTCATTTTCGTGCGCCTGCGAGTGTTCCAACAACGTGGCTAAACATGCCGCAATACAACACCACGCGACTCTCATCGTAACTCAACGATCATTGACTGCCAATCATGTCCGTGTGTTAATGGGTGGATCGCGATCATGGATAGTCATTTGGATAACTCGGTCGAGGCATTGTGACAATCACAAACTCAGTGACAGTGCGAGACCAGAATTGTGATTCTTTTGTGAGTTGGTTCGTCGGGTGTTTTTTCTCGGGCTAAATGGTTACGTGATCGGCTCGACTTTTCTTTCGATGTCGCCGCCAGATAATCACAATTAACTATCAATCAATGGTTTACGATTGTTTCGATGTTGTCGATTCGGCTGGTGTTAGTCCTGTTCTGTCCGATCTGATTCACCGCACTTACCATCGTCTGGATAACTCTCTTCGCTGATCATCGCCAAACTTCATTCTCTGTTTTCACCGAAGATTTTTCTACATTCACATTATTCCCAGTAAGTAACGATTCAAACTAATCAATCAATCTTCTCCCAAAGACAAATATCAAACGATTTGAATGTCATTTTGTTTTATATTGTTTTTTTTTTTTTTTAATTTTGCTTCATTTGAAATTAGATTATTTTAATAATAAAAAAAAACAAGGAACATAATAAAAACGAAGGCTCATTGGTGATTATCACACACTACATACAATTACGTTAATCTCGGTAATTAAACAAATTACTTTGTTGTATTCATGCGGGAATAAGCGAAATGAGAACAAGAGACGGCGAATGATAACAAAGAGTGGAGCCAGTCCCTGTGCACCAAAGTCGGTGATAATTTTCTTCAACTACTTAGTTGCGTTCTAATAATTAGCGCGATGATTATGTGCTGCGTATAGATTTATGCCCGTTCGCAAACAGTCGATGTTAGTTGCGACGCTAATTAATGCATCGCGCGGTAAAGCACTTTCAAGCATCCACCCCGTGGGTTTCAAATCACAAATTTTGCGTCCCGTTCTAAAAACAATTTTTCCCACTGTGGGCTTAGCGAGCAATTAAAAGCCTTTAAATATTTTCTGCACGCCGTGTGACTGTAGCTTGCAAAGGTAAACAGAAGCACATGTCGACAGCATGACTGTGAGCCTGCGGAGAAGGGATTTGCAGAGAGCCGATGCGGCAAAGAATGAACCAAAAAATTGGCCTGAGAACATGCGAAATCGTGTAACTATAAAAACTCCAATTTAAAACGAGTCAATTTTGTTTAAAATGAGCTTCAAAGTTTTATCTCCCGATTGGCAAAACCAAAATTGCACAATTTAACGGTCGATAAAAATTGATCCGAATTAATTTGAGACATTCGTTATGATTAGAAATTAGAATAACTTAATTGGAAGGTCGTGTTAGAGAGAGGATTAAAAAGGATATTGCCAAGGTCAAGGAAACAAATCGATGTTGCTCCACTTCTTACTCTTTTTCTCTCCCCAGGCTCGATGTATCGTCTATTAAATTGTCTTTTCCCGTTTGTTTTTGCTTGCGCTTCGTATTTGTCTGTTTCTTGCGGGTGTGCGAACCCTCATTCGCAACTCCATTCAGCTCTCCGTCACTCCGGTTTACCCCAATACTTGCTACTGTATTTCCCCTGACAACTTACCCTTCCGTATACTTTGTCTCGAATTACAGCGATGCACTGATAATTTTTTTTTTCATCCCCTTAAAAAATAAAAAAATATCTACGTCTTATAATTGTTTTTTACTAGGCGAGATTAAAAAAAAATTATAAAAAGGAAATTATGATTTCGAATTCCTTCTTGAAAAAATAAATGTTAAGAGCGTCATTGGATTGAAGTTAATTTCTATAGCAGAATCCCTGTCCCAACAATTGAACTTGCTCACAATTGGCTGTGACATTCAATATCAAGCGATGATGCGGGCGTTGTCATTAATTCTAATAACGCATATGAAAACACCAGCAGTCGCGCTTTTCACTTAAGAATTCTCCGGTCAATTGTTTTGCCTCTTATAAGTCTATGAAAAAAAAAATGATCATTTGAAAAAAAATATAATCATATGAGAATCGCTTGGGAATAATATAAAATTATAAAAAGGTGGCTGATCACATCCAGCCCAGATGTTGGTTTCAACAACTCGGCATGAGCTGCGACGAGGATTGGTACATAAATACCTCCGTGACAGAGGGTGATGCCATTATAATGATCATAAAACGCTGAAAGATCTATTCGTAGTTATTTAAAGGTAAAATATATATACTTTAGCTTTCATTTTTAAAGCTTTCGTAGTTGGAATAAAATTAATTTACTAAAAAATTACCAAAAATAAATCAGAAAATTCTGAAAAATTGTAACAAAAATTTTTTGAAAAGAGCAACAAAAAAATGCAAAAAAAAACTACCATGTTATTTGGAAAAAAAAAAAAAATATTATGAGTTTGTAATGTTTTTATTCAACTAAAAAGATGATTGATTGATTTTTAAAATGATCAAGTATTGTTAAAAAATAATAAAAATTGATTTGAAAAAGAGACATCTTTTGAATGATCAATATTTTTATTTCATAATTTTTAGAATTTGATTGATTCATTTTTGGACGGTTCAAATAATTAGTTTTTGATATTTGCTTATAACGTTATGAGAATCGTTTGGTACTGGGTCCTGTTCGCTTGCAAACCAAATGCGTCGGCCTCGCATACATAAATGCTAACGCAATTTACAGTGATACGTTCTCACAGTTGCATTAAACGGGTGCCGCACTCGCGTTCAGCGTAATCCTAACGTTTCGTGACTTGGGACAAAGCCCCATGGATTTCTGACAGAATAGTAGCGCGCATAACGACTATTACCTGTGCCCTTAGCTTATGCGGGCCCGCGTGTGCACACGTCACGCTAACTCACACATTAAACTCATTTGATAAATGTTATATCCAGACGATCTATATCTCTTTCATTTTTTTTCCTCTTCATCTCTTCAAACATAACTTCAAAGGCCAAAAAAAAAAAGAGAAAACTCTTAAAAGTTTCCAAAATTGAAAATAAAACGATGCAGTTTGTTCATCAAGATAAAACAGTATCTACTACATTTTTTATCTTACAAATTAAAACAAAAATTATTATTTATTTTTTATTAAAAAATGTGAAGCTTCCTTCACATTCCTTCATCTTTGCAGAGGTGGAAAACATTTTTTTTTGTTCGGAGATCAAAGAAATTTTTTATTTAAAAAAATGTTTAATACATTTTTTGTGTTAAAAAACCAATTGTCTAAGCCCTTTGAGTAAAAAGTTGTGAGTGAATATAAATTAGAGCAAAGTTAATACTAGATCGGTGTTAGGGAATGGGTATAAAAAAATCGGTTTTTAATAACACGTTTAAGGGATAAAATGTGTCTGATTTCTAAACGATCACGAAACGAAAAATGTAAATATACGTGTGTATGGCTCGAGCATAATTATTATTCTCGGGGAGGCCGATTGCAACAGATTCGATTTGATTTCTGAGGTCACCTGAAATGAAGCATTGAGTCCAATGATTAGGGCTACCTAACCGGAGAACCTGTTCGATGCGCATAGTCGGACGCTCGAAGCGACTGCTGCGTGAAAAAGGCGTTTAGTCGATTATAACTATATATAAAACGCTGTTAGGTATAAGCTCGTTGGCCAGAGGCGAGGTTGCTCTTAAGCTGCTTTATCTACTAGCCCTGTAATAAGCTGTGATCTGAGAACATATATTTTCATCGTGAATAAACATACACTTAAATAGTGATTCCTCTCGGGCCGTCCGTGCAAGCGACAATTCGTTCCTATACGAACTCGGACGGTGTCTGAAGACACAGAGCAGTTGCAATTACAAACTGGTCAACATATAATTATCCCCAATGACCATAAATTACGCGATTTTTATGCGCAACATTCTTAATTACCCTTTGAATTAACATCAATCAACCCTCTTAATTATACACTGTTCCACGATGCCGACGTTCTCAGATGCAGTTACATACTTTCGGGGGCCCCTCGGATACCCATTTTATTGGAAAATTTATTGAGCGTCCATCTACTTATATTATTATTTGTTTTCGAATTTATTCCCAGACAATAACAGAGTCCAAGATTGACGAGCACTTAAATTTCGTACCCCAAAAAGTATAACGAAAGTATAGTTTTAACATTTTAAATTTTATGTAAATTCATAAATTTAAATTACGGTTAATTTTGTACGAACAATTTTTTTTAGTAATTACAAAGCGAACAGAAAAAGAACAAAAAAGTGTGTAAAAAGTTTTGATACAATTGTTATGTTTATAAAGTTAATACAAAAAAATATACAAAATAAACATTTCAATTAATTTCGAAAAAAAAATTGGATCCAGTTCGTTTGATTTAATTTGTGCAAAAATGTGTGTAATAATCATGCACGAGTTGGAAATTCGTTCTGAAATAACTATAGATGTAGGTTAACATTCAGAATCTTCAAATCTGATGTTTGACATTAATGAATGACTCGAATTATTCCTCACCTTGGAATTATGAGGCGAATTTGCTCTCGAAACCGGTTATTAAAATAATTTGGAAAGAATCCTACTAATCTATGTTCTATATGTCACTATGGGTTCCCGAAAGCCCGCAATCTTCGTTCGAAAAACCTGCGAGCTAAAAAAGGGAATAAAACATTTTATTTATTATTTTCTTTTTTTTTGCAGAAACATAATGAGCGTCTGTCAGGCATTGATAGCACGACAATTAAAACTGTTTTGCGAACATTGTGATTAGTTTATACGAGGCAGACGAAATTTCGGAAACGATTAACTTGATATATTTGTGAGCAGACTGTTAATAGAAACGACTGGTGAGAATATACAGTAGTTATTTTCATTCTATTCGTGGTTCACGGACTATTGAAGTAAGGTGAAAATACCAGGCGGCGGAATGTTAATTTCGTCCTGGCATAAATCATCTCTCAAGTGCTAAGACGTGTGTGTAAGTTTGATAAAGTTCATATTCACCGGCGACCAGTCGTCTTGAATCACCTTCGACCTCAGTTTAGCATCGCACTATAAAATTACATGACTCCGCCGAAAATTTTCGAACTTGCACTAAAGTTTCTTGCCATTCATAAATTATCCGATAACAAAATATACAATCCCTCAGATTCAAACAAATTGTTAGCATTAATTAATGTGCTCCAATCAGACCGAATTAACATTTTTTTTTTAATTTTTCAGTAAAATATTTTGATTTTATTATATTGGAAAAAATATTGAATTTTAGAATAATAATTGGTCGTGCTAAATGGTTGAACATGGCAATTGAAAATAGAAATGGTAAAAATTGGGCGCGAGTGGAAACATCGACGAATAATGAAATATTTGTCTCGGCAAAAAGACATGAGTGAATGAGCTTTCCAGTCGTTCGTCATGGGGCACGATTTAAAAAATAAAAGCATTGGACTTAGGCCAGCGCAAAAATAGAAGCAGATGTTGTTAGTTGCGTCTGAAACGTGATGGCGTATGGAAACTAAGCGAGGGACATTCGGAGAAAGAGGAGAAACATCCAGACGGTGGGGAACGTGATTTCATTGCCCTTGAATACTTACTGAGCTTAGATAAAAATAATTATACGGATAAATGCACATTGCTTATGAGCAGCATTTGGTCGCGCATTTTCAAACCCAAGAACTTGCTTTTCTTATACCCGTCAAACCCAAACTAAATTCTTTATTTTTTTTAAAACCTCAAAACTTCTGCTGTCAAAATATTTTCTGTTTGAACAAAAAAAAACAACAAAATGAGCATTGTTTCGAAGAAAATTTTGTTGCGAGTTTGAGCAATTGTTTCCAAATTTTTTTTTGACAAATTGTAAATGTTATAAAAAAGTATTATAAAATTGTTCGAATTGTTTTATTGTTACAGACAAAAAGTTATCGAGATGCGTGGTTGACATGGCGGAAGGTTCAGCCGAAGAAGAACAAAGCAGTACCGCTGCACCAGCCACCCCTCCAGCTGATCTTCGTATTCTCAACACTCGATTATCACCTTCGTATCAACACCAGCCGAGACAACAAACTCATTTACAACATCGACAGCATCTCAATATGTTGGCCACTGCGGTACCTCCCAGACACAGCATGTTGCCGTCCCATCATGTCAAAACTGAGGCTGAGATGGACAACCCGTGTGATGTTCCTCTTAATCTTAAAAGCGAGGTAAGTTATTTATACACTGAAAACTGTACACTTGCTAATTCCATTTCACCCATCAAAAGTCATTGCAACCTTCCCCCCCCCCTCCCCCTGTAGGCATTCAAAATGTTGAAACCAAAAGAAAAAAAAAAGATGAAAAAAATTCTTCGGATGACTATCAATTGACGGCCAATTCTCGCGAACTACCACGTGTGGCAATTTTTTTTAATTTCCTAACTAATTGAGTTTCAAATGCAAATACCAATTATTTAATTAGTTACATGCATTGTTGGTGCGTAAGATAATAGCTTGAATCATCCAATTACAAGTTTAATGAGCTAATGATTCATTGAAGAAGGTCTCGATTGATCACTATTTGGTACTTGGTAAAAAGATGTACACATTTTTTATCATATTTTTTATCTCCGCTTAATTACTCTCGTCGGACTTAAAATGAATTGTTTGTATATTTTCGTGTTTATAATTTAGATTCATTGCAAATGGTAGCAAGGAGATACAAAACGCTAACAATAGAATTGGCTGTGCATTCAATTCTCTCTTAATAACAGAAAGGAGCTGCAAGCATTGTAAATAAGGTTTGCCAGTGACAAAATGAAATTAAAAGGTAAATTTGGACGCGTAATCAGGAGACGGTCAATTACATATGTACATGAGACAGGGACATCATTGATAAGGTGGGATATCTTGAGCTGATTTACAGACAGCAGCCGTTGGCACTCAGTTGTCGTGAACATCCCGCGTGCACTATGATTCGCGCATTAATAGATTGGGTATTTTTCCATTAAATAGGAACTTGATCGGATTGAAAATCTGTCAATTTAGGAAAAAACATCTGACAGCTTATATTGGCGTTGGACATTATACGCGGTAACGAACGAGGCAGGACTTACCGCTTGACAACTCATCTGGATAACCCCAAGCCTCATAACGTCAAGTCTAGCGACGTTCACTCTTTTGATATTTCCTCTCATTTAATTCGCGATTAACTACAAAGCCTCTTTTATTCATATTCTTACACGTTATATGTTTTACAAACATGATTTTCATTTCGTTTTTGCCCGGGATATGACAAATGTTATCTTCCACTGTCGCGACAATCCGATTGATATAATAAAGGACGCTGCACTGACGTATGACAGACACGTACACCCGTCAGCTTCATGTAAAAAAAACTTACCTGAAAATTACTCTCTTAAAAAAATAAGCTCATTTCTGGTTGCAACATGCAATTCGTTTTTTTTTTCCCTCGCAAAGCGATTTTTTCTATCAGTTTCATCAATCGGTGTGATTTGCGTCACAATGATTTGTTCAAATCCGTGTGACGATACACAATTAGTCGTTTTTTCATAAAAAAATAATTTCCTTTCTGATTTTTTTTTCTGACAAAATAGAATAAAAGCGTAACGGGACAGGCAAAGTCACACTGATTTCAATCTAATCACATTGAATCAAGTCTGTGTTTTGTGCGTTTATTGATTTGTGTATCCGAAAAAGTCACAGAGATTCAAGTCTGTGTGATCTTTTGCATCAATTAAAAATTAATTTTAGAAAATCACACAGATTCACATCAGTGTGATGATCACTCGTTAATTTAATTCAATTTTAAACTGAGAATCAATTTAATTTTTTATTTTTCATTGGATAAGTTTTGCTGATCTGCTAATTTGAAACAATCACACAGATCCGAAATCTGTGTGACTTTTTTATCTCTCAGAATCCTAATTTTTTGCTCTCTCACGCGAGAATGATGCAGTTGACGAGTGTGAATGACATAACGAGGTGTAAAAAAAAAGATTGATCCAATCGAAAACGTGTCAAATGGATAAAAGAAACAATAAAGTTTTGATTCCGGTCTAGGATTAACTTTGAAATGGTATGGCATTAACGTCTGTTGTGCAAGCTACAATTCTAGTTTCCGACGTTCTCTTTTAAAGTAGGAAACTCCGGGAACACGTTGACTGTTCTCGTAGAGAAGGAGCGACGGAGTAAGAGAATCTGGCGTAGAGATGGAGGAAAGTAACTCACCGTCGGTGCCAAATAACAATGTTGAATCTCATAAACAAGGAGACAAGACAAATATCCACTGGTCGTCGGTGGTTCTCGGAGTGGACAGAGTCCGTTCCACCACCCACCCTCACCCTTTCAGAATGAGAGACTCTGCTGGTAATTTCACGGTGTCTTGCATCTCTGAGCCATCCCTACGTCCCTTTCCCATCGCCCAGTGTTCTCTTTCTATCGTTAACAAGTCCGTTATTCATTCACTATATTCCACCGATCTGCAATCATGAACACCTCTTTAATGAACGTATTAATCGTATTGCATGCGCTCTCTCTTTCTCTCCCGCGGATCAAGTCATTTTTATTCCTCGCTTATCACACTCAATAACTGTAACCCCGTGGCATCTTATCAACTCTTCTTCTCTCAAACATAGTATGCGGTCTCGGCTTGGCACAGTCGAGATAAAATTAAATTACCCCGCTAATTATTATTGATGAAGTTCACATCCGAAAGATATGCTCATAAAACATGTAATTCTCGTTCGCCCGGCACATACTGTTGTCCTCATTGCTCCTTTTCTGACGTACCGCAGCGCATTCTATCTTCCAAAGTAGAGTACTGCAAGGTCCAACATTAGTTAACAATTAATCAAGGCGCTTGTAACTCAACATATATCATTAAACTAGTTAGCGAAGTAGGGTCGGCCAAGTGTGCTGACCACTGGTTCTGCGCCCCTTCATGTCCAAAACTCCCTCCTTCGGATTAATCCGCCGCTCTCTTGCGACGTGCTTCACGTACTAGTTGAAACTCTTGAAACTACTCCTGCCCAAAATTTACACTCATTCCTATGTATATACCCTCCTATACAACAACATCTGTTTCGAGTGATGTCTTGTTAGCCAAGAATTTTTGTCCAAGAAAATTTCAACTGCCCGCCAACATTTGTCATCTGATGTCTATTAGATGAAAAAAAAAAAAAGAACATCTCTTTTGTTCTTCTCGAACAATTTCAGTTATAGTAAATAATTCAACTCGGGCAAGACAAAAATGATAACTTATGCAGCAACAAGCTCACACGCACGGTAAATCATTTGCGCTTTGTCTATCAGTCTTATGTGTCTTCGTGCTTTGGCCAGCAGAGTCTCGCGCCTGCGAGTGTCCCTTATAAATCCTACAGAACTCCGGCTGGACACTAATGTACGACTGTTTGCGGGTATAACTTGGCCTCGACATGAAGGTTAGGGTACGAGTATTAGCTGCCCACACTAAGCCGGGCTAAAGGTTGCCTAGACCTAGCCATTTCTCACTGCCTTACACCCCCGAGCCGTAGGCTGAAGTTTACATATAAGTATTAGCGGTCGTGGGAGTCTGCGGTCTCGTCTTCGTCAGAGAGGTCAGATCTAACGATCGATCTGATTTCCATCTGTTAAATAAAAGCCAAACAACCTCTCGGCAGCTTTGTCATCAGAAAAGAGTCACGAAGTCTGACTGGGGGAGGGGTGGGAGGGAAGGAGGGTTGTTTCAAACAAGAACTTTGACACTGGGTATGAACCAATGTAAGCTTCGAGAACATGCGCTAAGACCAACGAATCTTCCAAGTCGCTAACAAAGTCCAAGGAGACTAGTCAGATAATATCGGTATTACGTGGTGTTACCTAGCAAAGTTATTTGACCACCACTGTTCATCCCGAGAGATGGTATTAAATCCCCTACTCTAGGCCCACGAGCACTGGCTCGGACAGACTTGTAGCCTGGACTCTAAGCGAACTAGGCACCAGTGTCCGGCGGTGTCGTCGGCAAACGTTTGCTCGACAAACAAACTCGGCTGGCTACCCGATCTGTTCCTCCCCCTTTCCCTCTCTCTCTCTATCTCTCTGTCCCTCTCGCTTTTTCCACTATCCCTGCTTGCATCACTTCACAATATTAAACGACTCTGTTTTGCTCTACTAATTAAACAACTAGATCAATATTTAATAAAATGATCATCTTCCAATATCGTCTTTTGTTTTCGAGTTTGTTTAAGGAAAACAAAAAACTCTACATGTGAATGCAATTTTGATCTTGTTTTTTTTTTGATTTTGCGTTTTGCCAAAAAATTGGTCCCAATGCTAGAGGTCTATTCTCTGAAGATTTGAAGCTGTCGCACTGTTCAAGAATAAGATAATCCTTTGGCATACTACTATATTACACTCTGTATTAATGTTTACCTTTGTATCTGTAAACAGAATTGTGCAATATCCTCATACTAAATACAGTAAGGGATACCTATTTGTCTAAGGTTTATACGTCCCATTTACTTAATATGCGAGAATTGAATAAGTAGTTCCAACTATGGTCTCTCACACTGTTTCACAAAAGATATTAGTCACACAGATTAAATGTCGACTTAAACAAAAAAAAAAAAAGAGGAGTTGAAAAGTTGTCTCTCTTTTCACCAAGCATCAAATTGAGCTCTCTTTTTCCGTCGAAATATAATCGCGAAAAAGAATGTCCGAACGAGCGCCCAAGAACGCGTTTAATTCAGGAATATATATTGGTCAGTGTTTACCCGCTTCGTAGTCCGTGATTACGCGTGTCTTTTCATACGTGTTTTGTACACAGGCAGTACAGTTAACAGTCGTGACATATTTACATAGTTCAACGGCGCAATTAAGCTTTCGCTTCCTAATACGTCAAGCGTAGGAATTCTGCACGCGCTAACGCTTTTCAGAGTAGCAGTAGCTTTCGCACGTATCTGCCTCGAATTTTACTTTATCTCGTAGTTCGCGGCTTACCTCACAGGGAAAATGATATCGTACGCCGGAACGGGGATAAATATTTCGCATTCAATCTTCCCACGCTAAACGTTTGGCCTCTCTCTTTTTTTATTTGATCCATTCAATTGGATCGCTGGCGAAAAAAATTTTTGACTTTAAAATTTTCAACATTTATTTGTAAGATCAAAAATGTTGTGATTTTAGTTATAATTTAGCATTCAATCAGATAATTAAAAATTATTTCGATAACATTTTTGCGATTGATTTTGTAATCAAAAATTCAACTTTGAATTCAAAATCCCTTTTGGATGGGCCGTAAGTTAAAATTCTCAAGCTCAGTGTCAGCAACAACATAGTAAATTTTGAGATCATTTAACCGCGATGGACAGAATTTTTTTTTGTTTCGAATGATTGTTGGATGTGCAAATAATTGATTTACGATTTATGCGTGCTTCTTCGTGATTTCGCAAAATGATGAGTTACACTTTTCGATAACATACGAGAGATGATAAAAGTACAGCGCCGAAATAAGCAGCTTTTGAACTTTATAAATTTCAATTACTGTCAAACTCTGAGAGAACCGCGTCCTTGATTGTAAGCCACGTTAATAAAATGAAATTTATCATTTGACAGGCGGCCAAATTGACAAAGAAAATAAAAGGAAGCAAATTGTTGAGAAAGCGATCAAGCCTACCGTATACCCGTGAAGCAGCCCCATAAATCTCGGATGCATGGTTACGTGGGTCGTATTCGCGCGCGTGAGATAGTGCTCATCTCGCAAAATGTATCAAAATCAGGCGTGAGGTTGCTTTATGGACAGCACCGCTCGTAAATACGCACTTCTGCTACCTCCTACTCGCTGTACAAATGCTTGAAATTCTAGACGAACTACCACGCTACAGTGCAACATAGACCCTCGCCGGCAACAAACGGCAAATACTAAACGCTATAGGCAAAGATATGGTCTGCGAGGTATCGCTAAGTCATATACCCATTGTTTTAATGTATATCAAACTATTGACTTACATTCTAATCACTGCGCTATCTCAATACAATATTATGCCCTTAATAATTACTTGCAAATTTCATCAACTTTTACGATTTTTTGATATAAACAAATTATTATTACATTTTAAACAAGATTTTGACGTTATAAAATAAGAAGTCGTGTATTTTCAAAATTATTCAATTGCAAAAATGAAATTCCGAAAAATGAAATAGGCTCACAATGAATCAATCGATTTAAATTATATTTTTTTCCAAAAATTCAATCATCTAAATCAAAAACGTTTTGTCAAATTAAAAAAAAACTTAATGAAATAAGAGAAACAAAAAAGAAATTTCGTATATGTGTTTTGTTATATTTTATATTTTCAAAATTTTGACCAGTTTTGTTTTTGTTTTGTTTTTGTTTTAATTGAAAATGTCAATTTACTTTTTACCAATGAAATGAAATAGGATGGCTCTTCATTTTTTTTCACCATGAAATCTTAAATTAAAATATTCACATGCATGTTCACTTTTTGTCGATACAATTTGTTCGCATTTAATTAAAAGTAATTTCAAAGAAATCGTTTTGGGGAATGAAATTGCTGATACAATTAAAATCAAGTTCCGAGGTTATGAAAATTTGTACAACATCAAATGGGGATAGGAACGAAACGAGAAGTTATCATGGAGCTTTGGCGAAACTTGCCGAATAAAGGCCTCTCTCCTTGAAAGCGTCACGAACTCGAAATAAATGAGAGGTCCACATTAGCATAATGTATGTCGCAATTATCTTCATAATTGCCCAAGTTGTTGCCAACTTATTTCAATCTAGCAACCCTCGTCTACCCTCAACTCGCGTTCCAACAAGGGTCCAAAGGAAATTGGATAGTGACTCTAGACTCTACGACAGTGCAGGTCTTGTACTTTCAAGTGCAACGTCGATAATCCTATTTTGAATCTCTCAGCTTCAACCCCAAAATCAAAGTTCATAAAAGTGAACGAATTTGTTTAGCAAATTTGTGCGCTGCGCCGGTTCAAGCAACTTTGAACTTTTACGTTTGTTCTATGTCAAACAAAAATATCATTCCTAGAAATGGCAGAGCGTGAGAATATAGAGATATCTATTGGACGATGGATAAAAAAGGTTACATGGATAATTAGAGATTGAGGTTATTAGGTGTCGATAGTTTTAAGTTTAAGAGTAAGTAAAATAAGCTTGATGTTTTATTGCCAGGAAAGTTTGCACTTCTAGGGTCAAAAGTTTATTCTGGTACTGATGAGGGGCGGGTAACTGCGGTCGGTGAGAATGACGCAGGAAAGTTAAGATCCGGTAGAGGACAGTCTGCAAAGTTAGCAGAAACTTTTTACTACGAATTAATCACCGGAAGATGGTGACTAGTCCTTATTAAATTGCGGCCGCGCTATTTATTTCAGCGTCGCGCTTGTTACCACTGTTCTCACACAGATTATTATTTTCTTCGCCGTCGATCCCATTCTGGCCCTGTTTATTTAAGTTGGCATTATCAGTTTCTTAACTGTCTCGCTTTTAAACACGAGATAATAAATGATACCGAACGCGAAAATAATTTGATTGTCAAATATAGCCGCGCTCTCTTGAGACAATTCGAAAGCAAAAAACAAAAAAAAAATTTACATTGAGACAAGTTTTTGTTCCCTCGTTCAAGTTGTCGCTGGTTCGTTATGGCGAACAAACTTTTTGCGAGTCATTCCAATCTCTATCTCTCTCTCTCTCTCTCTCTTTCTTTCTCTCTTCTTTTCTTATTTACAAATTATGTCCAATACTTGTTATACTGTGATTGAAATTAATATCAGTTAAATTGAAGTCAGAGTTGAAACGTACAAACTACTGTTGAGAGAAAAAAAGGCAGAATCAAATGATCCATTTTAGCTGGATGAATAGGGAGAAAGAGAAGACGGATCATCCGGACACACGCGACACACTACGAATTAGTACCGAGTGCGCCGCAATCTGCGTGAGGAAATTGTGTCATGTTACTGTCGCTGCGAAGTATTAGGTCTACAAAATCCATAATAATTGCTCGCACTCTCAGCTCATGTGCACAAATTTTAGTCTAATTACAATTCCGTTCCTTTCTTTTTAGCCATAACACAACTCGACGAATAAATACGAATTTCGTTATATAAAATATATAATTGCTTGTAAAAATATGTAACCAACAATTCTGCAGATTATTTTTGCAGTTCGGTTCATTTTCTCTTTTGTTTTCTTTTTTTTCGATTCGTTCGCGCAAGGTGCAAAAAATTAATGACCATTTTTCTTCAGCCACCGCTAATCGTATTCGAAAATTCGCGCACCCAATGAAGGACCGTGAAAATTTGTGCGAAAACGTATCGAGTTGTTGTACAAATATGTGCGCATTTCAACAGTCTTTTATACGGATGTTCCCGCGGTTACACACGCTCTCTCTCTCGTCCCGATGAAATTTTATAAATGGTATTCAAAATAATAATTGCGTATTTTCTTTGCGAGAAAACATTCCCATTATGCGCGTTAATAAAAGAACGTGCAGAAAAAGCAAGTATATAACAAGACAACATTTTGAATTTAAAATGAATACCGCGGCACGGAACGAGTTTTATTCAATTTATTTTAAACACGCGCGGTAAAATCACATTATGTTAAAATAATCATGTATGGACGATATGTTCGTATTGTTTGAAAACTTAACTGAGATATTTGTGAATTGTGTATCAGTATGGCGTTTAAAAGTATGCATTTAAAAATGGTGAAAATAACATAATTTTAGACCGTATCTAAACTCTTCTTAAAAGATAAGGGAGGACGAAACATGATAAAAAATCGATATGTAAATCCCTCTAAGACTAAGAAAAACAGGTCTGATATAAGAATATGTAAACTCCTCTAAAAAATATTTATGTAAAATCCTTCAAAGTATCATTCAGATAAAAATAAAAATAATAGAACAATCGGTCGGTATTTTGATTTAAGTAAAACAAAATAACAAATGCAAATTAACCAAAGTATGCTGAAAATTTTAAATATTAAAATTATATTTGATTAAACAATGATGTTACAAATTATTTTTATTGTTTTTAAAATATAAATATTGTTATTGTTTAAAAACAAAAATTTTACCTGAAAACTGGTACTGGCGTTGTTTCAGTAAATTTCGTAATTCAAAATTCGCAACTTCATAAATGAAAACTTTCAAAATTACATTGTAAATCAATTTTTGATTAGTCTAGTCAGGCCATCAGATTTTAATCTTAATAAATTTAAATTTCTTCTTGAAAATCTAACTACAAGTTTGTTTGCTGTAAAATATGTTGTTTTTTTCCAAACTTTCAGTCTTCGATAAAATAATCACAGTTCAAATCAAATAATTCATCTATTTTGACATTTACAACTTATAATTGAAAATTTGAGGATGTTTATATAAAATTTGTACTAAAGTTTGACTATATGACAAAATTTCATGTCCCCGCCTTAATACGTTAGTTTTGAAGAAAAATAATAAGTTTTTTTTGTTTCGAACGAATGTCTGACGAAATGTTACACACGTAACAAGCGAGCCGGACAAAAAACGTATAATTAGCAAGAGCGTTATGTGATAATCTTTTTGCTAGATGATCGATAATGCAGTTAATTAGAACGACGTTAAGTTGGATCGAAAAAGCAATTTTGGAGTAAAGACAATCGAAATAGTTTAGATGCGCGCGCGTCCTGTGTGTGTTTAACGGGAAAACAATTTGGTGAGTCGTAAATTTAAATGTTTACTGCAAAAACAAAGAGATTTTCTCGTTTGAAACAGAACTAGGAGGAAGAATAAAGTAACAGAGAAAAACAACTGCGAGGCTAGGAATGAGACCGTTGATTTTTTCAGTTGAAGTCGAGGGCAGCGGGGTGCAACGCCGGGCGACCAATTGTACGATTGCTGGCTTGCACAAAAGCATCGAACGTAAAATAAAACGAGCACGTCGCGAAAAAAAATGGCTCAAAATTAAATCCAGCGAACAGAAAAATAATCAGATTTCAGTGTATATTATTAACGAAGATGCATACGCATACGCACATACATATAGTCGCAGCCAGCGTCGAATTTGCAGCGAAACTATTGACTTCAATCAGACCAGCCGACCGACCCACCATCGCCAGATTTCATCCCTGCCGGCCACGTGTGGGTGTCCGTCGGTGTGTAAATCATTTATATTCCTTCAGTATCATAAATATGTGTTAGTGAGTCACGTTCGTATTTCAATCCTTTTCCATGTCTAACACTCACACTCACGCGCAATGTCAGATCGTTTTCTCAAGTAGCCTAATATTAGTTTAATCAAAATGATAAGCCTTTTTTTCTTTTATTCAGAAAAAAATTAAAAAGCTTCTTTCGGATCAAAATTAATCATACACGACTTGAACCAATTATTTAATGATAATAAAAAAAATGAAATCAAAATTTTAAAATTTTAATTACAAAATAATTATAAATTTTTATTCCATTGAAAATGAGCAAATTGAAATGAAAATCCTTGCCGGTGTATTTCGGATGAACATTTATTTTCTGAGTGGGAACAATTTCTCGTGCGCAAAAAAATTTCATGTCATTTTTTCCCCAAGGATAGTGAATAAAAGGGTAAATTAAAAAACGAATTTCATTTTTTGGACGTGTATCATTAATTAGCCATGATCAATAAACTTGAATCATCATTCGGAGTTTTTGTCTCCCGCGCGTTGTTTGAGCCAATCTTTTTCGCGCTGAAATTCTGTTGAATTATACAAAAAAAAATGTAATTACATGCATTGAAAGCTTCAATATTCATTATAATGAGATTTTTTTTCTCATTTCCACAATTTGAATGAATTTCATGCTTGATTGACTACGAGAGGTGTTTTTTTTATCCCTGTATTCAACCGTGTAAGAGATAAATATTAAACAGCATTAGAGGTTGGAGGAAATTTTAATTTTCACATAACTATTAAACCAATTTTTCAATTAAAAAAGCGACCCATGAGTTTGTAGACACACAATGCGAACCGGGCAACGTGCATGTTTAATTAAAGAGGTATTAAAAAATCGATAATGCAAAGGTATCACTCGTATACAATTTCAAGACCCTAATGAACTGTGCTGATTAAATAACACGAACGATCTTTCTCCTATTCATGATCTTTTTTATCTGATCATTTTCATCAAGATGATCTTACGAACCAGACAAAATTGTCTTAGTCAAGGTTGCTTTTTTTCTTTTTTCTGCTCTAATAAATCGTAGGTGGTGATGGAGGATCAGAAAACAATAATTTATAGCAGAATTTATAGTGGAAGACTTATATTCTCCGGCTGTAATTAATTTGAATCCGAGCATTGTCTTTTTTTTCGTTCTCATCATAAACTCGAGAGATTTTTTATTTGAAGGGCATTGAACGTCGATCAGTACTGATTATTATTAGAACTGTATGAAACGCGAATGCATATACACAAGCGCCTACATCACATTCATTATATAGACGTTGATGCGAAGCATTGTTTGCACAATCAGAGGGTGCAAGCGTGAATCTACACCGTATACATATGTATACCCATACGATCTTACTGCTTCACCCTTCTTTTTTCTCCTTTGCCCTCCTCCAACTTTCTCTTTCTCCTTCATCCGTTAATGACGAGCTTTAACATCAACTCCTGTCGTTTTAACGCGCTACCTCTATTTTATGAACGATTCCAAACTGAAGCCATTTATCAGTTTTGTTTATTAACTTTTTCATTGTTCAACCCAAGAACCATATTGACAACAACAGAAATAAAATATTTTCGTAATTTGCAATTGAAATGAAATGTTGAAGTTGAAAGGAAAATTGGACAAAAATTGAATTAAAATAATGCAAAATAGACTCGGGAGAATAATATCGATCTTGTCAAATCATATCATTTTGTAGAACAAAATTGTTGTTGGTGAAAAAAAAAAAAAATTGCAGATATGTGCGTTAGAAATCAATCAGAGCAAAGAGATACGTAATAGATTAGAGAGTTATGATAATGAAATGAAGTATTTTCGTTGCGTTCATAAATTATGGTAAACGCATTAGCGCGGTATCGGCAAACTAGCGCAACTTCTCGTGGCGTGAAATTCACCGGCTGAAATTCATTTGTAAAATATTTTGCAGCCATATCGAACGCTATCGGTATAATCTGGCCATTTGCTTGTCTCAATTAAACGGCGATTATTGTCGCCAAAACACATGAATAAATAATGTAATTAACACATAAAATACAATTATATATAACGGCCAGCGAGCAGGAGAGAGAAAACTGTTCGTCGCAGCGGCGGGCCGATGAATCAAGAGTCTTGACGAGTTACGATCAACTAATTGATTTAAATACATTTGTCTCGCTAGTTTTCGGGACAAAATATTTGAGCGGAGATGTTTATCGCCGCGACCAAATTTATCCGGCGTGTATCGATTTTGCTAATATAGTAACTTGGTCATTTCAGCCAGCAATTCAATTGGCGATGATAAATTATTTTCAATTTGATTTGCAGTTTAAAAAATGCATCAAAAATTGGATAATAATTGCGCGATAAATTATGCGTCTAAGCGACATAATGCGGGGGAGAGAAGGGGGGGGGGGCAAAAATACGACGTGAAAACAAGTAAATAACTAATTGCAATGGTAAAAGGAAGGGAACATTTTTGGAACTAGCGGCTGTATAATAGAGAGGAAGCCGATGGCATCGGCATCGATCGTGTGCTAATTGCAGCGCGAATTTCGTCGTTGGCATCGTCGTAGCAGATATACCGTAGGCTTTCGGATTTGTAGTTGCAGGCGGTAACGCGAGCGACGCTAGTGGCTGCTACGAACAATAATGAACGACCGACTGTATCGCCACGCAATCTGCACATACTTAACGGAGCAAAATGCATATTCATGCAACTCTGCAAACGCGCGGGCCACCAACCAGAGGTGCCAGTGACGCACATTTTTTATTCTCCCTTACCCACCCCTTCCCCCCCCCCCTTCCCCACCCCTCTCCATTGTCAAACCAGTAAAGCTTTTATCATCAAAATGAATTCTGCTAATCGGCGTCCAAACTCGTCGCAATAACGATGGAAAACAATTTTCAATTTTTTCCTCTCTTTCTCTCTCTCTCTCTCTCTCTGACTCTTACTCTATCTCTGTCACTTCCAACATTGACGAGAAATTAAATTTAATTTTGATGTTTCCATTTGGTTGGCGCAGAATTAGTAAGATGTACATAAAAACGGCCTGCGCACTCGGGTCGATGACGTTACATTTAACCCAGTGAATCCAAGTAATGTTGGGACGGCGTCCGTAGGAGAAAGCCCCTTTGCCAGGGTGCTAGAAATAAACGAGAAAGCTTTCGCTCTCGACACAGCGATGTCGACACTCATTTCTTGAACCAACAACAAAACTACAAACCAGCTAGCGGCCAAGTTCAAATCTTTCAATGGCAGCAAAAACATATACTTTTTCATCATCAAAGTTTTATTTCTTTTTATTTTTTTCTTCCTTTATTTTTTTTTGGTTTTTCATCATAGACGACCAAATTTGATTCATTTGAATTTAAATTTTTCGCTTGCAATGTAATTGAGTGAGCGCCTAAATCAAGAACTGTTCTCATGCCTATTGATTTTTTCGGGGCACCCCCTCTAATTATGCCAGTCACTGCTATTATTGCGGATCTCCCCGTCCATACATTCGTCCATGCCAACAAGCGGATAGGGTGCTAGGATTTCAAAGTGGTCGATATAAGGCGTAACGTTACAGCAAAAGTTCATTATAGCTCTGATAACTATGTTTATTACCTCGTCTGTTGTTATTACTCTTCACGATTTATTTTGCACGGCGCCTTTCAAAAATTTCACCTCGTCAAAATTATATTCCCGGCGCTACGTAACATTGATGGTATTTTGAATCCTATTTCAAACATCCACCTCGAATAAAAAATTTGCGCACTTTCGATCGTTTGAAATTTTTTCATACATAGTTTAGAACTCGATCACACACTTGATCACATGCAATCGATTACGCACATGGGATCACACTGTACAACTCATCAGGTTAAATACGCAAAAAAAATTTGTGTGACCAATCACACACACTTGGCCACACAGTGATGACTCTTACCAACTTATCAAGTCATATCCAAATGAAATTTGTGTTTGATCACACGCATAATCACACACACTCGGTCACAAACAGTTGATCACACAGATCTAATCACGCTTACCAACTTAATCATATATAAATTTGTGTGTGATCACACACGTGATCACACAGACTTGATCACACACTTGATCACACAGACTTGATCACAACAGACTTGATCACACGCACCAACTCATCGAGGCAGATTAAATTTTTGTGTGAATTTTTTTAAAAATTCTATCGATTTGATTTAATTTCGATCAATATTCGATTGGAAATGAATTGATAAGAATTTCGGACGTAGGCAGTGGATTTGATTTAACATTCGCGCCACTAATCAGTACACTGCCCTTCTGTTGCATCACCCTCGTCTAGCG
This sequence comes from Trissolcus japonicus, assembly GCA_030522925.1. Taxonomy (NCBI): domain Eukaryota; kingdom Metazoa; phylum Arthropoda; class Insecta; order Hymenoptera; family Scelionidae; genus Trissolcus; species Trissolcus japonicus. Next base: position 28,161 of record JAPYZS010000003.1, read on the forward strand.
CGGTCCCCTTACTAGTTTATACCACTTTCAATCTGACTAAACAAAAACTCCTTTTTTGTTTGAACGCATAAGCGAGCGAATAAATGAAATTGAAAAGGTCTGTGAGGTTGCCGGTTAGTCGCTGACCGCGAGGGTGTACGTTTTTTTCCTTCGAATGTATTCAGCAATGAGAACACGCGATGCACAGTTTCATCCTTTGTGTGATATATTTTACGCGTAAATGCTAGACATCGAAGTATTTGCGCCGGCATGCTTTTTTTTCCTCTCGAGCGTCTGCTCTGATCACTGCCAGTTTGGACACCTACCTCTATCTACCTCAAACATTGTGTAAAAAAATTTTTTTTCCCACATATTCTTTCCCCGTGCCTTTGAAATCTATATATTTTTTCGAATTCGTTCTAATAACATTGAGTTACATGAGTGATGGAATATAAAAAATGAAAGAACGGAGGGGCGGGTGTGCGAAAAAAAGGTACAGTCGCGCGCGGGTTTACGTGTGATGAAATCTCTAGTAACTCGTTTTTGAAGCGTCAGATGAATAATGAGAACAGGTTAAAATGAAATTGACACTTTTGGTATTCTTCGTAAAAGCGCACGAGCGTTAAACAAATGCGTTTGAAGATTGAATGAAACAAGTTCATATCCCTTCGATTCTAATTGAAAATCGCGAGTGTTGGACGCAGCAGATTTGAAACACACGCGCGTGTGCTTTCATACACGAACATTTGAGCGCGGTCAGAGGATAGTTCGCTCTCGTATCTACGTAAATTCAGGCGCAGGATCTCGTCCAGCCAAACGAAACGAATGGTTCAATTCGGTCGTACCTCATATAAATCAGCTATGCTTATCGGTCTTTCATCGTGCCGGAGGTGAACTCATTTCATTCTCTCTAAATACGAACTTTTTTTCGATGCAAAAACCTATTTCGATTAAAATGGCGCTCGGCGGTTCGCGCGCGCTTCGCATTTCGTCGGATTATAAAAGTTTGCTGCGAAACGAATCACATCCATTCTTAAACGACACTATCATCTGCTTCACATCAACTCGCCGTGTCTCCTTTTTATTTGTCCTTCCTGTTTCTTCCGCAATTTTTTTTATTCATCGTGATGCCATAACGCGTTTGCTCTCGCCGTGTTCCGATATTAGTTCTCGCGTGTACCAGGTCTCTGTTTAACATTTTGATGTCAACCCCGGCTAATCACTTTACAAAAAAAAATATAATTCCCATCGAATCATATAATGGAAGACCCCTTCCCATCGCGCAACTTTTTTAAATAGATCATCGTTGTAAACTACGCGCGCAACGTTGTGTTTCATTTTAATTTTGACAAAAGCTGAGAGGCGAAATAAAATAAAAATAAAAAACGGGAAGCAAAAAAACCCACGCACGCGTGAAAACGCAAACTAAGTGTAGTTAAAAGTGTTGATTGTGAAAAATTTGCCATTTTAATGAAATTAGCGGGAGAAAATAATGCAGCGTCGTTGCTATTTAATTAAAAAATCATTAAAATAATTTAACTTGTATTTGCACGTTTTATTCTCTTTGCGCGTGTATTATTTGTTCTTTTACGCAGTTTGTGAGGCGTATACACGGGACGAGAGAGAGAGAGAGCGAGAGGCGAGCGCGCGCAAAATGAGTTATTTAGAGCCGTTGGATTCCTCACGTTACACGGTTTCACGCGAGTCGTCAAATAAAATCCGAGGGTGAGAATATCATTATAAAATGCCAAGTCACGAAACTGGCAAACTCTATTGAAATATTAAAACACCTCGTTCATTCTCCGTTAACCATCCCGTAAAGTAGGGGGAAAAAAGAGAAACCTACCTTGCCACGGACACTTTTTTTTCTGTTTTTCATTGTACTAATCAAGCTTTTTAAAACAATTACACGAAAATGTATGTTGATAAACAACAAAGTGCCGAGTTTACGCGAGTGCTCCGGTTTGTTTTTTTACGCGAAATATAAAAGAAAATGACGCGACGTTTCGGTATAAAAATGCATTAAATTAATTGACTCGTTATCGCACGTTGGTTGAAAGGGAAAAAAGTTAATTGAAGCTTTCCTCTCGGGTACCTTATTATTGATAATAAAATTATGCCAGAAAAAATGAATCGAATGCCTTTCTTTTGGATTGTTCTGAAATTGTATTATGATAGCTGTTTGAACACATCAGCACGTTTGTGCTATTTTGACCGGGCTGGACTTGTCCGACCGCTCATCAGTCAGAGTCATTACTGAGATAATTAATTACATTTGCCCCTCGTTGCCTCATACTTCTGCAGTGCAGCCTCTCTCGTCTCGACCCCTCTTTTCCATCACCCTCTTTTTCACGATCAGCCTAGGTACACACTCAAACTAATCAATGGAAAAAAAAAATTGGATTTGTCTGATATAAAAATGGCTAATACCTGGATCAGCGTCAGTTCAAACTTTTTACCAATCATCCATACAAATAATACATCCATTTTGTTTATTCACTTTCGACAAAAAATCGAACAATCTGTTCAAAAGCCAGTCGTCAAATTTTCCGAGAAAACCATGCGTTCGTATGAATTGTTTTCTCTCGGAAATTATATCATCTTCGTTTGGAAATAAAAATGAAAATCAAAACTTGACTTGATATCAAACCGAATTGAATAAATTGATGTTAAAATGAAAAAAAGTAAGTATAAATTATGTTTAATTGGAAATATGAAATGTTTTATTTTTCTGGAAATCTGACGGATTTTTTTTTTTGTTTCAATCTGAATTTAATTACAACATAGCGTGCATCAAGCGAGATGAAAATTGATAAAATCCAAATAACTAAATACTTTTGTGCTTTTTCTGTAATTGATTGGACAAAAAGCTTCTTTGTTGGCGCGCGCGCGCATCGAAATGCAATTTCGCAATTGCAACAACAAAAGTTTTTCGTGGCGGTTCTCAGAGGACAGCGCAGGAGGCGCGGGTAGGATAATAATCGCGAGTTAATGTTTTGGCGAAGCATATGCAAATGGGTGCAGTGTTCGTTAACATAATAAATCGTGAAACGAGTGTACACTTTGATGAAGATATGTTTTTTTCGTGTGTTCTTTACGGGCATCGGCGCAGAGTATTTTGTCCGGCGCGCTCTTTTCCCCGCGCGTTTTCATAGCACACACCCTCTTTTATCTTTCCCCTTCGTAAACTCACACATATCCGCTCAATCTCGCTGCTGGTAGCGAATATCGGTACTCAATCACATTTGCGATGCATTTTTTTCATAAAGCTGGATTATAATTGCATCGCGATTGCGAGGACGCATAGTTTGGACCAGGAAAAATGGTGCTCAGCGTGGAGCAAGCGCGGAAAGAGAGACCGAAAGAAGAGGGGCTGAGTGCAAAAAACTGATGAACTTCCAAGCTACTTGATTGGTATCAACGTATCTACTTTATCGCTCATCCGCCTCTCCCTCATCAATATTTCTCATTTTTAAACTGTTTGTTTTATTCTGTTTATTTTTGCATTAACTTTGTTTCTTCATTTCACCTCACCTCGTCGCGCCATATTTTTAAGATCCGAACTATCCCCAGCGGCATATCAAAACTCGCTTAGACAGTCGGGGTACCCCCAGACTCGCGATTATCATAATTGATCCAACTGGGTTAAATGTCACCGTCCAATTCACCGTTAAGATTAAAATTAACCATCCACCTGATCGACGCCCGGTAGCCATGAATAATAACCCCCACAGTTGAACAAACAAAATAATAGTCATTGGGGGTGGAATTATTATTCCTCACATCATAATAATCGGCGGAACGAGAAAATTGGAGGACTCGTGAAGATGAAAATCGCAGGATACAATTTTTTGCAATGTGCCTGGAAGTAAGGAACAATCGGTCTGGATTGAAAAAAAAAACGGTTGAAATTAGCGTTTGCACGTATGAGGGAGGGGGAGTGTAGAGTGTGGCATGGCGAAGGGGTTGCAAAGCTGGATAATTTCAGGGGTCGAGGTAGGAGATGCGTGTTCCGGAAAAAAAATCCATACAATCCGATCGGAACAATGTATTTGTGCGAATGCGCGATTGTCCGTGCATTTTTTCTCGCTTGGTGCGTGTGCGCGATGGCTGTGCGACATACACATGCATCGTAACGAAAAGAGTGGCAGCGGTGGTGGCGGCGGCGGCAACGAGAAGCGAGACGTAACGAGTGCCGGGCCTGCTCGTGATAAATGCGAAAAAATCCCCCAATTTTAAAGCAGCCATGTCGACTGTCCATACGCGATGCATCCCGATCGCGCGCCTCGCGCCAAAGAACTTTTGATCTGCTATTAATGCTCGATTCCACGTTTGTCTCCAATTAGAACCGAATCCATTTTTCATCAATATATTTTTCGTACAAAATTCATCCTTTACACCGTTCATACAAATAAAACAAAAACAAATTTACCCCCACCCATTTGGTGGTTGTTTCGCACTTGAGAAAATCGTACACAACTTTATTTCTTGCAAGTGTGGTCGCGGGATATTTTATCCTGTGCCTCTCGGGTTGACCGTCGAGATTAAAGTCAGCTCGTTTAGTTCCCTCGCTGATATCGTTTTGGGGGACGGTGTCATAAAGACAGCTATAATTAGGAAACGTGAATATGTTTTTGTTCGAGGAGATTTGATTTGGTGTCAAGCTAGATGAATCGTGGATAAATAAAATATAAAAAAGTGCGCCATTATCTGCAAGACCAGCCCTCGTCGCGATGCCTGGCCACCCTCGGATGGGTCAATGGAATTCATAACGTTTACGTGGATAAAAAAAGCTGGCTGGTCTGGTCTGGCTTGGTACTCGGAGGGTGGGGCAACATCGGAACATTACTCATGCCTCGCCGTTCGAGCAATTTTTACCTCCGAAATAAATCATCATTATTGTGGCCAGAGGGATGCGCATTATAGGGGCCATGGGGGTAGATTATCATAGGTGCACCACCTTTTTGCATCAAAAATGTAAAATAAAACTTAATGAGCGGCCCACTTGATTATTTATTTTGGAACAAAATTAATCTATCGCTTATTTATCGGCAGGCCTTTTTTTGCTCTAGCTTTTCCATGTAAACGAATTGTAGCAATTTTGGTTTGATGAAGCCAAAGTGTAATTGTTTCTTATATTGAAAAGTATCACAATTAATTGCAACCGGACATGTATTATTGGCGTGACGATATTATCGATGCGTCAGTCTAAAATGCACAGGGCGAGGGTGTTGAGTTGATGTTTGCCAGCTGATTGATGATGTAACATCATCCCACAGTCCTCCCGTCATTGTTCTCTTCTTCTCCCTATCTCTTCCCTTTCTTTCTCTCTCTCTCTCTCGTGTAAATAACTTTCGCGTGGAATATAACAGCTCGACGATGAAATTCTATTAAACATGCAGAACAATTAGACATTAAATATCTAGTCCAGACAAAATCCAGGCCGATTATTATTTCACGACGGCAACAATACTTTAATTTGTCATTTGCATAAATGAAAATCTTTGTCCAGAGCCAGACTTGCGAACGAGTCTCAACAAGTCAACGAAAATTGAATAAATTGTCGCTTCGGCCCCGGGATCATGAACTATTCAGACGCGAATCGTCCGCGATAATTCGACGGGCGATGTAGTTTTAATTTTCACAATCAACTTTGGCATCCATCAAAAATTAAGATGTGAAGGAAAAAAAAAAAAAAACATCCAACCATGTTCATGACAAGTCATCAACATTTCAGTTCGGTGCTTGACAGCTGATCAAATTTCATCGGATAAAAAATTTTTCGTCTTGCATTCAGAATGTTTGAGTTAAATAATCATGAGTGTATTGTTCCGCGGTGACATAATGTACACGATTGTAAATGTTTTTCGTCTACTTGAATTTTAATCATTGCATTTAACGCTTTTTGTTGTAGGTAAGTTTCAGCACACATCCCGATTGCGAATGCTAATGAGCCATCGTCATATTTCTCGTTCAGTTAATTAACGTGAAGAATTGTTTACACTATGCGTGTAAATAACTTTATATGCTACGTGAGTACATAAATGACAACTGATTTATTTGTTCTGCTTTAATGCAATTTGTATTGTTCAAATACTTTTTCCATCATTTTTAATTATATTTAATCATAAGATCAGATTAAAATTTTGTTTTTCTATTTGAACAAAGTAACTTTTTTTTTGTTTTTTCTTTTGGCAAAGCAATTATATCAAAAACTGATAAAGTAAATATTGTCGTTGCAATTTTTGAAAAAAAAGGAGTTCTATATCTTAAAAATTAATAATTGTTTATTTCGAGATCTGGAGGTTTTTAAAGTAAGTTTCAAGGTTATCCCCTAAGTGCACTTTAACGTTTCATATGGTTTCGATGTGCCATTTTTAATTAAATATTTTTCAAAAAACATACGTTTTCTCTTTTGAGGAATAATATGGGAAACTATTGATATCTATGTGCGTTAGTAATTGCAACAATCGATTTTGATCGAAATGCTCATTTCCTGTTTGTTGAACGGTTCTAGAGGGGATTACAAGGCAAGGAACGGGTGAACCATTCGTACAAGGCTAAGGGAAGGGCAAACGTGGCTAACTCGGCGCATCATTAACGTGATTAATGTTGAAATAAATCAGGCTTCTCGAACGGTAGTCGATATATTCTCTAATTACACTATAATCATAATCAAATGCGCAAAAGTAGCATTGAACGAACGTAACGCGTTCGGTGCGTTCCCCACCTTTCAAAGAGGCGAATCATTGCATCTGATAAATCGACGATATATATTTACCTATAATTATCAATCAGTCTGATACTCGCCATCACGCAGCTGATTAATGTAAGGAGGAGAGAAAAAAAATGAGACGCGCTGTCAAAGTCGATTGCAAGTAATTATTGGCATCGTGAGTCATCGCAAAATGTGGAGCAGAAAATAATTGTGCTCAAAAATTTGGTTCGATTGATCGCGCATTAGGAGATAACGCCAGAATGTATATACCATATAACAGATGAAAATCAACATCGGCGTCTTTTTTTAGACTTTTTTTTGTTCTGTCGCTCGTAAATGATAATTGATTATTATGAAAAATTAATCCCTGAGTTTTATAAATGCAATTGGATAATGTTTGAATGGACGAGACAAAAAAAAATTGGAAAATATGGTGTGCTCGCGAGCTAAATTCTCATTTAGCACTGGGTGGTTATTAAAAATTCAGCAGAAGCTCGCCGGTTTGAAAAATGAAGAGAATACAAGTCACATTGCACGTTCAAATTGTTTACCATAATTATTTGTTATTTTCCGTTTCGTGTCCCCTTTTTTATTTTCGTTCATTAAATGCGTTGATAAATTTCGTCCGTGCGATATAATGTTTGGTATCAGTTTCATGGGCATGTGCTGCTCGAAGTTGTTCAATTTTTACAATGATATCGAGCGCGTTGATAATCGTAGCGCGGCGACATGAGAGAATCATTTGACGTGTCTCGTGTGCTCGTCAACACGCACAATAGAAGTTAACACTAGTCGAGGGTCAGCATGCAACCGTGTCGTATGTATAACACGAGGCTTTCAAACAACTTAACGGACAATCTGCCGTGGACGACTGATACATAATAAGCATGTTCATACGGCATCTAAGGCGACGACAACTAATAAAGTCGGGATATTTAGGTTAGCTGCGCTGTTAATTAAACGATATTATCATTAGATATAATAACGCGTTGTATATTGTGTGCGGTTATACTCTTTGTTATCAAAAGTTTCCCACTTATTCATCAGCCAATGTTATTCATTTTTTAATTAACTTATTACAAACCATTAACTCTTTACAAACTTTATTTATTAGTCAAGAGATTTTTTTAAGAAAATAATAAATCAAATTTTTTTTTACATTTTTTATGTTATTTTTTATTTAAATCAGAATAATAAACTTGAATTCACACGACGAAAGAAAGAAAACATTTTGATTGGTTTATAAAACTGCAACTTCAGACCGGTTGACTTTTTATCCATTTAATATTTCTTATTAATGCAATATTTTTTATTATACAGATAAAAATTAGAACAAAATTGTTAGTAAATAATTTATAAAAAGTAAATTTCATTATTTTTTTTTAATAAAAAATCTGCGATTTCAGGCTTATCAATATTCAACAGTGATTGATTTTTCTATCACAAGTAAAACAAATAAATTCTCAAACATTTTAAGAATAGATTTTATTAAATTGGACAGTATTTGAATTAAAATAATAATCCAACCAAAATCAAACGGCGAAGATAGAACACTTTGATTGGTTCATGAAAATGACAACTTCACGCCGATCAATTTTTCATCGAATTAAACTTTTTGATTAAATTCATCTCAGAGCTCAAACAATGTTTGAATTCTCATTGCAATGATTGTTTGTAACTTTTTAAGTTGCTCAGTATTTAAATGAGGGTAACATATTAAAATTCACGTGTGAAACGGGCCCGTTTTGAATGGTCCATAAAACCTGTAACTTCAAACTGGACGCACTTTTTTCATCGGGTCGATAAATTTTCTTCGCGGTCAGGTTATTTGTCTTCGCCGAGAGGATGTTTGACGTAACTTTTGTTTCAAGATAAATAAAAGTGGCTGATTGATTTAATTTGACAACTGTTACATAATTCGATGATTCCGTCCGAACAAATGCAGTTATAAATTTATGAGCAAACGCACGTTGATGCGCACGTCGCAATTAAAATTAATTGTCTTATGTGTACATTATGCACATAATGTATTGCCAATTAACAGTGTAAACAAAAAGACTACTCGAGTTTTCCTACATTAATTATCGGTACTTTAAATCTTTCTGATGAAAATGGATCGTTGAGATCCAATTAAAAAGTGCTTTGTGCACGGGGGAAAAGCAGGCGAATTTTCATAATAAACTTGTCAATTCGGAATTTTCTTTTCCTCGATAATAACAATGAATTTTGTGCGCGATTTGATACGCGACGAAAATGGAATATACAAATCAATTAATGCGAAAAATTTTACGTATAACATCGCGTTTATAATTAGGACGTTATTAAGGTGCAACAATCCCACTTGATCGATGTGAACCGCCAAACTGAATACGCATCGTTACATATATCGTGCACTTCGCGTTAATGGCCACAATTAGGTGTTTTAATTAACGCTTTACTCTCGCCGTAGCAGCTGCTACTCCCGAATTAGGACTCCGCGAAACAATAATTGCCGATTGAAGGATCTAATTAGAGACTGCCACGTACAAGTCGCATTTTTGATAAACGATTACACCGCGGAGTCAAGGAATTATTGAAAATTATATTTTATCAGCGCGTGTGTGTTTGCGCGCGTCCGATCGATAGATACAATTTAATGAATGCGAGCCGAAACAAAGATTGCGATTCATAATTTTTGACGTTTAATTGGCGATGCTGCAGAGGTACAGGGTTTATATTCTATAATGTTTAATTATTTTGCAACGTCATTATTCAATATTAATTAATGATGGAACGCATTGTGCGAAATGTGTCCAAAAAATGATGCAAGCATATTTGCATCCTGTCAAATGCCGGGAAAAAATCAATAAACTTTTTGTTCTTTTCGGTTGGCATTTGAAAAGCTCGTTATTACGATCAAGAACTGATATTATTTTCAGTCTAGTCATTTTCGCGGTAAGACAAAAATTAGGTGTGTAACTCTTTTGTCAGATTTAGCAATGAACACGAAGCTGTGGATGTCATATTTATATGCGAGGACATAATGGGAACAGTATTAATGCTTTGTACGGATTCTAGCTTAAAATTTAATGCGACTATGCGAACAAGAAATTTTCTGATTCGTCAACTCTATCCTTCTATGCATGAAGATTCAGTTATTTGACAGAACATCGGGCATATAAAAGATATTTTTTTTCGCTGTGATATTTGGTGGCTTCTTCTTCGTTCGGTTGACGGGTGAATGGACCGAATGCAGTCAAATACGACTGGACCGAATCCAAATTAATTTTCAAAAGCTAAGCCACCAAAGGAGTGCGACGACAATCCGTTACACGTCTCGCCTCTGCCTTCTCCTTTTTTTTTAATTTTATTTTTGATTAGACGCAATAAGAGGATTAATTTATATCCAGCAATTAAAAAAATCAGCAGCTTTCATTTCATCAAAAAATATTCCAATTATCTTACTTAATGAAAATAAATTTTACACTCCATCAACATTTTTTAGTTTTTATAGTGCAAAGAAAAACAAAATCAAAAGATTTGAGTGTTGTCAAATTTAGTTTTTTTTTTCATAGAAATTTTCTCTCAGAGAACATGCTCCTAGTTTCCAAAGCTCTTTTCGTTGAATGAGACGTGGCTTTTTTCAGACTTTCTTACCAAAAATTGCCTGCAAGGCTTTACTATGCGTAATCTGTTAAAATTACGTTTCATTATAAAACATGACAACTTAATTTGCAGTTTTGTTGTGGCGAATTTTGATTTAATGTCTGATAAATTTCATAAGAAAGTTGCAACCTTTTTATCTAAGATACGCCGTGATTATTTGTATGTTGAATAATACATATCATGAATTCTTGACCCGCATCTATTTCTTTTATTTTTCCTAACCGCGTGGAATGAAAAAGAAGAAAAAAAATATATTATACAAAAACTAAAGCCACATGCGGGTGAATTACTTAGCGATAATCTCAAACAAGCAGTTTCGAATTAATCAACGTCAAAAAATCACCGCTTTATTCCCCATCTTTATGTTAATCGCACGAGAAAATTTCGATCCGTGCAGGCCGATGAACATTTCTCGCGTAATTACATAATCGATGCAATTAACGCATAATTAGACTTGATCTAACAACAAATGGACTACAAACTGGACTTATATTTGACCGAAACTTGCGCCCGTCTATTATTGATTTATCTGCAACAGGAAAAGTCAATTTCTCATAGTTGCGATTCGCTGCAGTTACAAAACTTGAATTGCAAACCTTGATTGAATTTAATGATAATTCACGATTTGATATTTTTTGCTTATAACAAATTATTGTGACAACAAATTTAATCTTTATTACACTATAAGCATTGAGAAAAATAAATTGCAACAGTATAGCAATAATAATGGTAACAGTTAGTACATTTAATGATAACATAAATTTAATCGTAATGGTAACAATTTTAAAAATTTTAAATTGTAAAAAAATATGAATCAAAATAGTTTTTTTTGTTGTTACTAACTTTATAAAATCAACCGAATTCACATTAGTAAAACTAAGTAAATATTGTAGCAGAACCAAAAAAGGAACTTCTATCTTGAACGTTTCTATATCCAATTTGGTAGAGTCAACAATAAGTCAATACTGAGGTTAAACAAGACTCGCCTTGGTCACACTCGAAAACCGATGACTACGATAGACCGCGTAACCAAAAATGCACGATGATGTACGCAAATACTAATCTTAAAGCAGTGACACTCGAAGACGCATGCGCGCAGTCACTGTATTTCGACCATTACAATTTTTATGGTAAACTAAAACTGCACCATTAAAAAAATTAAACTCAGATTTTTACCATCTGAGTTTCAACCACTCAAATAGTGCAATTTATTTTTCTCAGTGTGAGTCTGACAGGCCCAGTATATTTTTTTAAACCGTACTTTTCTATATTTCTAAAATCTATTGATAAGATAAGGTTTCGCGAACCCCCGAGAAAAAAGTTTAGAATCTCTAAGAATGGCTTTTAACTTTAAAAATGACATTTTGTGAACGTATGAAGGTCTTTCCTATTTTAAGAAAATTTATCCTTTTTTATGTCAAGAAATTGAAATAGTACTTAGTGTAATTTAGTAAATGTTCGGATTTGGTGTATTGAGGGTTGAAATGAACAAAAAGAAAGTTGCACAATGGTCGAAATCGAGGGGCAAACCAAAACTATAAAACGTCATCTTCATTTTCGCCTACAGGAACGAGTTACATGTTTATCGGGCTTATCTTGCCCGTATGATACGTGTAATTAAACGTCCTTGTTCGTCGAGTTATGCTCATTTTCGTGCGGATGAAAAAAAAAAAAAAAAAAAAAAAAAAGACGAGGCCGGCGAGAGGGGCGCCAGGCCCAAATGATAAAATTAGATAATGGGTGTGTTTTACAGGGACTGGCGCAAGGTTAAAATATTTGATTGCTCGAATTATATATATACATGCGAGAGAGTCCGTCCCAAATTTGAAATGCTAAGTAGTAAATACGACTAATGAACTCGTACGCTCTCTCTCCTCGCGCCTTTGTCTGTATGTTAATAACACAACCCCACGATATTAAACACATATGCACGCGCAACCGCGCGTCTCGTTCAACCGAATACTTGCGCGCCAGATTCGGCGCCTTCACTGCCATTGTCTTTCCTTCTTCTTTTCCCTCGCATTCTTCTTCTTCATCTTCTTCTCCGGCTGTATAATAGATTCATCCTTCACGCTTCTTAATTAGGAGTTAAGTTTTATTATTGGCCTTTAGCTTGCCACATTTATATAACTGTTTGTGCCTTAGACACATTTAGTTCAACAATAATTGTTTTTATCGTTCCACTTTTATTTTACTATTTTTTTTCTTCTCACTGTTTTTTTAATATTTTTTTATCGCTATCCATGCGATGTAATTATGCTGCGAAGCAAAAATATAGTAATCTTCAATAAACATTCTTCATAAAATGAGCGGTGATTTTTTTCTTCTTCGGTGATAGAACGCCTGTTATATTCATAACCAAAGAAAATTTAAAATGTTACAAATAAAAATGCACTTGCGTCATGTTGCATAATTTATCGTTAATGGACTGTTTAATATGTAGCAGTACTTAACTGGTGTAACGATTTTCTCAGGTCATTTTTGTCCTGGTTGTCAACTGTCACCTAAGGCTACCACTCCCGGATTAATGAGAAACTACAGATATAATTTTTTTGTGAATTTCAAACACATCGTATAATCAGTCGCCTTGTATCATAAAATACATCCCAGCTCTCGTTTTATGTAATTGAAAATTTCATCGGTTAACAAAATTAAAAAAATATGAAACGAAGAAAAAAAAACTGAATGAAAAAATGTTTTAATTCATAATAATTGCTCCTGGGTGCACTTATTAGGATGCACTACAGTTACTCATTCTCGAGTTCTTGATACGTATGAAAATCAATAAGCGGACCAAAGCAGCCCTTGGCCCTTTGGATAATTACTTTTATTAATAACAATTATGAATAAAGGTTAAGGTGAATTCGCGCGGCTCACATAAAATTAGAAATAAACGTTCAAACGAGTTAAAATAGCAATTTAGTAAACGTATTATTTCCTTGGCCACGAGCCAAAAAGACATAAGTCGATTTTAACTTTGTAAAATACAGAACATATGTTCACATGATGTCAACACACTTATGGCCTTGTGTCGAAAACTTTAAATTGACTTATTATCATTTGACATGTAGCCGCAAACAAGAATTGTTTAAAAACTCTCATTATCGTTAAGTTACATTATTTCAAAGTTTTTTTTTATTTTCTCGTCACTCTTTTATTTCAACAAGACTAAAAATTTATTTTTTATTCGAATTTTCTTCTCCTCCGTTACACCCGAAAAAATATATATTTTATCGCGCTGTAAGAGCTGAAAAAAAGCTGCGATTCACTCGCGCACGATTATTTAGTCGCGTGTTAAATTATTGCATGCTGAAAAAGACGATACAAGTTTACGCATATTTTAGCAGCGAGATTACCCAGAGATATCCAAAATAAAATCGAGTTTATCATTTCACCGCTCTAACCATGTTAGACTAATTAAAACTTATTATCCTCTGTGTACATTATTTATATAAAAAATAAAAGTTTTTTTTTGTATCAATATTCAGCAGTTGATTGAGAAACTTTACTAAAACATTGGAGTTTTCTGGCATTGATACTTTATCGGTTCAAAATCTAAACCAAAAGATCTGACCAAAACAAGAATTTTCTTCAGTTCCAAAAAACTAATACCATTTTAAGAACGGTTATGAAAACCTCGAAAAGAATAGTGATATTTATGAAATCATTGCTTAATTATCGTTGTGTCTGAGTGTGTGTTTTCGGCATCGATTCATTCATTTTTGTAGGAAGCATCAATATTTATATTGCATAATACATACGCGATTGCACAGAGCCTATTTGCTTGAAACTTGTAATACCATGAAAATGTATGAAGCGCCGGCTATTATTAGAAGTCACATGCAAAATCACTGGTTCCTGCAGACAGGTTAACTAATAGAAGTCGAGTAAATAGGTAATAACCGCTAGAAACAAATACAAATGGGGATATCTAATTACATTCAAACTACGAGTGCCAAAGGTTGATAAATATGCATGCGGAAAATTTACGCGCATCGCATGGCCTCATCAAATTGTTATTCAAATTTTGAATTTAGTACGAATTATTAAATCAGGTGCTACAAGTCAATCACGCGAAGTCGAATCGCTATCATTATCTCGAACAATCGTTCATCTTACTTTCGATCCGTTTTCAAACATTTCAGAGCCGTCATGAAAAGGAAACAGAAAAAAAAGGACGAATAACAAAAAACGAAAGATGTTCTTGTCGGACGTCCATTTATTTAATTCAAATCTAGCGCGCGGTTGCATTAGCCTGTCGGCTTAGCGCGACTTGCAAAATTCCACTCAAAACTGACCGGAGACGTCGGAGCCTTTTTACGAATCAGACGAACGGTCGAAGTTTATCGACAACAAGTGTTCTTATGGCTTTAAAAGAAAAAGCCCGCCGGTTGATGCTGCTCAGGAATCCATATTTTACGCCGCCACTTCAAGCCGAGGCGAAGCGTCAGACTGGAGAAGGATGACCGCTGTAACTCTGAGGATGTACGGTCAAGATGTGGACCGGGTGTTGGGAGGGTGCTCCGAATAAGTTATCAGTAACTCAACCCTTTGCCAAACCGAGGGTTCTCAATGCAAAACTTTGATTCCGTCTCGGTCACGAAGACATTTTGTTTCCTCCTTCTCTGAAATGATGCAATTTCGACGCCCCGCCAATTAAACAAATAACCAAACTGTAATAAAATAAAAGTCACGTGGGGTGACTTGATCGCAAGCTTTTGAATGTAAGAAGAGGCGTAGGATAAGTTGGGAACCTGTTATTTGAAATAGATTTGAATAAGATGAACAGAGACCGAGGTAGTAATCGTTATGTCCAGTGTCTCGGAGGGTGGTTGTGGCCAGTCAGAAGAGAAGCCATGGAAGATAGGGTTAGATCCTGTCTATGCAGAGGCAAGGTTCGGACTTGAGAGATCAATAAACGACCATTCAATATAGGTACTCTGCATACTCACCATTCGTACAAGCAATCCTTACTCTAAACTTGATTTACAATTTTCAACATACGTCTGTTAACAATTGCTTTTTGCCTTTTTTTTTCAACGGTTCACTTTATTTTTGCATCCATTTTTCACGTCAAAACTTACGATGTCTCATTTCTTTTTAATTTATATAATTCGCAAACAGTTCGGGTCAATTGAAAAACGATCAAGTTTGATTCATAAATAGAGCAGTTAAATGTGAACACTCTCAAAGACCGACGGAAATCAAAACGAGTGAAGATCTTTTATGTAGTGTCAGTTTTCTTTCACTAATTCCGACAACGGTTGGTGGATGCTACGAGCAACTAGTGGTGGAAAAACACCCTCGTTCACCCTCCGTGTCGACACGGTTCTGATCCTTCTCGGCTTTCTATCGCTTTATCTGAGTACACCTTTTTTTCTCTCTCTCCTCTTCTCACGAATTTATTTTATAAACGTGGAATTCAAGATCAAATCAACGCTCCGAAGTCAGATAAAATAAGAAAACCAACGATTGATGTTTGTTTTGGTCAATTAGCGAATTCAAGTTCAATTTACCGACGTGCATCGAAGGGGGGGGGGAAGAGAGAGTTTTTTTTTCTCGTCTCTACACGTCGGATCTAGGTATGCAAATAAATGAAAATAATGCACGGTTCAAGTAGTTTATTGCATTAGGAAATATTCAGAGGCAAATCTCGAAGATCAACGAACACGCGCTTAAGCTATCATTAAGGCTCAAATAATTCAAGTTAATATCGAGCAGGATAATCTGCATTTGCGTTGAATGTTTGTATTAGGCGCGCGTGGTGCGCCCGATGCGAAAAAAAGAATATACTCCTCAGTGTTCCATATTCATTGACTAATGACGCTAAGTTGATGCAAATAATTATCGAAAATCGATAGCGCCAAGGCACGGACGATAATCGTTGTTTGAATATTGCGATGGTAATTGAAAAGAAGAAGAAGAAAAAGTGACGGTATCTTTTGGGGAAAAGACTTTTCTTTGAAGAGACAATTCGCCGCAAATTGTCTCAGAGTTGTAGATTAAACCCGGTTTGCTGGTAATAGAAGTGGCTTTATAGCGAAGGTGGATGGGCAAAATACAAGCTATGCATAACAATCGATCTTGCTGAAAACTAAGGGAGGGTGGATGGTCAGTGCGCGGCTGAAGTAGAGCCTTCGAGGTGATTCGCAAGGGATGTAGAGTAGTGGGTGGAAAAAGCTGGGTGTGGGTTAATAGTATGCTATAGTGATAGTGAAGATAAGGAAGCTCCGAAATTCAGCTCCGCCCTTGACGCAATGTCGTATCTCCAATTTGTGATCGCAATTTAGAAATATTAATACGAAATCCATGAGTTTCAGGCTGCGCTTTTTTTTTGTTTTCACTTGGAGGGTTTGATTGTGACGTATACCAAAGATGACCAGCAGCGTAAGCAGAGCGTGATGTTCATCGTGTAGATTTCACAGAGCACGTAGAACCGAGATCGGAGACGAGTGAAGCCATCGGTCAACCAGCATTACGGCATTTGCATGTTATTTACTCGCGAGCTACAGAGTACATTTGTTTGGATTATCCCCGAAATAAACCAGCGTCGCTCGACCACTGCATTCGCTACCGATGGTCATCCAAGGTGTACTGCCCTCCCAGCGTTCGTACTGGGTCATTCTCGTGAAGAACAACTTCCAAAAAGCAGATAAATGGTTCTGGTTTATCTGCCTTACGCTCATCTGTATCATTCAAAGCATTAGGACCTCACTGTTTACGTGCCCGCGACCATTTTCCATATTTCTTTGCCCGGCATTATATCCCAGAGCCGAACAGAATCCGCTGACTCATCCGCAAACATCGCATCAATTCAAGAATCTCGTTCGCAACTGAAACGAGGCCTAAGTCACAATTTGATCTTGTCATAATAAATGTATACCCCTGGCTTCGGACGACGGAAAAAAATAATTTAATGACGATCCGAAGGCACACGATTATTCAGCGGATCGTCAATCGCACAAGTCGCATCTAATAGACGTACATGAAAATTTATACTTGACCTACAGTTAGAATAATTTTAAGCGTACAAGTCGTCAGCGAGCGGACGACGCAACCGTAACATGCTTGCTATATACATTCGCAAATTTATGGCAATTCCGTCAATTAAAGTCGAGCGAAACGGAGTCATAACATAAATATGTAAGCGACGCGTGTCTCCACTGTTGCCATATAAAGCCGCGCTTGTCCATCACTGTCTCCGCGAAGGAGTCCCAACATCCTCATAAAATGCATAAGACCAAGGCGAAATGCCAATAGCAACGCTGCTTATCATACGTATGGGCCCAAGCACGCCGCCTTCTTCGAAACATAGATATCGAAAACCGATAATACATTTATCTCTCTTGCGTTATTTACGATATCGAGCATACCACAGTGTTAACATATTTCCCGTTAAACTTCTTTTTGTCCCGACGGGAAAAAAAAGAATCAACAATTTAAGCCAGAACGACATCAAGTGCTCCAGTCAAATCTTTCTCAATTGATAATTTAACCACCAATCAACTTTTAGCTGGTCATCGCAAACTCGATCACAATTCCATCCTAATGATTTTTGTGACGACATTCCAAGTCACGTTAGACCAAAAGGTTGCAACTCTTTTGAATTTTAAATCCTCTTGCAATAACTGTTAAATGGTCTGTATCAAACAAATGTTTGTAGATGTGTTATATTTATTATAGAGAAAAAACAGCTCTTCAAAAAATCAGAAAACATTTGATTGTATGCACATCTATTTTGAGGGTTCGTGTGAAAACGTACCTGGTTAGTTGCAAAAGAGTTTGCATGTGCAACAAGGCGGTTTTCATGTAAATTCTGTCAGGTTTCATGTTTTTTCATCAACCGGTTGTTTATAGTTTATTAAAGAATGTAATTTGATTTGTAAAACGGATATATTATAAAGAACAAAAACATATCCTGGTTGCACAAAGTCATAAAATATCAAATCATATGCGTACCCGTCTTGATGATGCGTGTGACAACATCAAGTTAAGTTAGACCAAAAAGTTTACAAATACAACAAGGCGGTTTTCATGTAAATTCTGTCAGCTTTCGTGTTATTCTTCAAAAAAATCAACCGGATGTTACTAGTGCATTAAAGAATGTCATAATTTGATTTTTAGTAAAAAAAAACATGAAATATCAAATTACATGCGTATCAGCCTTGATGGTGCGTGTGACAAGGTTTCAGGTTAAGTTAGTCCAAAGAGTTTGCATGCGCAAAAGGTGGTTCTCGAGTAAATTCTGACTGCTTTCATGTTTTTTCATCAAATGCATAATCTAGATGGTTGATGTGTCAAACAAATGTTGTAATTCGGTTTGTAGGACGAGTATAATTGGCTGAGAACAAGAAAAAAACGGGACAATGAAAAATCGTCGATTCGAAACTATACCGAAGTAAATGTAAATGTTCTTTGGCGTACATGCGCACGACATTGGAGCGTTTGTCGTGCATCGTTAATGAGACACATTCAGCAACTTCATCTTACAACGAGATGAGTCGATTGTACTGACAAAATTGGCTTTTCAATCTGCGCGCTTCTCGCTTCTCTTAGCCGTTAACCATTTCTGTCGCTTACTATCGAGCCACCTCATGTTTGTAACCCATCTCTGATGAGCTTGAGGGAACCAAGTTTCATCGAATTTAAATACGTGTTCGGCTGCGACAGCGGGCATTAGACGCACGCGCGAAACCAGTTGGTTATCAAGCCCTGCCGCTTTTCGGTCTCTTTTTCACGAGTTTCCTTTTTCAAAGTGCAAACTTCGCCAAGTTCCAGCTATGAATGAAAAGTGCCAGTAGGTTAACTTTCACTCTCATCGCGCTTCCATTTCTCGCTTCGTCCAACAAGACGAAGGGAGAGAAAAAAAACTGGTCTACGCGAAAATTCAGACTAACGTTAATCGCGAGCAGAAAAGCTGCACAAATTTAATTCCCCAGTTTACCTTGCTGATTACTCGAGCCAGCAACTGTTGCAAACGCCAAAACGTTGTCTCAAATTACCCGTTTGTCCTACTCAGTTGCACAATACTAATTGTTTTTCGCGGATCCAATCAAATCATCAACTTCAAACTTTAATCATAAAAATCATACATGAACGTTCTCCTTAAACTTTGTCATTTTTTTCGCACTCTATTTATTTATGCAATTCAATTACATATTTAAAATAAATTTATACAAAAAATGAGACCTTCAAACAAAAAAAAAAAATTTCCAACATGGATAAAAAAGAAGGGACGAGATGAAGCTAAAAGTTCGCTGATTGTACATTTTTTATTCGACGGAGTTAAAAAAGTTTTCCCACCCGTTTAATGAATGAAATAATTAAATGAGTAGTAATCTAGTAATTCATTATGTGCTTTAATGCGAAATAATCAACGACGGTGTATTGCGCGTATAAGTATATGTGGATTCATAGTTAATCAGATACCTGTTGAATGTCTTATTACAAAGTTAATACATTTTAATATATTTTTTTACGAACGGGGTATACAAATAAAGTGCGATAATCGTAATTTTAAAATGGCGCTTTCAACATAAAGCGAGATATCATTAAAACTCAAGTGGCGCAAACGTTGAGAAACGTGAATCAATAATTACAGAACGTTTATCGTCTCGCAAAAAACGATTCAATGACGTGTATAAAAATAATTATGACAAGCTAATCTTTTGACATAAGAATATATATTTGCAACTGATATACAAGGCAGTCTTTTTTTTTTACGTAATGAAAAATGTGATAGTTGACAGAAGGTTGAAATTGGGTCTTGTTTCCAAAGACTCGAGATGGAAGCAAGCAAAAAGGATTATCGCGTAGCTACCGGTTATTGCTGGCTTTGGAAACTGCTGATTCAAAATTGACGAATATAAATTGGCGGTATTAATCCTTGAGATTAATTCTGCTAATGTGCTAATTGATATTGGCAAAGTCCGTAAGCTTTGGATTCGTTTTCTTCAATCAGTTAACGCATGTAGGATGAGTCAGAAAAAAACATTCGGACAGGGAAAACTCTAGTTCCTTACAAATCAACAAATCTTACGAATCAAAAAATGAACAATCTTTTCGGTAGACGTAATTTCTGGTCTAAATTTTTCAGCTAATATTTTCCTCTTGTATCAAATTTAGATAGAAATTTATCGCCTTAGACAGGCGATAAAATTGGTAAATAATGTTGGACATTTTCAGGAGCGATTGATTTGAAAACTCTTAGGATCGGTCCGGTGGCTGTTTCAAATCAGCGCGATGATTATCGAAATCGAGCGCAGACAGATAGAAGTTTATCAGTAGGTAAACGTATGTTCGTCGCATTGAAGTAATAAATCGCCGGCGCCGGTCGATGCTTTGTGTCAGGTTATGCGCGAAAGTTGGAATTTATGCTCGGTTGTTTATGATCGCCAAGTGATAAGGGATCCGCGCCGCATGACAAATGATCCCGTAATGAAAAGTGAAAGATACTGTACAGAGAGTACGAGGCTGCATTAATTTCAATGATTTAATGCGTCGCACGTTTCGCTGTGGTGTGTATCTACGTTGAATGGAAATCAGTAGATCGCGCGGCGCTATCGCCCAAAAACTGTAGATCGATTCGAGTCCAAAGGTGCAACGAGTTTAAATTTATTAAGTTGAACTGAATTCGCTCTCGCAAACGCCCACACGTCAAAACATTCTCAACATTTATTCCATTATTGATAACCCGCCATCGACAAATCATAACGTATATTTGCCAAATCATCCGATAATGTAAATTCAAACCCCCCGATGCGTGTTATCTTTTCACCAATATACTTCCCTCTTTGTTCCTCCCGTCCTAATTACCTTTTCCATTTCATCAAACGTCTTTCTTCTTTTTCATCTACGATACAATTTTTTTCCCAAAAATATTAGAAAAATGTGTACAAGCTTTACAAATACAATCGTAAAATGAAATATAAAGTAAATGTCCTATTAGTGACTTTCTGTCATTGAAATTCTAGAAAATAGAATTAATATTTTTACATTTCAATTTTGTTGAATCTATATCATTTTCTTAGTATAATGTCAAATGAAATAATTTATTGTAAACTCTCTAGAATGAATTATTAAAAATAACAAGTGCTCACTAATTGCTACATGTCGGTAAGGTTAAGGTGGTCACTAATAGGGTCATTTACCTTAGTTACATATTTTTTCTCTAATTTTTGAAAGAGATGTGAAATTTAAAACATTTTAAAGTTTGAAAGGTTTATTACTAATTTACTGACTTAAAAAACGCTTTACTATATCCTTTGGAGAATTCATTTTAGCTTCCCTCTACCAATTTCCCAACCCTAAATTTGCAATATTCCGGGCCAAGATGTAGATTTCATCTGTTGTACCTTCTCCAAGTTTTTTTCTATTCAATTCTTCAAATTTTAAATTCGACATTGGTTTACAACTTAAAAGTATAAAAATTAAAAACATTATGGAGCTGGAACTACACTAGCCGTCCTTTAAAAACTTCAAACAAAAAATTTGTTGTTTGCAAATGTTTTAACAATAAACTTCACATCATAAACAAACACAAAATTATGAAGTCTTTCAATGAGATCATGTTTCATTGCACTTGTTAACTTGTTTTTTTTAAACTTGAATTTTCGTTGCTGAATAATTTAGTTGAAGTAAAATTAGTTATTTAATAGGGACGAGATTGGCGCTTTTTTTGTGGTTTTTAATGATTAGAAATGAAAGTGTAAAATATCATGGATTGAGCGTTATCCCAGAACGACGATTAGTTACTTCGTACCACGGAAATTGTCGTGGAAACCCATCGATCGACAAGCGAATAAAGTGGAAACGCTGGCTAGGTTTCGCTAGGTTAGGTAGGGTGCTTAGGTGTTACAATGATTATTCGAGAGGGACAGCGAAAGGTAATTATGCCCGATAGAGTCAGGAGGAGCGAGCAAGATCGCACTATACTTTGCATCAACGATGAAATAAAGAGGGGCGCATTCAACAACATAGCTCACTCGCGCCACAGATCCACGATTCCCGTAATTACCTTCAACTCAGCTACTTGTGACATTTAAATACAAAACTTTATATAAACTGCCTTCTCTCCGTCCGGTTTCCTCCTTTTTTTTTATATTTTCATCCACAATTATAAACAACTCGAACAATTTCGAATTCTTATAACGATATTTCAATTAGTTTATTTATTAATCTGATTATTGATTTGAATTGCAAAAAGGGAGGAATTAGTAATGCATTGTTTGGTCTTGTTTCGTACAATTGAGGTTCACTTCTGTTGTCTTGGCTTGAAGATACTTTAATTAGATGTTATATGATGAAAAAGAAAAACGTCTCAAGAAAAATGTAAATCAAAAGCCGCAGTTCAATAAATTACTTAAAATGAATAAATCATTTGTTGGTCAAGCTTGAAACTTGTCTTATTACAATGCTAATAACCCATTCAATGTAAATCCACTCGCTTTCGTAAAGAAATCGGTAAATTATTGATCTCAGTGAGAATAAAGCTAAGATAAATATAATTCTTAAAAACTTTTTTGAATGACGTTGGGGTCTGATGAACATAACAAATGTTTATGATAATATATGTTGATAAATGTTACTCATATATGTTTCGTATATATGATTATTATAAAATGAATGCGATAGAAATATTAAATACTTAATATTAAATACAAATTTAATTTACAAGGTTTCTTATAATTTATATGAAATTAAATTCAATACTATTAAATTTCAAGACTCGCATATTTAATTGTTCAATTCAAAGAGTTTATTTTCTCTCTATAGGAATCTCGTATAAAACTATCTTCTTTGAATGTTCTACTCATTAGAAAATTGCTAATATTTACACAAACCTTGTTTCGAGAAATTCCGCGAAGGTTCGTCCTGAAAATTTTCGGGTCTTTCTCAACACTTTGATTTGCGCTTAACAAAATGCTAAAATCCATCAGCTTTGAGATTGCTTTTCATTGTCGTTTTGCGTTCATTGCTTTTGCGCGCTCGACTTGCATAGGCGTGGAGAAAAGATTATTTGAAGTCAGCTTTACGAAAGGACGCGCATATTAAAGGCAAATTTAACGTGGATAAAACGCCGCAAGTGTATTTGTCGAAACACACGAGTTTCATTGTATGCGTGCGAAGGCAAGACTCGTATAGTTTAATAATAAATGTTTTCACTTTGAAACTGTCGAACAAAGTGTCAAATATTCGAAGCAAATTAATTATATAAGCAAATTTCATTGAATTTCGTGTGCGACGTTAATGGCGAGACAACGAATTCGCCAACAAATTACAATCAACTGCGACGAGTATCGGCTAATCCAACGCCGATTACATATTAACGTGTCTTATATTAGCTGCATCGCCAAACAAGATTAGCAAAATGTTTACGAGCGCGGTGCGTCGGATAGACTTTCGTAAAATTGCCAAGCCAGAGAGAGTAACAAGATGAAGAAATGAAATCGGTCCATTGTTGTAATCTGTTGTCATATGTGATGCAACCAATAACGCTGTACGCAACCATCATTATATCGATCATTTGGTAAGTCTCGTAATTAGCAATCAACTGTATCCATTAGTGGCTGATATAATTATTACACTTCAATACGTTATCGAATACCTCACCCTACAGTCTGCTCGTTAGTTTCTATCACATTTGCTTGTGGATGCTAATTTTCAATGATGCAAAATATTAACAGTGCTTTAACTATACGTTTTATATTCGCCATTTTTTTTTACTCAATCATTCTTGATGCTTGACTCCATTCCGACTATCATCTATAAATTACACAACGAATATCACCGGTAATTAACGTTAAATAATTCAATTTTCGAAAACGAAATTTCGAATTATTTTACAATCCAATTACATCATCAACGTGATCGATTAATATTTTGAATTTTCTTGAATTTGCAATTTTTTTTTTAAATACTTTATCAAACAAACTATAACTAATATCAAATTATTTCAGTTTACTAAATTCAAATCCTAATAATTCTTTGACCCAATTTGATCACAGTAAGTAGTTCGTGTTTTGCATATTGTTCAAATTTCCCTATATAGACAAATATTAGAAACAATTAGCATCAAATCACTGAATTTACAAAAATCTTCGAATAATTCACTCTGATCCAATTACGTCACAGCGTAATTAGTTCACATATTGAAAAAATAATTGTTTCAGGCATTATGCTTTAATCTGCAAGTTTCTCATTCGATGCAAATTATTTTTTGTTTTATTTAAAAAATAAAATTCACGAAAGTTCAAATTAAAGAAAGATGTTTTTGTATTGTATGATCGTTCTGCTGAGCTTTTAAT
Organism: Trissolcus japonicus; assembly: GCA_030522925.1. Taxonomy (NCBI): domain Eukaryota; kingdom Metazoa; phylum Arthropoda; class Insecta; order Hymenoptera; family Scelionidae; genus Trissolcus; species Trissolcus japonicus. The sequence continues at coordinate 52,809 of JAPYZS010000003.1, forward strand.
GTTGTATGGGCGCAAAGGCGTTCGCAGTGTAACTTAACGGGCAAGAATCAGTCTGGCAGTAGCATGGATATCGCTGATTGCGGATTCTGAATATATATAGATGGGCGCACGCGAACAAGCAGCGATTCGCAATCACTTTCATTATTGCATTCGGACACCGTAAACACTTTGGCGTCGCTACGGCGGTTAATTCGACGGGCTCTATGGGGCCTGTGAATATCGAATATTGATATCGGCGATTAACGTCGTGGCTATTCCCGCTCTTAATCGCGATTAAATCATACGCGGCCACACACCTCGTGCAAAATCAATCCAATTACTCAATTACATCATGTTACATCGCGACTGCCTCGCGCGGATATGAAAGACACACGATTTATCCTCCACCGAAAAGAAAAGAGGAAATCGCAAAAGAGATAAAAACGATCGATCTGCGAAAAGAAAAAAAATCATCTTAAGTGTGCAATATGTAAAGTAGGTGCGGCTTTAACTTTACAAGAAGATTTCCGCTCAGTTCTAAAATTGTGACATTCGCTTAATTTACTTATGCATATGTAAGAGTTCGGGTCTGGCACTCGATTTGATGAAATTTCCAACATTAATTGTATCACAATGGTAATTGAATCCACAGAGCGTCGTCTATTTGAACAATAGTTGGTTATATTATGTAGATTTCCATCGTAGCTGTCGTAGATCCTTCCTTTCGCGTCTCATTCTGCGATACTGCGCAGTTAGTACGCTGGCTATTTAAACACAATGTCAGAAACTACCAACTCACACTCGGCACAAAACTGGTGGCTTTGCGTGTTTAGAAGTGCGCGCCATCATTATCATAATTATGCACGCCAATATTGATACAACGTACAATACCATTAGCTGCCACCGCCAACTTTCGCCCGCATTTTCTTCTTTTCGATTGTGCGTCATTTTAGGAGCAGCAACAATTTAGATTCGGCGATTGATCATACCAATTGTGGTTGACAAACGTTGCTCAGCAAAAATCTTCTGTCTTTCACAAAAATCTAACAAGTCAAAAAACAACTAAAATTTTATTAAACTATTACACAGCTTACTTACAAACCGTTCTTAATATGTAAACATAAACAAACTGTTTTATATTAACTGATGCCTCTTTGTTGAAAAAACAACTAAATAACGATAGCTGATTAAATAAATTATAATTTTTTTCTCTGTAAAGAAATTATATTTTTTATCTAAAATCTATTTGTTATTATTAATGTTCATAACAAAAATTTGAAAATATGTTTCTTTGAGGAAGTATTACACTTTGTAAAAGTAAATGAATTGAGGTAAAGCATATGTAAGAGAGCAAACTTTTTTCAAATCATTAATTGCATTTAATTAAACAGAAAAGTTTCTAATTATTTTCATTGTTACATACTATTTGTAGTAAAGCTTTTTCCAATCAATACATAAATTTTCCTAAAAAATTTTCTAACATGCTATACGTTTTTTGTATACGATCTTACATTGGTACAGCAAATAGACGACTAAAAAAATAAAAATGTTGTATTTTGTATTCACAGTTTTTTCAAATAAGTCTGTTATAAAATTATATTATTTTTAGTTTGTACATTTACACTAACCTCAATTGAAATTATAAAAATGTTAAGAACAGTTCAAAAATGTTATAAAGAGAAGAGAAACTTCATGTCGCACCTTAAAAATCGAGATTTAAGTTTTATTCCAAAAATTATTGCAGGTTATTAAGAATTTGGTTCTAACGATTTAAAAATACATTTTGTAATGAAAAATCATATACCTTATTCGCATTTCAATTACCATTTCACAATATTAATTGAACTGCAATGACAGATCTGAATTGACAAGGAGAAAAATTTGTAAAACCATTCTTAATTATGTTCAGCTTGGAATTTACTATGGTGCTTTTTTTTTTCTTTTAATTGATGTTATTTACGTATCTGATTATTTTGATATGCCAAATGTCAAGTACGAAAGTTCTCATCGACATAGCTTGACTTTTGTTTGCTCTTTTTCTAGGTGAATATAGGGCGAGACCTTTAATAGTAACTGCATGCAGATCCGAGTAAATTCGATGGTCCGAACATCAATCAGGGTTTTATACTTTGCAAGTTCGACTAGCAACGAAAATCGTTGGGTCCGGTTTGGAACGGACTTTACTCCGAGGTGCCAACGCCAAGCGAGTTGGTAGCCCTGCCAAGCAGGCAGTTTGGCTGGCTGTTAGCCTGCCTGCTAGCCTGCTTGCCTGCCACCACCTCATTTGAATTTCTAATTAGGAAACCTCCATGCAATTATTGGATTAATGTAAATTACGAGAGCTGGCTCGGTCTCCGCTACTGGCGCACAAGGGTGAAACTCTCTGCTTCATGCTTTGCTCCTCTCCGCGCGTTTTCCCTCTGTTTCATTCGGCCTCGCTTACTCCTTTACAACTCTTGCCCGATGCCGCCTTGCCCATTTCACTCGCACCTCCTGTCAGGGGGTTGAGGATAATTAAAATCCGTTGATTAATATGTAAATTTAATAAGATTACTGTTCTAGGAATGCCCAATGCAGACGACCGTGGCTATCTGACGTCCTCCAGATAGTCTGCGATCTTACCGAATTTGTTTACAATTTTCGATCGCCGATCGCGCTTTATTGCCTCCCTCCGGGCGAATCTGCTGCCCGCACCAATCGATGTCGCGGTTATTATTGAAATTGCAATTATACTTGACCCCTTCGTAATGCGAATCGGACCGAAGGGGTTAATAATGACCGGCGTAAAAGTTGCGCCGCAAATTTCATTTGACATTCCATTTTTTTTTCTTTTTTTTTTTCGAACCTAAAGCTTCAACCCTATTGTTACGGTAACAATACCTCCCTACGGCGTCAAAGCTTACGTGCATTTTTTCGTCGTTTAGAATTTCGAGAGTTCCAGCCATTACTCTCTGTCATTCAACACCTACGTATGTGAAGAGTCGTAGAAACTGAGTTTAAAAAAAATTTAACAATACGGCCAATTCGATAGCGAACACAAAAATTCGTCTATTTTGGCCGGGCCGATGCGGCGCACGGTTAAGGCAGTTTCGTCTACTATCAGATACAATGCGCTCGATTTGCAAGCGAATTTTGGTGTGTCCAATCCCGGGGAGTTTTTAGCGTTACACAAACGCTGTGTGTGCGTCTCGTATAATCGTCCAAGCGTCATCCCATTATTCGTGATTTGCATACAAGAACTGTAGAATCGGCAACGACAGTTTTCTCGATAACGACAGATTGTGTTCGATAAGCCACGTTTGTCCCGATGTAAAAGAACGCAAATAAACGACAGTTTCGAAACCCATAAAGTCAACATTGCCTACTCCAATTTGTCCAACAATTTTCAATCTTTTCATTACACACGTTTTTTTTTCTCGTTATTTTTATTTTAATTCTTTTCATTTTCATTTTTTTTTTTTTTCGTCATCTATCAGTTAACAACATTTTTCATTATTAATATTTCATTATTCTCATGTCTGGACAAAAATGCGATTTGCAACAGTTAAAAGATTCACCCCCCGTTTTGTATCGAAGCCACCCAAAAACTGACGCAGTTGAATAAATTGAAAAATAAAATTCATCATTTCATATCCCCGACTAATTGATCGATGCCGGTTATACATCGAACAGCCAAATTAATAATTACATTATCCGCGCGGGACGCGCCGTCACTTTTTTTTATTCAATACGCGGTGAAATTAAAATAGAGCAGGTGTAAATGAAACTGCGCTCACTCGCAGAGGCCCCCGTTCCTGTCATTATAATGTTTAACAGGATTTAATAATTAGCCACGTTGAGAAACGTCATTTTTTTTATTCCCTCGCCCGAGCGACAAATTCGTCATTAAAATATAAAACGTGCCGTTTTTTGTAATTTCGCTTTTAATCAAAGGACAGGTCTCAATTAGGACTGTTTGTTTATGGACGGGTGGAAAAATTGCCGATGAGGAACAGTTGAAAACGAACGAAAATGTCGGAGGCAAAATGAGCTTTGCAATTTTCATGAAAGCGATATGCGCGAATTGCTGAAATTAGTTACTGCTATGGTGATACAAAGTCAGAGAAGTTGGTAAAACACTGCTTGCTTTTAACATTGTGGAAACGATCGCCAAGGTATACATTACAAACACGTAATGACATTTGAAACTACTACCGCAGCAAGGCATAATGGGGTGGTAGCACCTCAACGGCGCTATATAACAGCATTAAGCTTTATTTAGGTGAAATTTAACTTTAAAACGTGACTCATAGTAATTATGCGAGGTCTAAAACAATGCTCGTGGTTTAAATTTTCATGATATATGTGAGCGTGTGTGTTGGTGAGCCCACGTACATATTACCCCGCGCTTTTTTATAAGACAAAGGTATTTAAATAATGTGGTGTTTGTCACTGCGAGCTTTATTGTCACGTTGCCTGACAATAAACCAACGATAAAAAACACTATTTTAGCACAATTATCTGAATAACAAACAAAATTTCATCCCTCTCCCCAATTTTTTTCTTTTTTTTTTCACACAGAAACATTTCTCTTCGTTACAAATCTCGAGGAAAATGCTCTCACAAAATTTTCACTTAATTTTTAATTGTTTAAATTTGTATTCAGCGGTGACTTTTTTTCACACGTTCTATAACAAAACGAGTTCGCAGTAACAAGGGAAAATATAACCAGAAGTTAATTTTTATATAGCAAATTTTGTATTTGCATTCAAATTTTTTATAGATTTCCTTTTTTTTAGTTTCAATTCTGTTTTTGACCAAAAATTAATTAGTTTTTTTAATAAAATCTTTTTTTGGGGGATTTGAAAAAAGTTTTGTTTAATAAAATGTTAAATAGAAGAATATAAATTGCAGTTATCAGAAATTGAAATGCCATGACGTTTTAACAAAGAGGGAGAGAGTAAAAGAGAGCTGTGGAGAGAGAGAGAGAGAAGCGATATCTATCGTTACATGCGGCTGCTCACGAGCTCCGTCGCAAGCAATGTATTTTAATAAACCCGATGCAACCGACTAGTGCTCTCTTTGTAGAAAGTTTCCGGGAGAATGCGTCAATTTTTTAAAAATAGAGCTGTAGGTTTGGACACCAGCATTGAGGAAAGGGCCGAACAGTCAAAGCTTGCGGCGTAAAGCGCCGCAGCTTGCCTCGCTAACCCACGAAAAAAGGCGGCTCACCATCCGTGGAATCTTTTGTTTAGCAAATTTTTTGATCATTATCAACAGACTAATAGTTCGCAATCGCGGCTTCAGTGCATTTAATTTTTGTATACGTCGCCTGATAATTTTGTTCCCTTGGCCTTCCATGCACATGAATATCGCTCGATGAACAGTAAAAAGCGTGCCATTTGTCGAAAAAATGCCTACTTTCATGGCCGAAATTATAAATGTTTTATACACTCATGAAAAAATAATATCCGAGTCAAATTTTTTTACCATGTATTACTTAAAATAAATAAATATTGACTGCGTAATTTCAAATTTTTTACCAATACGTATCGAAGTTCGATCAACATATATCAATATATCGACCCAAAAGTGATTTATGTCGATATATCGAAATAAAATCGATATATCTCGAAATATCATCGATACATATCGAACCAACATCGATATATATCGAATTAAAATCGACGGTTTTTTTTCGATATTGATATATGGAACTAAAATCGATATATATTTTGGGATTGGGAAAAATGTCAATCGAAAGAAGATGTGTCTTCTTAGGATTGTGGTGAGATAATAAAACAAAAACAAGTAACAAATTTGAAATTTTCGCATTTCATTCGAATTGGTGATAAATAGCCCAATCTATCGTCGTGGAACTGCGAAAATGTTTCTGGCATTAGATATAATGGATGCATCGTGTATGTATTTAATGAGATTTTACGGTGTAATTCATATAGAGCATTGAAAACAACGAAAAAAAGGCAGAATGCGAAGAATAAAGAGAAGGAGGATGAATAGAGCGATAAAAAAGTCAACGCCTAAATACATTATTTCTGCGCCATACCAATCATTGTTTTTATCCTGCCGTTAGCATTCAAGCCTTTTCACATTCAGCTTGATCTACCCTATGTTTCAGATTCCCCTTTCAGAAAAATGCGTCATATATTATATCCTCACAATTTTTCGAATGCACAAAACAGTTTTGCGCGTTGCAATTCACCCCATCATGTTGCATATACAAATGTGTTTTAATTATTGTTCCGTTCGTCCGTGACTAACCAATGCCGTACTTTAATTAAGAGCTTATTAAAATATTATAAAATGAACGAGCCAATCTCATTTTTGTTCTCGTCTTTGTCTATTCCTCTCTCACTCTTTGTTTTTAATTATCATAATTTTCGATGACAAAAAGTTAATAGCAAAAGGATCATTTGAAGTGTGCGATTACAAATTTTCCTGATCAAAGGTCAGCAACCTCACAACAAAATCCAGTAAGGGTGTCTCAAATTCCGACAGAACAGGCTCAGCTCGTAAAGCACAAGAAGATGCATGCCGGGATATTAAGGCCATCATCGTCGTTGCATATTCATGCTGTATTATAATGAAAATACAGTTTATTACTGAAGATTAACAGCTTCTTACGGGACATACAGTTGCTACCACTTGGGCTCTTGTCACTTGAGAAGGGATTGTGACAGTATCCATAGAATGATAGCTTTGTTTGGTAAATCTTCCGTTCACCGTTCAAGTTCTTCATGCCAGGTTAACTCGGCTACTATATAAACAATTGAAACGACTCATTATGCCACTATATTGCAATCTTTTATGACATCTTCCCAATACGATTTTTTATCTTTTTCAAAAATTAATATTCCCATCGAAAATTATTAAAATTTACTTATTCTTTCTCCCCATAAAGTTTGTTTATTTTGCAATTCCTTCAATCCAAGATAAATATCTTTTATTTTTCAACTTAACTTGTTTATTAAATTCTTATCATTAATTGTTTATACAGTTAAATAATCAAGTAACTGAAATTACAAAATTAGTTGAACAAGTTGGATAAAGTTAAAAGTCAGTAGGAGTATCTCATTTGTCTGATTGTTTTAAGTGCGCGTGACTAATTATTCCTTAATAAAAAATTCAGTCACGATTATATGAAAATGCTTCTCGTTTCGATTACACATAATGAATCGCTGCGATATTGTTTGCTACCGCAAAATTGAAACATTATGATTTATGCAGGAACTACCAGAAAGCTCCAATTGTGTCTTGATTAATTAATTTATTCGCATTATCTTTTCTTGGAGTAGAAGATTGTCTTCTAGCTTTCAAGATGGTTTCGTTTTATTCAATTATTCGTCGAGCAATTACAATATGAAAGAAACTGAAAATCAGATTTTTAGTTACAGCACAAAAGTCGTTCGTTTTGGCTAACAATTTCGTCGGGTAAAATGCGGCGGTTTTAAATAAGCCTGGAATATAATTCGTTAGTTAAATGAATCGAGTGGCATACAAAACACGAAATCTAAAACTTTCATGTACATTTTGAGTTTAAATTCGCATAAACAGTATCGTCAAAATTTGTCACGAAATATTTATCAACTCACAAATGTTTCATCGTTGAAACAAAATATATTTTGTCATTCAAGTTCAGTTTTTGATAACTGTTTATCAAACTCATAGGATTTACAATTTGTCAATACATTTCCATCAGTTAACAACAAAGTTCTAAAAAACGGAAATTGCTTGAAAAATACCAAACAAACATCATAAAGAAAAAATTAATGAAACTGTATTTACATTGATTGTATTCACATTTTTGATCAACTTGATAAATATACAAATAAACATTGATCATTGAAATTCTTGAAACAGAAGTTTCAATTCCATCGGAATGATTATTGTTTGGGGCACGATTTGACGTTGTCAAGTTTACAGTTTGTTTTATGGCATTTCAAATGTATAATAATAATGGTACGTTCGCGAAGCTGCAACGTAGTATATGATCAATAAAAAGCGTATATAAATAAGAGTAATTCGAATCCGATGAAACGCTGGAAATGGTTTAACCAAACTTAATTGAATCCCGGTCCGAATGTATAATATGTAGACTGCTTGCATAATGTCTTGGTTCTAAGATGGTGCTCAAACGCATTTGGATGTTCGCGCGACTATCTTATCTCCAGTCACGATCACATTCGACAAAATTTCGAGAACCTCTACTAGAATTAGTTATACAATATAATGTAAGCAGAACGCCGTTGTGGTGTAAGGGCTGGCAGTAAGATCATGTATATTCATACGCCCCTCTCTGCGCTCTTTGCTACAAACCCTCGCCAACCTTTTACCCGTTCCTGGCATTGTGGTTTTTCTTACAAGAACCTTCCGAACACCGCCGCGTTCATACTCAACAATAAAATCAAGAGCCACCCTCTTGCACTCAATTTTTACAAACTTGTATTAATTTTTTTCTCCCCCCCCCCCCTACACGGATATTTTTTTCAACCTCCCCCTGTCTCTTCTGCCGAAAACCAATTTGAACAATTTATAACCATTGGCATTCCCTCTGATTTATTATCAGATGTAACGTTGAAAACTGCTGAAGTTTACGAAATTTTACATTTTCTCGAGGAACAATATCGAAATATAATGAAGAATCTATTTACAAGTAAGATTTCACCGCGACTTCATTACCTGCGATTTTATCGGGTGCGCGCCACGCATTCGTAATGAGCGATGGTCATTCATTTTAATATCCATTAAATGCAAATCCCGCGACACAAACGTTTACCCGTATTTCGAATTATTTTAGCAGAGCAACGTAATTAAGTTTCTGAGGGTTGAAACGAGTTGTCGTTATATGCTTTTGTTGAAATAAAAATATATAATTCTTTTGTTACTTCATTCTCGACGCTCATTTAAGAAAATTTCACTTGCGAAACAGATGAATAATCACGTCAAACGGATACATTACACACAAATTTCAACCCTTATTTTTTTTTTTGTTTTTCAATTTTTTTTTTCTACATTTTTGCCGCGCGACTTTCCTTTTATTTTCTTTCCCTCGTTGTTAATTATGCGAAAACAACGAGAATAAAACTTATTGGAAAACTCAAACTGAATTTTGCAGAGCCGAGTAACAAATCTTAGACAGTTATATACTCAACATTGTACAATCTACCCTTTCTATCGGCCCTAATTTATATTGAGTGAGGCAACTGCCAGATAGCCAAGTCGCTTTGTATACGCACATAGGAAAGCTAGGTAATGTTTCAAGTAGCTTGTCTGTTGTTAATTTAGCACCAACGGTTCATAAGGTTTGTCTCCCACCATCTTCTCTATTGCTACCGATGCAAAAATCGTTAAAATCAATAGTCTATCTCATCATCATTATTTCATAGAAAACCACACATCATTTTTTTCATTCTAAAATTGTTGATAAACGTGATTTTACTGGGGGTTACATTTTTGTACTATTTTTTTTTTTAATTTTCAAACTACAAATCAAACATTGGAAAAAACAAAACCTGGTTAATTAAAGATGTAACTCTTGTAAGATATGTTTTTAAGGCATAACATATGTGACATACATAAAACATACATCGGACATACATGTTTGCCACACATGTCACATATTTATAAATATTTTACTTGGGAAGAGAGCACTTGCATAATTGATGTAATGGGTCAAATTTATTGTGCAATAAATTATGAACGAATGAATAATCAAGATATTTATAAAGAATCGAGCAGGTTTGGTATCGAAGGTGAAGCAGCAGCACATGATTCAGTGGTAAGCATATGAACACGAGAGAACCCTTTAGCACGTATCGTCGCACCCTTTCGCGCGTTGCCGGCTTGGTAGGAACATTAATATCGCGAAATGAAGCTCATTTACATATAAATAAGGTAGTGGGAAGAGTGGAGTGAAAGAAGAAGAGAGACGCAGGATGAGCCAGCCCTCTTGTTCAACCCTCTGAACCATGAGCTAGAAACCCCACCCAGGACTAATTACACTTACAGACAAAGAGGTTTGAGCTAAGGGTGGGTCAGCTTTCCACTCCCGATAACACCAGTTTGCAATGACCACATGATAATTGCGACCCCCGTGAACTAGCGTATTCACCTCACCGAGATTCCGGTCTCGTGGAAATTCATAGTTTCCTCGGCGCCACGATAACTTCCATTAAAACAATAACGTCTACTAAAAAGACACATCAGCCAAAACCACCGTCGCTTCGTCAATCTTCAATAAACATCATTAACATTTTTTTATACAACTTTCGTTACTTTATAACTCTAGAAAAAAAAAGTTTACAAAAATTTTTCTTAAAACTATATTTCTCTAGCTGAGTCTTAATCACCTATTTATATGCTTTCCAGTTTTCAACAAAATTGTTTCTTTTTTTTTTTTTTTTTTTCTAAACATTTCAGTGCAAAAAATTTTATTTTGTTATTGCAACTTTGCATGCTAATAACTTGGAGAGATAAAAAACCTTGTTCCGAATGAAATGCGACTTCGATATTCAAATTTACTGTCAAATATTAAACACCGTGCTGGAATGAAAAAGTCGCACCATTCAAATAGTTGTTATTGCGATGGATTAAGCATGGCAACACAAGTTGATACGTGAATATTACAACGTCATTTCTTCTTATTTCTTTATTTATGAAAAAAAAGTGATCGTCTACAAATTTGTATTCGTGGCACTCACTATTTTGTTGGTCGACAAATTTTGACCAGTTGCCATTTGAAAACGGCAAAAAGTTTTGATATTTATGGTCAAAAATGCTTTGTCCGAAGAGTCATCGATACGATGGAGAGAAAAGGCGACTCGCGGATAAAAAGTTGCAAACTATTGATAATTGGGAACTGGCATTAAAATCTAACACATCGCCATAGAAAAATATGCGCGGAAAAAAATATGAAGCTATTAGCAATCTGAAAGTATAGCCATTAGTTTAACAGCCGAAACGCGTGCGCTGCTTTCATTCATTAAAGCCAAACAGATATTAATGTATTTTTACACGCGCCTACGGTCTCGCGTCGTATTGGGGAAGCAATGTATAGATCCGAAGCGAAATCCAATTACCTTTATTCGGACGAAATGAGTGTAGCTAAGTCATTAATACTAATCAATATGTGGACGCATGGACTGGGGTTGAAAAAAAAAAACTTGCGCAAGAGGAATAAGTCATAATTCAAACGATTAAACGACTTAAATGTAAATAGACGTTTTTTCTCTGCCATTGTGCGTACGCTCGCTGTGGCGAAATCGTTTTCAATAAGTAATGTTTATTGTCGCGTCTCCGGCAATCCGACAATTTTTTTTTGTTCCCACTCGTTACTATGAATATATATCGAAGCCTGAATCAGAACAGTTATCACATTTTTCGTTTCGTTAAAGTTAAGTGTTATTATCCTGCAGCTAACAATCGCAAAATGTATTCCAAATTCTGAAACACGAGTCACTTGTGTGGAGAAAAAACAATCCTTAGCATTGAAATATTTATTAACAAAAAAAGAAACAAAAACTTGAAAGTAAGAAAATTATCTTTGCTTCAAGAAAATTATTTTGTTGAATCAATTTTGGTTTAGTTCTGTTGGTTCATATGAAAATTCATCATTAATTTTGTGCGATAAACAAATATCAGATACATCATCGATATTGGGTGGATGTTTGACAAAAATTGTAGTTAATTTGAAAATAAAAATGAAAAACACAAACGCAGTTTCACAAACCGAACCTTGAAATCTGTTAGATTATGCAAAAGCTTGATGGCTTTGCGAACTATAAATGCAAAATTATAAACGGAATCAGTCAAATTCACTGGCTCAATCTTCTTACAATGATATATTATGCAAATGTCGTACGATTAAAACGTGTAAACAGCTTTTCTACAATGCCAAATTTCATCCCTCCCGAAACAAAAATGTTTTAACAAAACATATAACAACCATATATGACAAATTTATTCATCATATTAAAAGTAAATTAGTTATTTCTGTGCAAATAAATGTTACTGAGCCCAATTGTATGATTTGTTATTATTCAGTGTTGTTTTTTCTCGTTTTTCAGGAAAGTGATAGAAGTAGTTCCGGCAGTCCCGAACCAGCATCCGGTGCGATGCACGAGCACCAAATGATGATGGAGGGAATGATTTCGCGAAAAAGAAGACGGAGTCCTTCGCCGGAAAACATAGATCACGCGAAACGCGCTGCAATCGACGTGCAAGCTCATTTAAATGGAACCAGTATGTCCTTTCGTTCCTTTTTTTTCTATTCCCCATCATCTTTTTCTTTCTTTTTCTTCACCCTCAAATTAAAAATTGAACTTTGTTCACAGTGGCAGGCATGGTGACTTTACAAAGTCTTCAAAATCTGGCAAACTTACAGAATCTTCCACAAGTAGCTTCCCTTGCTGCCGGTCTGCAGAGCATGACGACGGGGCTGACAAATAATCAGCTCATCAACACGCCCTTGAATCTGACCGTCAGTTCATCGAGTAAGTGAAGATACAGAATTGGATATCTCAAGTGAAGTTTATTTCATTTGCAATGTGAAAAGTCAAATGAAAGAAAAGGAGGCGAGTTTTGAACGAGCAGCAAAGCATGATTATAATAGAATTTTATTTATCAGCTGGAACAATACCAACTGCGTCGAGTACGACAGCGGTGGCACCCCATCTCTTACCGCCGAGTTCTACTCCGATGGCAACGTTACCCCAGCTTCTCTCTCAGACACAACCTGTAGCGATGCCTCAATTCATTTTAACATCTGGCCAGCTCGTTCAAGGAATTCAAGGAGCTCAATTACTCATTCCAACGTCACAAGGTAAACCTGGCGTTTGCTTCTTTAATCGATGACACACACTCGATTGCAACCCGATCGAAAAAAAAAAAAGATAAATGAATGAGATGGGAGAATTGTGAGAGGGAGGGTGGCGCAAAAAGAATGAATAGTCGTAAGTTAGGAGCTCTCGGTATGTATATTTTGTACGACAAAGAACAATCAGTTTAGGATGCAATAGCCCAGTATAAGCTTGGGTTTCTATACGAAGCTGGCTCTGAAGCGCTAATCACACTTGGGCGACTACATAATATTACACAATCGAGTTTGCGCTGTTATAATATCGGCTATCTCTGGCGAGCTCGAACCGACTGGGACGGGACTAGGACGTCGTCCATACTTAGTGGCCCTGGACTACCTCAGCGAGCACAGGGCAAACTCTGCAACTAATTTCAATGTATAATTAACGTCTCACTAGCGCCATCGCCGTTTGCAAAGCTACACACAGACTCAGGCCATCCTTTGCCAGCCCGATGTCCGACCCCCCCCCCCTCCCCCGCATTACGCCTTTGCCTCCGCCGACGACCAACACCACTCATCCGACTTGCCTCAGCACTCACGCCGGACATCGTATAGCAGGACCGCGGGTTTTGGCGCTATTATATTGATTGTCGTACTTGCGCGCACTAACTTCGTTTCCCTCAAGTTGCCAATTCCTATTCTACCAATCGCTGACAATTTCTACGATTTCTCTTAAGTGGATTGAAGTTACGAGCTTGCAAGATACAAGAAACGCTCTCGCCACGACACAATTATTAGCTTAGAGATGTTATAATTGCATACTGCGGGCTCCCTTTCTCTCTCACGACCGTTTCGCAAATATTCGACCTGGCCATTTTTTACGTCTTGGATTCAATTAGCGCGCGGGGTCGGCAGCCGTAAATTCATAACTTATCGACAATTGGCCCGATCTCGATCAGCGACCCCGAAGATAATAACAGCTAATTGTTTGCATAAACCACTGTCGGAAACTTTTCATAATTAATGCAATACACAGCAAGGTACAAATGGCACTATAGGTATACAGACAATATAGGCACTCATAATTAGTAATCATATTAAGCACGTGTACTAAGTAATCAGATTTGTGAAGCTAGCGGTAATCTCGAAACTATTCTAAGTATGATTAGGCGCGCTTCTCATTGCCAGAGACTATGGCTAGTGTCTTAACACGACGAGTGTAGATGATGATTATAGTTTGCCAACTACGCATACTTGAGCAGTTAGTAGCCCTGTGGATTGTATAATAATCCATCTTTGAGTGATGATAAGTTTACCATCAATTTTCGGATTACATCAACGTAACCCGATCGCCTCCCTCCTCTCGGGCTTGACAATCGATTTTGTCGCACATCCAGTGTGTGAAACGGTTATCTGTCGTTTTGCAGGCATCGCCACGCAGACCATCCTGACCATCCCCGTCAGCCACGTGACAAACAACCAGATGGTCAACCTTGCTCTCAGCAACGGCCAGGTCGTCTCCACGACCTTGGCAAATCTTCAGTCCATCGTGCAACCTCAAGGAATGTTGAACACGCCTACAAGTAATGGTAAAATTTAGAAAGCCCCGGTTGTGACCTCTGGGTTCGAAACTCTTTTCTTTTTTCACACACGCCTTGTTTGTTCCCTTAGTTCCGACCAGTCCAAGTTTGACCTCGGGATTGGGCTTGAACCCAGCGACACTACCGCACCTGCTGGGCAGCAACTCGGCGAGTCAACAACTATTAAATGCCATGCAACCACAACTTTTGCAAGCAGCCCAGGCCGTCCAAGCAGCACAAGCTTCTCAGCAACCTTTGTTAACGACATCACCTCAGCATCACAGTCATCGGCACAGTTCGCACGTCGCTCACTATCCCGTAAGTGTTTCAACTTTTCATTTCATTCAGCGCACGATCATTCTTGTCCAGATGAATATCAGCGCTGTGCTCTTGTTTCCCAACAGACAACGGATAAGCATCATCGAGAGAGGCAGGAGCAGTCATCGCCCATGAATGGATCCGCAGTCTCTGCAGCTTCCGCTCTCAACAGACTAGCTGCGAGTAACGGCGAGATTACCATCACTACTACCCACGGACCAAGGGGATCGAACATCAAGGTTTCGCCCAGTTTGCGTAGTCCGAAAGAAGAAGAAGAGGACGACCTTCTGAATGATTCGCCCAGTAATTATCCAATCGGTTCAACAAAAGTAGACCTGTCTTAAAAACGCCTACAAATTTCAATATTTCTAACTTGGTTACAAGTGCTTAGGAAATGTGAATCAACAAATGTCCTAAGCTTGATCCTCGTTTGAAATGAATTCTAAAAAATGTAGAATTTAGCATCGTACAAAGATTTTGACATTTTTTTACCACATCTTTTAGAAGATAATGATTATTTTCAAGAAATTGCCATGTCAAAATCGTAAGCCAACAAGTTTTAAACCAATGTTTGAAATTAGGATTTGATGAGTGGTTTTTGACGCAGGTGAGCTGAACTGCGATCGAACATTTTTATTAATATAAAAACACCTTTTCTGTTTTTAGATCAACCAACTATCAACGAAGCCACAAATAACATAGTCGACGGAATTAACTTAGAAGAAATTAAGGAATTCGCCAAAGCATTTAAGATACGACGGTTGTCGTTAGGGTTAACTCAGACTCAAGTAGGACAGGCTTTGAGTGTCACGGAAGGTCCGGCGTATAGTCAAAGTGCCATTTGCAGGTAAACGCACTTTTTATTTCTAACCTTGATCGGTGTAACTCATGATCTTTTCTTAGACTAAAAGCAAAAAAGAAAAAGTTCAAGCAAGGCAAAGACGAAAGCGTCATTGTTTGCCAGGTCACTGGAAATGGCATAACAATTTCTCGATTGTAGATCTTATAGTTGCTAGTTTTCCATCAAATTCAGGGGCTATTTTCTGTATTTAATCAAGTTACAGAATAATAACGTTTTGTAAATTCATCATAATGAAACATTGATACAGGGCTAAATTACGATGCGATTGATTACAATGAATAGATGTCAGTTGTTATCGTGGTTCATTTTAAAATATTCCCCCACTTTTGGTCCAGTTATTTTTTTGGACGATAGTTAAGTGAAAGAGCTATAGTTTGAGTCAGTTTGAAAAGGGGGAATTTTTCTATTAAGATGGGCCACGAGGCTTGAAAAAAAAAACATAAAATCGACTAATTAAAGCATTGGTGATTGTTTCCCAGTGCCCTGGCTTCTCAGATGTATGCCTCGAAGATTGCCTCTCAGCAGCAAGCAATGTACGTTTTATCCTATATTTTATTTTGATTTTCTTCACATCACAATTTCATATCAACTCCAAGTCTTACAGTTATACCCAAAGAGTCATGTCGAATTGTTTCACATGGTGGCTTTTTTAAACTAGCACAAATTCCTGAAAACAAATTTTTTTTTCAATTTTTTACAATCCTCTCACACTTATGCTTTGATACGATTTCTTGATCTTTATTGTTGGGTATAGCCGTACGAACAATTTTGTCTATTTCTGATATCGTTTAAATAGATCACCACAGAAAGTTGAAATAAAAAGAAAGTGTGGAAGAAAAATGAAATAATATCACATAACAATTCGAACAAAAAAAAGATACAACTTTCGTCTAGCCAGGGCATTGGCAAAAGTGGGCATGGTGTCGCCAACAATCAAATTTTCACTTATTCCGTATGCTCTTATAGCTCGCTGTTTATCTTGTTCTTCCCTTTTATCTTCTACTGCAGCTCGTCTCGCGATTCCAGTTAACTCAAAGAATTCTATTCCACTGTTGGCAACATCATACGCATACCATCACCAATGTCCTGTGATCGGGAATCCCATAAGCGCACTTTACATCAATCAACCCAGGTTGAACTTTTTTTTTAATTTCATTATTTATGGTACAACAAAATTGTAAAGTGATATTTCGAATTTTTCTTCCGCACTTGTCTTTTTAATTTTTGTAGAAGATTCGGAAAAAATTATTTCGTCCACAATTATGGTGCCATGAATGTGCCAATGTGTGAACAAGTGTCACACGTGAAAACATGAATTAATATATAATAACCGATGATTAAACAGCACAAAGACAAAAAATGAACTCGTCGTTAAATTTTTTTTTTTTTTTTTCAATTCGTTTTTTACTTTAAATTGCGAGTTTTTGTCCATTTCATCTACTTCTAGTTCGGTGCACGCCTCGGACTAGTTTAAACACTGAAAGTGAACTTATGGGATGTAGCCCCTCATAATAGCCCTTTGAAAAACATCATAATTCATATCCAAAAAGATTGTAATTTCATTTAATATGAATGTAGATTCGAAAAACTGGACATCACTCCAAAAAGTGCTCTAAAAATAAAACCTGTCCTCGAAAAATGGATGAATGAGGCTGAAGCAAGGTGAGTTTCAAATCCAATTTATTCTCGTTTAACGAAAATTTTATCCATCCTTAAAGTTTGTAACAAAACTTTTATTAAAAATCATCTAAAAATTGGAAAAATAAAAACTTCTATTCCTGTTTTTCATTCGACAATTATTAACTTTTATTCCATCCTGAGAATTGACCCGAATGATTTTTGATAAAACAATATCTTTCAATCTCGCAAGAAAAAAAAAAGGAACAGACAAAAATCTTATCGCGAGAGTCGTTATCAAAATTGAGTTTTCTTGGGATGGATTATTTATCGCCACCTTTGGCCGTTCGTGCGAACAATCGCGGGACCGTGGGATAAAAATCTTTTCACATGCCGGAAGTTGTTCAATTCAACAGGTGTCATTTTCCCAAAGTTGCAGCATATATTTAAAGTTAATTGCAGTATCAATCGGAAATAATTGTGGCAACGCTCGATACACACTGTCAATTGTTTTCACCTGATGTGAATCTAAATTCCATGATTAATCTAAGTTTAATCAATGCGTTATCTTTCAATTTCCAAAATCATTGGCGATAATTGATCCCATAAGCGCACTTTCGCAATTTTATGAAGCTGCACACAATCAGCGCGCCAAAATTTCTCACGAAAATTATGATTATGGGGATACATATATTTGTCGACCCGCCGCGCGTTGCAACTGGAAATTTTTATTAATAAACCAACCATAGGACAATAAAACCAATAAAATTAAAAACACAATACAACTTTTGGATTTAAAAAAAATTGTAACTTTGAACGAACGAAAAAGAGGGGGTAGATTTAAGATTGATATCAAAGTTGAAAAGATATAACTGATAAAAGGAGATGAAAAAAAGTTCAGGATAGATGGAGGTTGAATGTTAAGTGGGCCGTTTGGTGGGCGCGTATATAGGAATTTGAAAATAAACCACTCGTCGAATGACTCGTCGCGCATTCCTTGGGCTTAAACCCAAGTTCAATTTGCCTATATACATACATTACATCTTATAGCGGCACCTTTTTGCGATTGTGTGGGTCGGTCGGCGCGCACACCTACAGAAAAACATCTTTGTACATATTCGTGGTGAGGTAGCGGTGCAGGGCGGAAAAATGAAAGCGGCTGGTTTATGCGGTGCACGTGCACGATTTATCTGCCGAGTAATTAAACTGTGGACTAATTAAAATCAGGTTTCTGATGTACCCTCTTTGCCTCCTGCTCCGCCTCCATCGTCTGCAACGCACCACCGTGCGCACACCTATACAAACACCTTCTTCGCTCCTTTCTTTCTCACTCTTTATCCCAATAATCCCCCTCCTTTCGTCGCGCTTATTCATTTTTGATATTCGATATTTAACGTGTTGTTTTCTGCACCTTCGCTAACAAATATTCCGCCACGT
The DNA here is from genome assembly GCA_030522925.1 of Trissolcus japonicus. Taxonomy (NCBI): domain Eukaryota; kingdom Metazoa; phylum Arthropoda; class Insecta; order Hymenoptera; family Scelionidae; genus Trissolcus; species Trissolcus japonicus. The sequence goes on from JAPYZS010000003.1 coordinate 71,398, forward strand.
TTCTCTTAACTCTTCCCTCATTCTATGTCCACCACCCAAGTCAAATAAATTAAAACTTTAATTCAAGTTCAATTCTTTGAAACTTCGATTCCAAATTGTAGCTGTAACATTTAATTTGTTGATTAAAATTGATCAAATGTAAAATTTACCAAACGTAAAATTAATTTAAATTTAAATAAAAAAATTTCATGTCCAAAATATTTTTTGTTCATTTGTTTTTAATCATCTTTAAATTTACATTGCTGCAACTTGTTGTCAAAACTCATTATACTCCTAAATTAAACCACATGAAAAACTACAATGTTAACACTTTCTTAAACTGTAATTTGAATACCCCATCATTTCTGATTCGTAACATTCGATAAATCATCATCTTTTTTTTTATTATTCATTTTGTTCCTCCCCGATATTTACAGTAATAAATTATATATATATTTTTTGTCGTTTGCACATACCAATATATATGCATATAAGTATAAAATGATAATAAATAATGTAGCATTGAAATATTGATTGTAAGTGTTTCGCGCGCGATGAAACAACGATACTCGGTTAACTAATTCCATTTTTGTTGTGACGTTTGGCTTCTTATTTCGATTAGCATATTATATTCGCGGTATGTCAAAGAATTGTCGCGCATTGCTAATTCTCGGTGGCGGTTTTTTTTCCCCCGTCCCCATAGCCTGCAGCGTCCATTTCGTTATTCCAGCACCCATTTTACCGGACAGTTGGTCATTCGAAGTTAAATTAAAAACATAAATTTGAGCCGGCAAACGACGACGACCTGCACTCATTTCTATCCCTCCTTGTTTCGCTTTTTTTTTTATTCGTCGTGATGCTTGGCAAAGCCGCATTTGTCATTCTTCAGCTATTGAAAATATCGCGATTTCGTTATCTCATAATCAAGCTCGTGTCCGAAGGCGAAATCAAAAATCAGGAACAAAAATTTGTTTCAATAAATGTGTTTGGTTCGCAAAATATTTGAAGAAATGAAAAATAATTTTTTCCGAATAAAATGTGTTTTTTAGATTCGCAAAAAAAAACCAATCCAAAGGACCTTTTTTTGAATTTTTATATTTATCAATTCTGTGGGTGAAAGCCATAACCAGTTAAGTGGTATAGGATTTATGTATACACTTAACTGGTTATGACTTTCACCCACAGAATTCAATTAATTCGTTTAAAACGAAAATTGTATGAAATGAGTTTTGAACAAAAAAAAATTTCTAGGGGATTCCCCCTCCCCCCCTCTGGATTGGTCTATATATTAAGAAGTGTAAGAAAATATAATGGAATGTTGTGTTATATAGAGTTTGAATGTTAGTAGCCCGTCTGATTCCAGGTACAAAAGCGGAGCCGACCACCTTACAGATTTTATAGGCGTGGAACCAAGTAAAAAGAGAAAACGACGAACTTCATTTACACCCCAAGCACTCGAATTACTCAACGCTCATTTCCTGAAAAATACTCACCCCAATGGTAAGTTTTATTGAATCACAAATAAACGTGGGTTTCAAATCAATTAATTCATCTTATTTCGTTCAATTCATTTCGTTTCAATTTTCTTATATTTATTATCATTTATTAATTAGAAATACTTACATTCCACTTGTTTAAATAAATTTTGTGACTGTGAAGAAAAACCAGTTAAGTGCTGTTTTATACATTAAAATACAAGTTAAAAACATGTTTTACGTTGTTTTTTATCTACTTCTGTAAGACGAACTCAAAAAAGTTTTGCGATGGAGATAAAAAAAAGTTTTATTTTTGAATGATTTCAATTGGTAGTTAACTGGTTCTTCCTCACAGCCACAGAATTATTCGTTCAATAATAAAAAAAAACAAATACAAATTCGAATTAGTATTCTTTTTTTCTTATTTTCAAATTAATAAAGCACGAATAAATTACGCAGAATTATGCATAATCAAATTACATGTTTTTAATCATATGATAACATGATAATGATACATATACACGGGTTGTATTTATAAGTCTAATTAATTATACAACTCACGAAACGTCCGAGTTTAATGTTACACTAGTGCAAAACGGTGATAGTTGAATCGGTTATTAATTAATAACACGACTCCGAACAATATCCCAGAAACCAACTAAAAATCTTGATTTCAGGCAATGAAATAACGGCTCTGGCGTCACAACTGGGACATGACAGAGAAGTTATAAGAATCTGGTTCTGCAATAAGAGACAAGCTTTGAAAAACACCGTGAGGATGATGTCGAAGGACGTAGGCTAAAAAGAAATGATGGACGACTTTGAGGACGGAGAATGAGGCTCTCGGGAAAATTTACGTTCGTTTTGGCTTTGAGATTTGTAATGTAGAATTTTTCGAAAAACTTTTGGCGATTCGGTGAACGAGCTTATGTAGCGTGTCAATGAAAGAAATTAAATGAGACAAAAATTGTAAATGTGCATACGTCAGAGTATCTTCAAAAAAGAGAAAAACAAAAAAAATGAAAATGTGAAGAAAAATGAAAGAAATTATGCTATCCGATCAAATTAATCTCTAACGTAAACACAACGACTGAAATGTGGTACGAGATCGAGGGATTTCCAAAATCCAGACGAAAACAGGGTAAAGAGAATACTCGAGATTTGTACCACGAGCATTGTGATCGCAAACGTATACGTGCATGTATTAATTGTAAATAAATTTTGTTTACCCATGGCAATCGTGGTCGTGAGAGTTACATGTCGACGATTATAATTTAGTAGCGGCTAAAATTAAAAAAAAATCATTTCTCGGTCTGTCAAGATTTTGTTGTTTCGTATATTGTATAATCAAATTTGGATTGAATGATTGCTGAAGATGAAAAACAAAAAAAAAATGATTTCGTTGAATCGGCATGGAGCTATCAGTAACATTTTACATTAACACAAATAACAATAGCTTAATATATTTAGAATAATTACCATAATAATAATTACAAAATACTGACCGAAAAACTGCGATTTGAGAGGCACGCGATTGCTTATTTCATTCCGAAACGCGCAAACCTAGCCAATCGTGCAAAATAAAAAGAGGGAAAAACATTTCGGGAACATTTCATCTGCTCGCAAATTCTTATCAATCGTAAATTGCAAATGAAATGTTCGCTGTTATCCAAAGTGAAAATTTATATTTGCTGCCGTTCGCGGCGCCATTCATAAACTTTTAATATCGGATATGAAAGATTTTCATTTATGAAAAACCAAGTATTGAATTATGATGAAAGCAATAATAATTTGTCGTTGATACAACTCGTAAATTTTGCAAGAGAAATTTTTTTGGATTTTCAAATACTAATAATTAAAAATGTCAAGATCAATTTGATTTGAATGTTACAAAAACCATTTGCTCACATTTTTAATGAAGCATTTTTATTGAACAGAAAGTACAATTCCATTCGAAACCAGAAATTAAAATTTAAATGTTATTGAATAATCAAGAAAATGTATCAACAATCATTTTGACACGAGTCATAAAATGAAAGTTTAATCAAATCCCTACTTTTTTATCAACAGATCAAATTCAATTCATTCATTTGCCTTGTAAAATGTACTTCGTTTCATTTGTAAACCGTTTCGAAAGATTCAAAAATGTCTTCGGTATACAGTTCTATAAAATGCGTCGCCAGTTTTGCAGCTAATGTATTCCAGTTTGCTTAATCGCGAAAATAACCATACGCCGCGTCTTACGAGATGCGACAATTGTAATATGATCATTGAGTGCCACGATAGTTAGGCTATGCAAACTTACGTATCTTAAGCATAATGCATTTTATATACATGTATATATACAATCGTGTGCAGTAAAAAAAAGAACTCCATTCCAGCAGTAACAAGAAGGTATAACATTCATATATTTCATTTTATTATACAAAAATCATTGAATATTCCATTACAAATAATTTTTCAACAGTTTAACATATTTCTACGGTAATTGAAAATCATCCGACACGAATAAAAATAGAAAATCAAATTTTAGTTTTTTTGTTACGTTTTTTTTTTTTTTTTTTTTTCCTATGAAACTTACATTTGGCTTTATACTGCGAGAATGTGATTCATGAAAGAAAATGAATTGCATGAGAAAAACACGTACAGCATTTCGTATGTAAAATACATTTAACATCCAATACTAATGAAGTATAGCATTCAAATCAATCAATTTACATGTTTCATCTTCGCAACACCGATGCGCAACATTTATAAGAAAAAAAGTAAGAAAATGAAAGATGCGAATTGAAGTGCGATTGCACAAAGACATCCTCGTTCATTATACCTTTAACCCCCCCCCCCCCCAAGATTTTGATCGGAATGTAGTTGAGTACAATTTGCACGATAAATTTTTGATATAAAAATGGTAAAGGAGAACTGTATTGTCACAATTTTTCAAACATACAAAAACATTCTCTGCAATCTTGTGTTCGATGTGCTAATGACTAGGTGATCTCGATATTAACATAATCGAATTAAGATAACTGTAGAACACTCTTCCAGAGATTTATTACAATCTTGTAGCTACCGCGATTCTGTATATAAGTCGTGATTATCTGGTAGTTATCGCATTAAACATCCACTTGCTCGCGAGTTCTAACTTCCAACATTTTTTTCCTTCTCAATATTTCGTCCAAAATGAGAAAATCCAAAAGTTTTTTTATAATTTATTAATTACTTAAAAAAGTAAAACAAAACATAATTTATTGTCTCAACAAATAAAATACCAATTCATGTAATCGTTCCACGAGTAATTTAGTCTGCATGAAACATTTGAGGATATTCCACTATTCAGAGAGACGGAAGGCGAAAAAACGAAAATGATCTGTACATATACTAATTAACGAAAAAAAAAATACAAAACTAGTATTGATGATAATAATCACGATCTTTATGATTGATGCGCTATTAAATAGCAATATGTGTGCGAAAAATTTACACGTTAAAAGCTATTAAAAAATAATGCAACGTTATGGACAAAAAAAGGATATTTTAAGAACTTTTTCTTTGACCAAAAAAGTGAAACTTAGAAGAAAAAACTCGAAAAAGGATTTATTCTTAAAAAAAGGGGGAAACATTTGTGTATATTATATGAAAACTAAGGATGAGAAATTCGAAATTCAAAATTTATATTGCGATAGATTAATGATACGTGTTACCCATTTTTGATAAAAAGAAATGATAAAAAAATGACGGTTTTGTACAGATATATCCCGGTTATTAAATTTTGTTATGCTTGATGAAAATGGTTAGAGAAAACAAGCGATAATACACGAACGCGTGTGGTGAAAAAAACGTGATCAAATGAAAAAAAAATTGTCTAAACAAATGAATATCTGAAAAAAATAATAATGTGTATTTTCTTCGTCGGTTAAATATTTGATAGACCATTATAAAAACTCTTTAACATGTTCATTACATTAAAAGTAAAACATACGATTGTATTCATGAGTGTCATATTACTAAGGAAAACAGATCCATGGACGAATATTTGGTAGCAGTTTTCGAAAAGTAAATTGATTTTACATCAGCAGAGCAAAAGGTTTTTAAAGCAAAGTTGACAGTGCACATACAAATATTATTTACAGTGATAATACATAAATGAATTTGCAGAATGTCTAAAGGCCCGATAAGTTGGGCTGCAATTGTTAACATTCTATTTTACATACACATATAATCAATATAACTGAAACTGGCATTGAAATTTACAGGGAGGAAACTGCTCTTGAAATGTTGTCCAGCGAAACCAAAGTTCCTACTATGTTTTATAAAGCAACTGGACTGTAAAACTTGGATTGTAAATAACAAGACGCAAGTATTAAAATAGTATTCGCAATACAATCAGCAATTTCAAGACTACTCAATTTAAAAGTTCAAGATCAATCGATATATTAATAATATACGATGCATAACACAGTTTTGTAAATGTATAGAGTTAAATTGCAATAGCAATAAATTTTATCACTTATGTTTACAATAGATAAAGAGAAAGATTTTAATATTCATATACAGATTTATAATACAAATAAAAACAAATGAACACTTATTATATAAGAGAGAGAAATATACCGAAATTAATAATCGGTTGATCTTGTAACTGATATAAGCACGCGCAGTCAAAACTAAAGCACATAAGTATACTATTAAAAAACAAACAAAATATGCGGAATCGTAGTTTAGCAAACATGTTAGGATCTTAGAAACAATGCAACATTAAACCACGTATTTAAAACAGAAAATATAGATTATAAGCGAATACTTGTGTAAAATCTAGTAGGTGTCCACAAAATCTAAATAAAATCATATATTGTGGTACAAATTACAACAATAATGTTTCTTCCTCATTTTTGTCTCTCGTCAACCTTTCATCATCACAACAATACTGGTGTAATAATTTTGTTATAATTTCTGTTTTGTTAAGAACCAATCAAGTATAAAATGATCAAAATAAATAATTGAGTAAGCATAAAATCGGTTATTTTTATCCCATAAATTCTTAGACGAGGGTATTAAATTACTCCATCGAAGGAGAGACAGGACAATTTTTTATTCTGAGCCAAGAACTCAAAAGAACAGTTCTAGGCGATTCTGTTCTAGGCTTCAAGATGAGACCAATTCAAAATCTGGTTTTACTGTACTCTCTTTCCTCTTGATATTAACATTGAGCTCAATAATTATATATCCTAAGATTCCTATACATAAAATCACCATAAGTATGTATAATTTGTAATAAGTGCACAAATACGGACTATAAGCATATGATATCACAGATCCTGTAGCTTCCCATAATCGGAAATTCGAATAACCTGCCTCTTCCTTTCCAGGAAACAATAGTCCACACAGAGCTACAATTATAACAAAAAATTAAACGAAATTAAAAAAAAACAATCAATTTTAATTACCTTCAAATAATTAATTTTGTTTCATTTTGTTTTCTCATACCATTGATTTGCACCAGCCAAATTGCATCACAAATGCCCCACAATCCAGAAACGATAAAGAACACCATGGGCTGGTCAGGTGTGGGTCTCCATATTCTCAAAAATATCAGTATTGCTAGATGCAATACAAAAGCAAACACCATGACTGGTCTCCTACCAGTTACCCTTGCGATTGTTCCAGCAGTTAATGCAGCCACAGCATTGGTAACACCGAAACATATCATGACGTATCCGATGTTGCTTATTCCCCAAGCACAGGACACAAATGCCTGCAAAAATTTTATATCAATCAAAACAAAAATAATTAAGATTCATCTCTGAAGAGAAATATTGTATTAGAAATTGTTTAATCTGTCTCACTCACAGCATTGTAGTCAGCAAATAAGAAAGCCTGTTCCATCCCGATGAAAATTGTGATGGGAAGAATTAGCAACTGACTTTTTTCCTTCAGCAATTGTAACGTCACAGCTAACAACTTTAGTCCAGTTAGTCCAGAAGCTGATCCAGTTCGTCCTCGATCGTACCTGTTTTTTAAAAGATTTTTATGTTTTGTTTTTTATGAGAAAGAAATATTCTCGTTTGAGAATATCCGATATTAAAAGTGAAAAACAAAATCAAAAAGTGTAAAAATTGATGGGGAACATGATGTTCACTACCTCGTTAGTGAATCTACTCCAAAAACGACTATCAAGCTGGCTAAAATCATGCAACCTAAATAAATGCCAGAAATCAGATGAATCCTCTCAACCGGTGGCTGCTCTAAATTAGGATTCGCTGCCTGATCGGAGATTACGTTACAAAAATTAGCTCCGCATATTTCTGCTACGATACTAACGTTCAGAACCACCTCCGCAGGTTTGGCATCCATCCCGTAAGATAATACTGTAAGAAGATAATAAAAAGAATATTGAAATCAGCAAAGATGAATTTCTCGCAAAAACTAATTAATTTAATTTTATTTAATTTGTTTTTTTAATAATCAAGATGAAGAAATTTTTTTTAAACAACCTGCTGATGAGATCAAGTTGCCCCAAACTTGTGCCATCTGATAGAACATGAAAAAAAGTCCGAAAAATCTTGTAACAAGGACGTCCGCGCTCAGGTCGGAAATTGTAGCGTACGCCTCTGACACCACAGTGAGGTATGTGCATTTCGCACACCAGAGAGGACCTCCGCCCAACCCGACAGCCAAACCGGCAGGAATCATGGTATAAAACTTGGGAAAGAATTGAGCCCCGATGAAAGGAATGTACGCGATAAATGACAGCGCGATGGTCCATTTGCAACCTATCCAACTGTAATAAATACATTCCACTATTGCAACACAAAACAACAAGCTTGTTTCGCTTTTACAGATACAGAATTTTCTAAACATTTTTAACACCAGAACTATCAAGAAAACAGTTTTGCCCGTTTTTCAAATTGAAATGTTATAAACGTAAAATAAATAAAAAATAAGAGTATAAAAGATACAATATTTAACAAAATATCTTGATATTTTGCGCAAAAATTTTTGATTTGTTCTATCTGGAATTTTTTAGTTTCTGTAAATTAATAATAATACAGTTTACCTATAACTAACAAGGTGACAAATTTGTTCTCGTCTAGTTTTTTGCGAACAATAAATAATAAATAAATTTTTACCTCGGCTGGAACGATTGAATCAAACTAAAGAATTCATATAACTTGAATTTATTTATTAATAAGTGCGAGGAAAATTTCAAAAAACAGAAACCGGACGTGAAAACAGTGATTTGCCTATGCATAAAACCACTTTAACATTTGAATGTTTTATTCAACTTTATCACATCATTAATAAAAGGTAAATTGGCATTTTGAAAATGTTGCATTTTAAAAATGCACAACTAAAATGACTTGCTGGTACTTTTAATATTAAATGAAACAATTATAAATTCATTTGATTATTTAATTTAAAATCAGGTACTGACCTAATAATTAACACCGGCAAAAATATGTTACTAAAAATTAAACTTCCATAGATAGCAGCCAGTGTCAACGTTCCTAATGAGTCGTCGGCGTTTATCGAACTCTGAAGGTTGCTGGCTCCCATGAAAGCGGTGAAGTGAATCATAAAAGCAAGTCCAATAAACAATATGTTTTTTGTTATTCGCCATCTTTCCGATGGCACGAATGTTGATGGATTTGTCCTCACTTTTACAAATGCATTTGAACCATTTTTTGTAGTCATTTTTTAATCTCCAGTTGTTGGTACAGCGGAATCAAAAGTTTTTTTCCAGTTGAAAACTTAAGGATATGTGTACCTTGTTTTCCTGTATAAAAAGTAACAATTATTATTGATCTCAGATTGATGGCTTTGATTCACGTATAATTATTTTAGTTCATTGAATTCTCTAATGCGATAATTACAACTATTAATAAATATAATGATAGTAACTGTATTTGACAGTTGTGAAAGGATTCAAGCGAGCATGCATTTATATGCGAGGCCAATGTAACGTTCTGTTAAATTCAAGGCTACAGGATTCTAAATTTAATTATACTTTTTCTAACCCAACCGGAAAATTCTAATTGAAATCAATCTGTTAATTAGATTTTTATAGTTCTTGATATCAACTAGCAATCTTGCGTTTAACAATTCGCTGATAAATTGATAATGCTTTCGCTATAGAGGAATATATTTAACTAATTAACAATATCAGTACAAAAAATACCGATTGGCTAAAGTTTTATTAATAATAAATTACTTTTTTGAATAGTTTATTATTGTATTTTTTGTTAGTTAAAATGTACTCTGATGCATATTTTCAAAAAAGTTATTAAAGAACCATGTCGCTCCATAAAAAATTAAATGAAAAACTATAGTGATAATGTTAATTTAATTCTCGCAATTGTATAGAATTTTTTTTCTATTTTGTTTATACACATTTATAAACAATCATTTAATCGTGATCAATGTGTATAGTTAGTGTAATTTTTTTAACTTCACAGGTCCAGTTAGTATCACATAAATTATGTTAATCATTCATCGTAATTGAATTTTTTTAATGTCTCGATTATGTCACGTGCTGATTCAATTTTTTTTATCAATCATGCAATCTCGAGTTAAACAATAAGTATACGAGTGTGTTCGAACAGGTTTTCCAAGTTAGATTCTGTTAATGAAAAATAAATAAAAACGTCTCACCTAAATTAAAATGGACATTCATTTTTGGATTATTATATAATTGTTGTAATGTGTATTAAATTATGTACACAAGTCATAAAATTTTGGTTTACGAAGTTATAATGTCGTAGCAATTGTTATCTTGTTGTGAAAATATTTCGACTGTGAAATGACATTTTGCGCTCTGTTTGTTACAGTGAATCTCGACTTTTTCTCTTTGGTATTAAATAATATTTTTTTTTTCGAATTTGAATTCAAACGATCGGTATATCAATGTCTGTCGCATTGTAATTACAATTATACTACAGAAATAGAAATGCATGGCAAGAATGTTGAAAAATGTTATTCAGAGAAAATTGGATGAAATTATTAGAATGATTGCAAAAATGATTACAGATGTTAGAATATAATACAACATTTTTCTTAAACATGCAAATTAAATGAATAAAAAAATATGTGACATGAAAATTGGCTGAGTTAAATTTTCCATAAAACACTGAAGGATGAAAAAATTACCTAATCTGGGTTCCCTTTTCCGGTAAATCATATAAATGTTTATTCAGAAGAAGACAATCATCCTTTTTAAAATTTAATTTAATTGAAAATAAGTAAGGATGAAGAACATCACTTGAGCACTAAAATTTGAACACTTAATCGGATAGACGTCAGTATCTCACTGTTTTATGACAGAATGTAAACGTTTCAGCAAGGCACCAGTTCCCCTCCAGATGTTTTAACGTTCACATTAGCAATGTTATAAATCATCAAATGCTTAACACTAAGAAAATATCGACACACGCGAGATTGTTTCAAGAACAGGAATCCAAGCTGAAAACCACTTTTCACGTCATAATCAAGAATTCGCATCTGAAACCTACACTGTTAGAAACTGACGTGTTTATATTTCGCATTGATTTAATTACAATCACTTGATATACGCTATGAAATCAAACAACAATTTTTATATTTTTCTCATTTTTTAAACAAGAAAAATAAAAAAAATTGTAAAATTAAAAATTTTGAGAATCAACAATTTGGAAGATTAAGATTAAACTTCAAAAGAGAACGATAATTTGAAAGATTGAAAAATGAATCAGATGATGTTTTTTATAGAACGCCTTTCAAGTCAATTGAAGCAACTGAATCGTTTTTTTCAAGCAAGGGGGTTTATCAGGCAAGGCTACCAATTTATAATTTCTAACTTTTCCCCTCAAGAGGGGAAAAGTTGATTGAATTATAATTGAAAAGTTTATTATGGCTCTATTGTTAGATTTAGAGTTTGTTATGCTTCGTTATTTCGGTTAGTTTTATACTTCAAAATCAATTTCGATTTCAGAAGTTGCAATGAAATGAAAATACTATAAAATCAATTTTTTGGTAAAACAATTAATTTTTTAATTCGTTACTTGGTTGGTTAAGTATCCTTGGTCCTTATTTAGGTAACTCGAGATTGTTGAGATCATATGACGAAATAAGACGCAAGGAATACAAATAAATAATAAAATATGTTATATAATGACTTTGCATAGATTTCACATTAAGGATATGCAGTGTTAAACAAAATTGTACAATTTTATGCAATCTTGTAAAAGAAATAGTCAGGTTTTTGTCTTATTAGCCAAACTTATGATCACTTAAAAAAACTCTTAAAAAATTGACATTTGAAATGATAATTTTATTTCTTGATAATACAAAAGTACAGGTAATGTACGTAGATCATAAATAATATTTATCGCAGATAACCCAAGTTTAAATCTCTGTTTTGCTTTCCATTCATTGTCAGTTCATGATGTCGTCTAGTGGATTGGTGGATAATCCTGCAAAAATTGCGATAAATTGCATAATTTCAAAGGCACAACACAAGTCACTACAATGTTAGTACAATCAAGATGTTACTTAACTATAAACAGTAGATATATTCAAACCCAAAAAGAAAAGTCTTGAAAAAAGAGTTCATGTTGATGAGAACAAAAAAAGAAAGTCAGAAGAAAAAGAAAGATTGTTAAAGAAACGTCAGACATTAATAAAATTGTCAGAAAAATTGTTTCAAATTGGTTTTTTATTATCTTTTATTCTTTTCAACTTTCACTTTCATCACAACAAATTGTATTGAATACATTAGATTGGATGAGATAACAATTACATCATTGTCTGAATATTAGACACTTGACTCGGGTCTACGTCTTACCTCTGGTTCGAATGCTTTTTCCCTTTGGCTGTTTCTTTTTTGAATCGGACGCAACTGACAATGCTTCCCGACTAGATTCACCGGCACCGACGCTGCTACTGCTACCTCCAGCCATATCAGCCTCTTGAATTCCTCCGCTGCCAGCTTGAGCGGAGAGTGTTTTTTTAACATTAGCAATCTGTAACAAAAATTTACCCATAAATTAAAAAAGCCTTAACAATACAAAACATTGGTTAATAAAAAAAATTGTCACATTCTTTCATCTCCTGTACCTCTTGTTGAATTTTATCTTTATGAACCGTAGCTTTCTGCTTTTTGTAATTGGCATGTTCAACCTGTTGTTCAATGCAAACTAAAATTGTATCACAAGCCTGTCCCCAAGCTGACAAAGTGTCAGCAACGAGCCCAGCATCGCCGGATCTGACGTCACGACCCAACCCGGCATAATCCACTTCGAGTTGAGAATTCTTCTGGTCCAATTTACCGTGAATGATATCGGCATAAATTGCCTCGATGATCAGATCTTCTAAATCTCTGACATGCTTGATGTCGAGTTCCTCAAGGAGCACGGAGTAAGGGATGCACCTAGAATTTGTGGCTAGAGTGACGATAGTTAAGTGTTGCAGTTTCTTCGTCTGGGTTGGTGTAAGCTCGAGGAACTTTTCTTTCTCAGCCAAATACTGCTTGTAGGTGCCGTAAGCGAACAGGTTAAGTGTGTTCCAGTATTCTGCGTGTGGTCCGTTCTCGAGTTCCTTGATGTTTGGCATATCAAGCAACTCGCCGAACACGTTAACCCCTGGCGTCTCCATCGCTTGTTTGATCAACTCCAGGGCAGCTGCTCCTTTTGCAGTTTTTGCCAAGAGGACAAATTGTTCCAGTGGGTTGCTCGTGGACTTCTCACTTGAATTTGTGCCAGTCATCTTGATCTGTATTGAAGACAAAACTCTATTTCAAAATTGAATGTTAATTTTGCAAGTAAGATTTAATAAAAATATTCATCCATTTCTTTTTATTCTTTATAAGAAAACGAATGTTCATTTGTGATATTTAATTCTAATTGTCAAGAGAAGTAGGTAACTTACCTTAATTTTTTTTAGAAGTTGTAAACAAAAAAGTACCAGTAGTGCGGCGATTCAATCTAAAAATGAAAACAAAAATATGATTGCACGATTGTCAGTAAATAAAATCCACTGTCACCGAACTACTTCCAATCTAAAAATTAAAACAAAAATATGATTGCACGATTGTCAGTGAATAAGATCCACTGTCACCGAACTACTTACCAATTAAACTAATTGAAAATTTATATTTTGACAATGCAAGAAGTTCCTCTCATTGTTTTTTTCTTTACACAAACACTGACAATTCCTAGGAGTGTAAAATATTTGGAGATTCTGGTCTGGAAAATAAAATCAATACAGAGAGCGCTATCTAGTGGCTGTGCGACGAAACACTGATCGATGCAGGAATTTGAGAACACTCTTTAAAAATAGAGAAATGTTAGACTCATTTTTAATTGAATTCATTAATTATATACAAAAAACGTAAAACTGAATATGGCTGATTACAAGTTACAGTACCAACAATTAATAAAAATATAATTACAACTAGCGCCATTGACGGCCATCCGAACGAACTAAACTGTTTCGTAACACCGACTAGGAAATCTTTCCAACGAATTTGGTGTCAACCGTCAATATTGGATGACAACATCGACTTGTTGAAGCCTGTTATTTTTATTGAAGTGCTCGCAACAATTTTTTCGGTCTCGTTACAACAAATCTCTGAAAAAGTGACGGACTAATAACGTCAAATTTCTACTGCAACCCTGTCCTTGGACTAAATCAGTCTCGATGTTATAAAACTTGTCAAAATGTCTGCAAAAGTACTCAAAGAAACGGACAAAGAGCAGGGTAAAAGTTTTGTTTACACATAAGAAAAATTGATTTAAATTGATTTTGTTTGTTTGTATATCTGATGGCATTTTTTTGTTTATTGTTTTGTCAATTCGCAGAATCAGCAACGGTACCCGAATGTGCTGTGTGTTTGCAATGCTGCATCCATCCTGCTCAGCTGCCTTGCAGTCACATATTTTGCTTTCTCTGCATCAAAGGGGTTGCTAACCAGAGTAAACGATGTCCACTGTGTCGCCACGAAATACCAGCTGACTTCACTGAAAAGCCGTGCTTACTCAACGCAGAAGAGAGCAAAAAAACTGAAGAAGAATATCACTGGTTCTACGAGGGACGAAATGGTAAACCAGTTTGTTTTTTATTTCTAAAACGAAAGGAATGTTCTCATTCATTTGTTTATTTATTCGTGACAAACCATTTACAACAAAAATTAATGAAATCGGTCTGAAAAGAAAAATACAATATTATTCAAAATTCGTAGGTTGGTGGAAATATGATTTGAGAACAAATTTGGATTTAGAGGCGGCATTTCAAAAGGGAGAACCCGAGTTCGAGATCTTGATTTGCGGCGAGGTTTACGTTATCGATTTCGTTAATTTATGGCAGTTCAAAAAGACACAACCATTTCGAAAACGTGTTATCAAACGAGACTTCGAGCATGTCCCATGTAAAGGAGTCGCAGGGATTAAATAGAAACTACACACATATTCCATTTTTATATTAAGCTTGAGATTCATCGACATCATTATATCCAACGGTTTACATTTTTCAACCGTCCATGCGCACTTGTTAAAATTAATAATTTATTATTAAAATGTACTTATAAAAATGAGTGTCCATGTAAGCAATAAAATAGGAGGGAGTACTTCAACCTTCTAGATCTGTCAAATCAACTTCAACTGTTCATATTCTTTTCTTTTTGTTTGTTTATTTTTTTCACTACAAACGGAATTTAGTTACTGATTTTTTTTCAATTTTAATAAAAAAATGATCTAAATTTATTAAAGGTTGGTGGCAATACGACCAACGAACGAGTTTAGAACTGGAAACAGCGTTCAAACAAGGAAAAAGGACGTGTGAATTGCTAATTGCTGGATTTCTTTACATAGCCGATTTTGAATCAATGTTGCAATTACGTCGCAACGATCCGTCTAGACGAAGGAGAATAAAACGAGACCTCCACAATGTTCCCAAAAAAGGTGTAGCTGGACTACGATTAAATAATCAAGAGGATGAGTTTATTACACGAGAAATCAGAGGAGCAGAAAGCTCAAATTCACAAATTCCAGATGCAGGTAATAACTATATAAACTTGAATAATGAAAATTTATTTAAATTAAAACAAAACAAACAAACAAAAATCAAGCAAAGAAATAAAAATAAATAAAAAAGTTTTATTTCGTCTCGTTTGTTATTAGACACAGATGAAAGCGTTGCTGAATCGACATCTCTTGTTGCACCATCATCTGATGACTCGACTGAGGTGACGGACCGACTGCTGCGTCAACAAACGCATTCCCTGCACCGAGTACTTGAACAGATGCGATCCTTAGTTTTAGGCGATTCCAATTCGTATAATAGTACCGGCGAATCAAATGCATTTGCATCCGTCCTGGAGCAAAATAGTTCTAGGATATAGTCATGATATGCTGCCAGAAATAATGTTGATTTGTAAATAACATGTTTTCATATCTTTTATTTGCTCCTTTGCAACGAAAAAAAATGTATTTTAATTTAATTGGGCTGTGGACTATGTGTATATATTTAAGCAAATTTTATATTCGAGTGATTTCGTACCTAGTGTTATGGATTTTTGATTAATTTTTTACTCTATCATGATTTCGAGAGATACTTGATGTAACTTATCCTCTGTCGCATAAAATAAAATTGAAAATAATATAGCAAAAATATATCAAAATTGTATCAAGTTGAAGTTCAGAGAAGGGAAGAAGGAGAAGAACATTGCAATGAAGACACCGAAGATCAAGAATACGTTCTCGGTGGCTAAATTGAACATTTGAATTTTATTCATAATTGATATCAATGATTCTTACGGAAACTATTTCCATTCCCATAACAAGTATTATTGAATTGAAATAGTACCCGTAAGAATTGTCGATATTGTTTTGTATTAAATAAAAATCATTGAAATCAGTTGAACGTTTTTTGTTTAACTAGTTGTAATTTGTTTTATAATTTTCCAATGAAAAATAAAAATAATCTCAAAGGAAAAAGTTTTATCCAACAAAAACAATCAGAAAATATAGTACTACTAGCGCCACGATAATTTGTAGCGGTCATCCATGGAACTAAAAATTAAATGGCTTCAAGACCTTTTAACCTGATATTAAACACCGACTGTTTTTAATTGAACCGTAAAATAAGGTGCATGAATACACTTTTCCCAAGGTTTCTGTCACGTGCTAAAGCACAGGTTAATTAAAAAATATAAACACCTGATACAAACGTAAATATAAACTATAAACAAGTGAGACGATTAAAAAAAAAACTGTATAATGGTTTTTGTTAAAGTGATATTTGAAATTTGAAAACAATTTTTTTTTCTTTTTGATCGTTCAAACCAAATTAAGATAATTTATTAAGTTTAATTTTTCATTCGTTATAAGGTGAAAAAAATGGAAGAGAATAAACCATTGTTTACCTACGAGGTCCTAGCTGAGTGCAAAACAACAAAAGCACGTGTGGGAAAACTGACACTTGTGCATCACACAGTGGATACACCAGTGTTTATGCCAATCGGTACTCAGGTTTGTTATTTAAATAATATTTTATAAAAATACGATAAACATGAAATAAACGAAGGAAACAATTTAAAAAATTAATTAATTTTTGTAGGGTACTTTGAAAGGACTTTTACCTCAACAATTGGAAGAATTAAACGTTCAAATCATGCTTGGAAACACTTATCATCTTGGAAACAGACCGGTAACAATTTTTCCCTGTAAAAAAATGAAATTAATTGTTATTTACGGGTTGACAGTTAAAAATTGATTGTAGGGTCCAGAAATAATGAAAAAGGCTGGTGGTCTCCACAAGTTTATGAACTGGAAAAGAGCATTGTTAACAGATTCTGGTGGTTTTCAAATGGTGTCGCTTGCAAAATTGGCAAATGTTACAGAGGATGGAGTTACGTTCAGGTCGCCATACGACGGTAAGCAGAGAGAATTATTTTTCTTCTGGTAACATCGATAATTCATAAGTGTTTTCCAGATTCTGAATGCGTGCTGACTCCCGAAAGATCTATACAAATTCAAAACATTATTGGTGCTGATATTATAATGCAGTTGGACGATGTCATTAAGACAACAGTTACAGGACCAAGAATAGAGGAAGCTATGCATAGGCATGTATATTCAACTTTTAAAAATTTTGTTTTATTTTTAAAAGTCAGCCAAAAATAAGAAACAAAATTATTATTATTTTCAGAACTGTTCGATGGGTTGACAGGTGTTTAGCTGCTCACGAAAGACCAGATGAGCAAATTATTTTTCCTATCGTTCAAGGTGGGTTGAACGAAAAATTAAGAGTACAGTGTGCCGAACAGTTAGTCCAAAGAAACGTTTATGGTTATGCCGTAGGAGGCTTAAGGTACGCATACAAATTAAATTTTTTTTTAATTATAATATTTCGGAAAATTAATTTTGTATGAATTAATTTTCAGTGGTGGAGAAAGCAAACGTGATTTTTGGAGGATGGTCTTTGCTTCCGCCGGCATTTTACCTAAAAACAAACCTAGGTATTTGATGGGAGTAGGATTCACCATAGATCTGGTTATCTGCACTGCACTGGGGATCGACATGTATGACTGTGTTTTTCCAACAAGAACTGCGGTGAGTCGAACTTGATAAAACTGAAATGATACAATTTCATCATGAGATTGAAAGTTTTATTATATTGAATTGAACAAATTAAATCGATTAAAATGATTTTAAAATTATTGAAATGCTATTTCAGCGATTTGGTTGTGCCTTAACTTACACTGGGCAATTGAACTTGAAACAAGGCAGCTACGGAACTGACAAAAGGCCAATAGACGAAAACTGTACTTGTAGTACATGCAAAACTTATAACCGAGCATATTTACATAATATTGTCACTAACGAGACAGTGGCGTGTCACTTGTTGACAGTGCACAACATCGCCTTTCAAATGAGACTCATGAGTGATATTCGACAGAGCATCGTGGAACAAAGATTCCCAGAATTCATTCAGAAGTTCATGTTAGACATTTACCCGGATAAAGATTATCCGGATTGGGCTGTCGACGCTCTTAGAGCAGTGAATGTTGAATTGCTGTAAGTTCACTGAGTGAACGAATAAAACTATTTTTTAAGAGACAGAAATGTCAGTTGTCACACGGTTTTCATTCAATAATCTGAAGAAATGTACATTTTACAAGTTGCTTATCAATAACCAACAGATGATTTGTTTCTATATTCTTTTTTATGCGTCAAAATTGTCTGAAAAGATTTGTATTGCAATTTTGAGAGTGCTGAAATAGTGCTAGTTTGAAAATAATTAACTTTTTTTATTGTTCCAAAGATTTTTTTAGATCAAATCATTCGATTTACCAACAAAATTTACAACACAAATATTTTCATTACATCCTGATGAACATTGTAAATTATTCATAACATCCCGGTTTATATTGTACATATTTATATAATTTCATGACTTCTGTCACAATCGAACATAGAGTCACTTAGCTTTAACGATGATTCACACCAAATATACGTTTCTAACGCTTGGACATATACCATTGATTTTACATGCAATTCTGCTGATAACAGAACGTTATCTATTTCGTCAGTGACATTTTGTACACGAAAAGAACTAAGGTGACATACTTTTAAACAATACAACTGAGTGTAGCAATAACTTTTGTGAAAAAATTCTAGCACCGTCAGACGTAAAAAATTGAGCAGAATAAATTTTTTGGTATAAAATAAGCACAACTGTAAATTTGTACCTGTTGGTTTTAAAATTACATCAATGATAATTGTAACATTAAGGAAAGTTTTGTAACACTTCCTTGGTAAATGATTAAAAGAAAAGTTAAAAAATTAAATTAAAATCACGATTGAAACGTTGAAACTACATACAAAAATAAAATACTTGATATGGTTTTGTAAATTTTCACAGATGTTCATCCGTAATACTGCAGTTGTTCAAGTATCAAGCAGTTCAAGCGCGGCTTTGGAATGTGATTTTTTGGTTTATGTATAAAATCAATATAGACATTTTTTTACTTAAAAGTTGATTAGCAGTCTTAAAGAGAATTCAGGTTTAACTTTGGCCAGGAGATTTCTTACTCCTTTGTTGCAGTTCAGGAAAAACTTCATACATAACGACCTCAAAGATATCCTGAAAATGAGTCTTTGAGTAAACTTGTTAAATCGATAGAATTTAAACACACCGCAGATTAAACCAACTTACATAAAACAGTTGTTTGTTAAGATTAGTATTCTGCAAAGTGTCAAATACTTTGGTCGCTCCTCGCTGAGCACTTTGAGTTCCCACCAAGTTAGCTAAAACTTCAGGTACATTGCTGAGAAACTGTCTTCGAGCTTCCCCTCTTGTCTTTAATTTTTCTTCGTCTGTTCTAATAACATTATCGATTACAAGCTGACCATTTGGCCACCACGATTTTGTAAAAAGTTGAATGTAGTAGTGCAACATTGGCTCAGAAAATATCCACGCTACAGTATCTCTTACTTGTCTAAAAAAGCAAAATCAAAATGACTTTAGTAATAGTAACAATATTAGATCTATTGATTAATATTTTTAGAGACTTTCAAATTCACCTGTTTATAGTTCGACCATAAGTAAGCTGTACAAAAGTAATAAGGGATCGTCTGAGAAGACGGGAAACACCTCGCACATCAAATATTTCACCTAAAAGTGTATATAAAGGTTCCGCAATAGCATCTTTACCAGGACCCAGACCGTCAGTGGTACTACGGCCAGAATCACTGTCATCCAAAAGTAAGGAATAATCTTCCTCGTCATCTTTTTCTCGAGAATCTCCACTGCTACTAGATCCCCTGAGAATATAATGATTTTAAAGTCAGTGAATGATAATTTTTTATAATACGTTTACTTTTATCTATAAACTTACGATTTGAACAGCGTGGACAAAAAGAAACGAGATTTCTTAGGAGAGGGTGCTGTATGTTTCAAATGCTCCGAACTGGGGCACAAAAATGCGTACAACGCTTCACTTTGATTCAATCTGTCGTTTTCTAACACGTACTAAAACAGAAATCCCAAAAAATTATACTTTCTAAATCACCAAACGTTTGTATTTTAAAAATTGTCTTAAATTTTCTGAGTGGTTTACATTTAAGTATTTTTGAATCTGCGCCTTATCTTTATCCAAAGCATTTTTGTCAGATTTTGTGCCAAAAAAGCGCAGAGGTTGAGATGGCAATTCAAGATTTTTCACACTCGGACATAGTTGACGCAGTTTACGATGCAGTTCCTGAAATTCTTGTAGTTTTCGTAGTACAACCCAGCCGGTTGAGATATTATCCTCACTGGCTTCATCTGCAGCCATGTGAACTACCAGGACGAATTGTGGGGACTCGCCATTTTCGGGTATCTAAATTTGGTATTAAAGATGAATATGATACGAAACGAAAAAAATTATTTAATATTAGGAAAACTTGAATCCATTTACTTCTGCGTTTTGCACATCAGCTCGCCATTTGCTCAGATGTTCAGCCCACATCTCTGTATGATTTAGGTGTGCCTCCAGTTGCCTTTTTTCACCTTGGAGCCATTCCACTTCTTTTGCCAGAATGCTTAATATTTTACTCTCAGGTTTTAACGAAGTTCTTAAAGCTTGCAGAGCCTGCATTTTGTTACTGAGCTTTTCTTGCAATTGATCCAATTTGCTCCTTGCATAATTTGAGTGTTCTTCTACCATTAACGATGATGACTCAGATAAACCTCTGTCCAACATCTGTCGATCTTCAATTATCACTAAAAAAACCAAAATATCATCAGAATCTTGAAAATTACAATCATGAATTATTTTAATATAAGCGAAATAATTATAAATTAGTGTACTGTCGCTTTAATTATCTAGCTTTTCTAATTTGACATGGAGTACTAATTTTCTAGGCCAAGGTAAAAGTCAAAAGCTCTGCATTCTCTAGCTAATAATTAACTCGTGAATCTTTCAAAACAAAGTATAACGTTTCTAAGCAAACAATTTTTTTTTATTAAGCTTTACAATTTTTTTCAACTTACGATCGTCTGAATGGTTGATTAGAAAAATAATATTGTTATTGTTTTAATTTAAATTTCGCTTTTGAGTATCAATGTTTATTCAAATGTAACAGCATTTTTTGTATACCAACCATCTGCTCTTTCATTCAGAAGAGCCTCCTGCATCTTCTTATACTGCTCGCTCACGATAAATGAGGCGTAGTATTTATCCTGGATTGTTTGTACAACATTTTCCTGTACCTCATAAAACACATCTGGGCCCTTGTCGCCGATCAGAAAGCTTTCCATACGTTTGCGAACGTGTTTGTCCACCTTGATCTCCGCAGTTTGTGATTTGATATACGTGTAAAATATTTCGGCACCCAGCTGGTGCCAGCTTGATCGATCGGCTGCCCGCAGTTCTTGTACTGCTGCCCAGTAACCTATCAGGCCTTGGCTGGACACTTGTTCTAAAAATTGAGACAAATAACGACGTCCCGTCACGTTCTCCAAAATGGATTGCAACGGCAGTACTCTGGGATTGTCCGTCATTGATGTTGCATCGATTATATCGCTATCCTAAAATGAAAATTACAATTCGCACAGTTAAAAATTATAACAATTGTATAAACAAATTTTATACAGCTTCAAGGAATCTAACAAATTTATCACCTGCATGGGATATCCATCCCATCCTAAAGTCTGCATATGGCATTCGCAAATATTCTTGGCATAAGTTAATTGACTGATATATCTGTTAAGTTTTCTAGCCTGGATCATGTCGGACTTTCCGATAGAATTGTTTTCGGGATCCAAACCCTGCGATCTTTTAACATTTTGTATTGTCGTGGCCTGCATTATCTCGGTCACCACATTATATCGGATGTGCTTGAGCACTTCAAGATCTCTGATCGTCTTGATCGTGCGAATAAAATCCTCAAACGTTTCAGCGTACTCGTACGTTTTTCTGTGCATCGCCTCAGCCAGCTGTTGCTGTTCAATGTAAGTCAGAATCTTCTGGTTGATGTAATCTGGATCTGTAATTAGCTCTATCGCTGGCTTCACGACTGAAATCAAAGACTGACTGTTTTACAGTTTTCAAACTGAATCAACTCAAAATAAAAATAATAAATAAAAATTTAAAAATACTGATCTTACTTTTGAACGCAAATATTTCCCTTAACAAATATTTGATCGGAGATAAAGAGTAACTTCGAGGCAAAAAAAAGATGATACAAAGTTCGCTAACTTTCCGCAGGTACTCCATCTCAGTTTCGCGCGACATCAGCTGTGAAGATAAAATGAATATTGGATCTTCGCCCTCAGATCTGAAACAAAAAATGATTTATACAATAAATAAATGTAGCTTTTCAGATCTTGTATGATATTTGTTTTTATATCTTTGCATTAAAAGTTGAACTTACGCTGCAGCTTGGGCCAACCTGACTTTTTCAAAATGGAACGTTATTTTATTTACAATGCTGCAAGCTACCAATTTCACATGATCAACCTTAACTAATCTGTCATGCAAACTCTGAATCGCCCCCCACAGATCTTGCTTCATATTATCCATCATTGTCACCGAATCAAACGAGATATCGTTCAACCAGGATCCAACAAAGTCTTGAAACACCAAATCCAAAAGATTTTGCAGAGAATTGTCCACATGTCTAGTAAATATCACAGGATACCGAACTGACTTTTGTTCGCTGTGTTGTTTTGGTTCGTAATTTTGCTAGAAATAAAAACAATTATTAAAATAAATAAAATAACAATTCTACATTACACGATTAAACTTGTATTACATTTTCTGTTTCATTTTGCTTTTGTTTATTTATCATTTTTTTTTATTGTTGTTTTTTAGATATAAATTTAATGATTACCATAAGCATATTTCTAAAAGCATCAAGTTCAGTGACAGTCTTAGTTGTGCCAATACCAGTTTGATGTTTTGGCGATAAAGCAACATTGATGAGCACCACAATTAGAGGCCCGACGATGCAACAGGATAAAGTCATCAATAAAAAGATGCACCACCAAAGCATGCTGTTGGCACACAGCATCAGCACCAGAACCGAAACGCCGACAATCATTGGCACAGTCATCCTCATACGTTCGATAGAATGTTCCATGATTATTGTTTTTGTCAGAACCCCCCTGCTCACCGGCAAAGTCAATCGATCATAAAACTCATTTTAAAAAATCCCACAGTTGCATTCATCTTGATTGCTCCAACTTGACGAGTGGAAATGTTTTATCATTCAACACGTGAATCAATTGTCTATTGATTTTTAAACTACCCCATTGAAACAAAATTTTGGTTTGTTTATGTCGCAAAAGACGAGCTCGGTTTTGCGTCTGCGGGATTTTCCCTGGTCCCTGAAGCAGATCCTGAGAACCATGATTTTCATGTTAAATCTAATTGCACTAAACGAAATTTTTTAAACCAATTTTTGCGTTTGTCGAATTGTCAACATAATTGATCCGGAATTAGTTTAAAGATTCTGCGGAACTAATGCGATCTGTCAGACTTCTGTCAAAGTGGCGTTTCGTGAACTGAAGTTAGTCAACAGTGTCGCCAACTTAAACAAAGAAAAATGACATTATTGAAATTAACAAAAATAATAATAATAAAAATAACAATAGTATTATTATTATTATTATTAGTATTTTAATTAATTTTGCTTATATGAATCTTGCGCGCGCATGGAAAGATTAAAAATCTTTATTATTGTTAAAATATAACAATTATCCCAATTGTGTTACAAAATTACCAAATTCCATGAGGTAATTATAATGTTTTAAAGTGGTCAGTAAACATATTATTAATATTCATCACGTTAAAAAATGTTAATATTCAGCTGCAGTTTATAATATTTATTTGTTATTAGTTGTAACTTATTGTAAACACAAATGAAACAAAAGCAATGATTTTAATATACTGAATATAGTTTCGTATTTTATTATTGTTTATTATCGATTGAATTTGGATTTTGAATCCATTCTGAAATTTAAAAAAATGCAAATGTGTAATTTCGCTGCTGTGCGCAGAACTGCAGAAATGTCATTCCATCGTTTCGCGAACTGAAGTTAGCCCAGTTGGCTGACAGTGTTGCCAGTCTGAATTAAAGAAAAATTAAATTTTTCTTTCAACGAAAGTTTGTTAACAAATGAACTTTAAACAATAAAAATAAATAATCCGATTGTTTTGCAATAATATTACACACCTTCATTACCAAACCATATTTTAAGAGACTCTCAAGGTCGACTCTGATCGACCGGATTGAAGTTGGCAATAAGTGCAGCCAACTTGAGCGGCGTGAAATCGCAACAACATCTCTCTCCATTTAGTCGTTGGAGAACCGAGTTGACGTAAATTAACGCCTTGAAATGTTATGACTTTTACGCTTTGATTCGCGATAACGTTCTCCACGAACGATCAAGTCGATGACTGTTGTGTTGGCGCTCGAAGCCCCGAGATGAAGCTGCACTTGTGATCAAAAAAACACTCGGATTGTTTTGCATTATCCCTTTGTTATACCTCTCCGACCAATTTTTTGCTTTTTCGCGATCTCGTACTTCCGACAAGAAGAATTCAACAAGGAGCAACGCACGACGAGAAAGACAGCATTGCGAAAATCACAGTGATGTTACTCCAAGATGAGCAATAATTGTCCGTTGGGGATCAAGTTACACCATCTGCTCGCTATCGAATTAGGAATTTCACCAAAGAAAGCGCACATGTCAACAAATATGCACCAATTGTGGCAGTTCGTTTGGCGATTCGCACCTGCAAATTAAAAACGACAGCAGTTTTTTCAGAGTGAGAGAACAGCATTGTTGCTACTATATTTTTTTTGTTTCGTCGCACTTATTTTTTTTTAAGAAATGTTCAAATGTTAACTTTTGTTTGTTTTTTCATTCTACCTTCTTTTGGGCATTGCGTAATTAGTGAACAGAGACACAAGTGGGGATAAAAATATTCGATTTCGAGGTAATCTTGTTTTATAGAAAGTTACAAATTTCGATTCAATCTCAACTATCTAAATGTTATCAAATGCGTCATCAAGAAGCTCGTATTGAGAAGTGTTTTATTGGTTAGGTTTTGACAACATTTTATTGTGGTCAGTTCGGTAAGATTGTGTTTTCGATTTTCCAATTCATCACCTCATTTGATTCTGATCAGAGATTGAGACAAACGTATTTACAAATCGATCCTTCAATTAAAATCTCAAGTTTATTTTTGTACATGAATTGGTGATGATTCAACACAAACATTAGTCATAAATGGTATCAAATGAATTTACATTTTAATATCGTCATTGATTATATAAATTTTTTAACAAGTCTCATATATTTATTCAGAGGAAAAAAACAAACAAAAATTAACGAAACAAAATTTAAAAACAAAATATGTAAGTTGAAAAAATTTGCAAGTTGTCATCAGTGAGATGATGAATTGAATGGGAACAATGAATGAAGCTTATCATCTGATTTAACCAGATTCATGATGCCAAACGCAGAAAACACGGAGAACACAGAGGCCGCATTTGCGAATACGCCTCACGTGGTTAACATGGAGCAAACCAGACAATCACCGGAGCCATACTGGGGAGGACGACACTCGTCGGCGAGTTTGAGCCTGGCCCGTTTCGACGCCAGCACACATCGCACTCTCAGAAACTCTACCTCCTTGGTCGAAAACATATCGTCCAGAATCGAAGGCCTCAGGCCTCTTGTAGAAAGAGTACGTTTTTTTCATCTCAAAATATCCCTTTTAAAAAAGTCATCTCAGCCAGCTGTACAAAAAAAAGACTTAAAACTTTCAAACATATTTGAGATAACACAACATAAAACTTAGAATATTTAAATTAGTCACTGTACTTGAAATAAAATATTTTTTCATTTTAATCGCAAACTTTGGAGTGTTTCAAGAAGGTTCAAGTTACTTGAGGAATTTAGGCATCAAGTGTATTTTGCAAGACTCATCGATGCAGAATTTGTTGTGCAGTCATTTTCAAGAACGTTTAGATAAAATTAAAAATAAATTATGACGGCTAATCCATTTTATTCAATTAAATTGAATTGAAATTTTGAATGAAGACTCTTTTTTTTTTCGTTTAGTTTCTTATTAGATATGTTTAATTGTTTATTTTATAAATCTGAAACTTTAAAAACTACTAATTATAACTTAATGACCGAAACATTATTAGAAATTATGTTTGATTGAAAGATAAAAGTTATCAGTAAAAAAGTAAAAAGTTGATCCAGCTGTTATTGTTTTCGTTACAAAAACTTTTAGAGAAACGTTTAAGTTGAATTGTAGGACAATTTTGTTATGATAATTCTGTTGTCGTTTAAACAAAAAACTATTAAAATGATTAAATTGTTATAACACGTTTATGTTTCCAAGGCCGACTAGAAAGTACTGAAAAAGCAAAACACGATGCGATGCAAACTTTTAACGACATCAGATAATTAATTTCTACTGATTTTAATCATTTCCTTGTTTTATATTCTATTTGTCAAAAGACAAATAAAGAAATCAAAATATGAGATGTAATAAAAGGATTCTGTTTTGATACTTTTTGTCCAGTGTTACCAACTTAATGTCACGATTATTGAAATGAAAATAAATGAAAAATGTTTTCAAGGTCGAAGATACAAAACAATGCGACATAACAAAACAGTTTGAAACATTTTTACGAAATGCAATATGCAGTGTAATTTTCATGTTAATATAATGCGAGAAAATGTGTTGAGACATCACAAAAATTATATCTCAATTTCGAAAGTTCACCGACCAACCGCAGTGTCACAATTTGCAAAACATCATTTTTCTTAATTGTTCGCAATTCTTAATATTCATCGGCGTGAAGAAAACAAGAGTTTTCCACGAATTTTAATTTAAAAATAAGACGTTTCAACAATGGCAAAAAAAAGATACAGACATAAAAAAGTAATTAATTTTTATCTCATTCATTTTGTTCAAGTTTAACCTCCAATTCAAACCTGAGTTGCTAAACCAAATTAAAAATGTTTAAATCATTTAAACTAACTAAAAAAAAATCAAAAGGTGAAGAGAAATGTGTTCATTGTCATGTCTCATTAATATAAACATATATTAATGAATGCAAACAATTATTAATTATTTAACTGACTGAATATGTACAATTAAAAATGTATTTTCATCACGACCAAATTGATTGATCGGTTATTTATTTTCAGTACCCTAGAATATCGTCTTTTTTCAATATCCAACAACGGAATCGACACGAGGGTGCAACGACGTCAAATACAAACGACAGTTACATAATCAACCTAGAAGAAGATGCGGCGGGCAGTTCACGGGTTCCCGAGGACAGGACGTGTTCGCAGCACAACAACCACACATCCAGACGTGGGACGGAAACGTTTACCTCCGAGGCTGGTGCAAGTTCGGAGAACCCGGAGACGGGTCACAACGACACCACCACCGAAGAACCAGCCGCAGAGGGCGCCACGAGCCCGCCCGCCGGAGTAACGCCAGAAGCTCCGCCGGACGAGGGCAACAACAACTCCGACGAGTCGTCGATTGCGGAGAACGTTTCCACATCGGAAGAGCTGCCCCTGAATCCGGAGATCCGAGCGTTGCTTCTAATGATTAAAAGTTATCTTCCATACGTACTGATCCTCGCGGCAAAAATCGTCTACGATCATGTAGAGGGAATCATCAATCTGTTACTCTGTCTTCTGACCTTCATCAAGGTCAACAACGATCTGAAAAGGGAGATCGCAAAGCAGCAGAACAGAAGTTGGCTGACGTTACTGCGAATCCTATGTCAGATCGCCGCTTGCTTCTTCGTTGTTAGCGTGGTCTTCGGCGAGGAGATATTTGTGTCGTTTTATCAGGAGCCTGTGACTATGCTTGAGCTGCTCTGGTCAGTGGCAATTATGGATTTTGCACTCAAACTGATCACGGTCGCGCTCAAAGTTTTACTCACTTGTTTGCCCACGGGATTGCTGGCTATCCCGAAAAGAGTAAGGATTCAAATTCAAAATTCGAGTTGAAAAAATCAGATCCCTGTTAAATTTAACAGATTTGAAAACAGTTTTTCTATTGAGTAACTTTCTTTCGTTTTTTCTTTTCAGGGCAAATATTATCTGCTGGTTGAAGCAACGTCACAAGTTTACAGATGCACGGTTCCAATTAAACCCTGGTTGAGTTATTTATTTAAAGCTTACAATGGCCCGGAGATGATATTTAGTATTCTACTGTCATTCGCTTATGCCATTAGCAAAACAAGCGACATCTTTTCCAGGATCAGCTTGTTTTGGACAGCAGTGTCCAAGTTGTTACAGAATATGGTAAAGATTTATAATTAAATAAATTTGTAGAAGTTACGGATTCATTGTCAATCAGCTGTTAATCGTTTTTCTTGTATTTCAGAGTTTGGGAGTAGCTCCATCCAAAGAACAGTTAGTAGCATCCGGGGGTGTGTGCACCATCTGTCACGAGGAATACTCGACACCGGTTCGGTTGACTTGTAAGCACATCTTCTGCGAATCATGCGTGTCCACTTGGCTGGACAGAGAACGTTCCTGTCCGCTGTGCCGTGCCGCCATCTCCGATGATCCGATTTACCGGGATGGTCACACGACTCACTTCATCCAGCTGTATTAAAACTGAATTATAACTCCAATGTAACCTCCCGTAAGAGCAACTTGACGGGACGTGAAAAAAATGAAAAGAAAACGAACGGAATCTTATATTGTATACAGATAATTCAAAGATGATAACACCCTAAAAGAGATGAAACCAATCTAGGGCATATTTTTGATGAGACTTTAGTGACATCTAGCCACTTTTTACATTTAACTTCGTACTCGACGCTCAAATTGTTTATTATTTTCACGTTGTTGTCGAAGTGAGTTGTTTGTGATTCGAGACTGGCGGTAGGTTTAAGGAACGTATTGAAAACAAAAAAAAAACAATTCTTCGTCCTGCTTCCAAACTAATGTTTTCAAAAGAAATGAGAAAAACATGTGTATAAAAAGACATTTCAAAATAAGTAAATAGCTGCAATCAGATGCGCGTCACTGAATACCGAAGAAAAACCTTGGTACCAAAAATGTTATCGACCTTTTTGAAACCACGCGTGTGCTTTCTAGACAAATACGAAATTTCGACGGCTACCCCTGTCCTTTTTCATAGCGTTTTTTGTGTAAGAGCAGGGTATTATATTTTTGTATTCGTACAATTTCAAGCATTTAATATTTTTATATTTATCGCAGATGATTTTTAGAATTAATCACTAATGGAAGTGACAAAGTAACTTAATGCTAAAAGAAGAAGAAGAAGACAAGGAAAAATCACAATGACCATTTTACACAAGTTAAAATGGTGCGTAGTCTTTCAATGACTTTTCTTTTGTATCATAAGTTCGTTATGATTTTGTAAATGTTGCCTTCGCGCCACTGAGCGGCGTTTATTTTGCATTTTGTATTTATTTACATTAGTGTATAAAAAAGAAGTTCTGTGCAGTTACATTTATTGTTCAATCATCGATTGATAATAAAGTACAAAAAAGTGATAAACAAAAAGTCCGCCTCACGATTTCACTGACAAGATTGTTAAACTTGTATAAAATACTTTTTATTCAACATATTCGTTTAAATCCAATAACATTACGGAATATAAGAAAAACGATAGCGTGGAAAAAAGTCCTCTCAAGGCTTTTAATTTTCTTGGCTGGTTAATATTTCTTTCTCATAAGTACCAAAAATAAACGTACATTACTTGATCATATTTAACCGCGACTGAAAGTATTCTCCGTCGGCTTGCGTCGCTCGACGATTGATTTCTTTCTGCCTCTCTTTGCTCACTATTTCTTCTAAGATTTCTCCATCCCCTCTGATCAATCTAAAAATTAAAACCAAGGATTTTCCAGTTGAAATTAAAAATTTTGACTCAAATTAAATTCAAGATGTACTTAAATAAATTTGTCGATTAAGAACATTTTTCATATAAAAATTGACAGACCTGTGCCTTCCAGTTTCCTCGTCATAAACCCTCCTGATGATACTTTGCTTTTTCTCCCACTCCTCTTTTGTCATCGGAGCCATCGCCTTGGCTCTCTCCTTCATCTGAACTGAGATGTCCTTGAGCAATCGGTCCTCAGATTCATCCTCTTTCTTCTTCTTCTCCGCTTTGGAATTTTGTTGCTCGAGCTTTTCCTTCTTCTCCTTCCTCTTCTCCTGCTTTTTCCTCAACTTTTCCTGCTTCTTTCTTCGTTCCTTCTCCCGTCTCTTCTTTTCTCTTTCAAGTTTCCTCTTTTTCCTGCGACGTCTCTCCTCTTCGGAACTCGAATCGCTGCTTGAACTAGAACTCGAACTCGAGCTGGAACTGCTCGAACTGGAACTGCTACTGGAACTCGAACTGCTGCTGGAACTGCTGCTGGAATAACTTCTCCGACGTTTTTTCCGTACATTGGAACGGTTCCTTTCGCGTTTCCGCTTTGGGTTCGTTAATTTGTTTGATTTGCATTCCTTTGAATCAGTCGGTTTTTTCGAATGCAGTCGTTTGTTTTTGTCAGGCAACATTTCGTTACAAAAATTATCACCAGATTGGAATTCTGAAAAGAAATTGAATAATTAATAAGTTTCGTTCAGGCAGGTTGTTTTGGAGTGTTTCGAATACAAATTTTTCTTTTCAATTATATTTTATGTGCTCCAAAAAACATCATTTTGGAGCATCTTCCATGTGCTCCGAAAAACAGCATTTTGGAGCACTTTCCATGTACTCCGAAAAACATCATTTTGCAGCATATGTAAACATCATTTTCATAATTGAAAAATCCATAATAATCAACTTTGCATAATTCATTTGTTTAATGATAAAATAAGTGCGGTTATTATAAGTTTTAATATTGTTTTGTATAACAATCGCGGTCTATTAATACCCCATAAACAAAGAATTAAACATTGTCATAACTTACATTTTTAAAACATTCTGTGGGATCCGATTTTCATCTTACGTTGGCATTTTTTCTTCCTCAATAAGCCAACAACGTTTGTAGCTACTTAGCATATGTAAGAAATAATGTGTTGTTGTCGGTACGTCTTGAACGGCACACACAATTATGTCAGCTGATTTACCGAAAGAAATGTCCGATACTGAATTGTTCGACCCGCGCCAAATTCAAATACATCAGACGTTTGTTTCATTTAGTCTGACTTTTATTCCCGTCGATAAATGAAAACTGAATAAAAAATTAAAATCGTATCGTAATGGAAATGTGACATTTTTAAATGTACATTTATCATTTTGTTTACCCTTGCGGTAATTTTTATAATTAAAATACATTTTTTTGATTCCGAGTTTAAATCTTATAATATTAATTAAATTGAAAAATAATATATTATACACTGTTTGTATTGATAAAAGAAATTCGATGAAAATTAATCGAGAATATCGATATTTAAGTTCATAAATGGCAACATAGCCGGACAATTTCGTTATACTGTTACACATCACAAACACGTGAGAAGTGAGAACAGATCAGCCGGCGCAGTGACGGTAACATTTCCATTGCGTCCCAAGCTGCCAAACAGCACGGATCTCTCCCGCAAAGCAAATCCTGAGAATAACACGTAAGTCTCAAAAAAAGTTCATCTCATTCATTCTATTTTCGTCGTTGCTTACTCAAACTGTTTATCGAAAACAAATAAAATTAATAATTAAATGATTTTGTTACGAAACTTGGCCAGTCAATTTGATCTTGTTGAACTTTAAGGTTATTTAAAAATCGATCAATTATCTGAAAAATAATCAACATTTGTTGTAAAAATTGAAATGTCCTTAAAAAATTTGATTTACGAAAAAAACGATTTATCAAAATTGTTTCACTGAAATTGTTTGCTACAATTTTTTTGAAAACAACATGTAGCAATAAGGAAAAAGGTTGTAAAATAGTGCAAAATAATTGCAAATATTTGTTTTTACGATCGAAGATAAACCGAAGAGTGTCGATAAGAAGTTCAATAAAGCGAATTTCAAGTTGAGTATATTTAATCAAAAAAAAAAAATTTCGATTGAAAATGGTCTGATTGATTCATCTTCATTTCTTAATGAGCTAATTTTGGAGCGTTCATTGCATTCCGCGATAATCACGTGTACGTTACGCCTGACACATTACACAAAACAATGGCGACATTGGCAATAGTCCAAACACTACGAAAACGAAACAAAAATAAAAATGTAGCTTCATTAATCGGCATTGACTTTTAGATTTCGCCCTTCAATTAATAATGTTTCAAAAAAAAAATCAGATAACGATTAGTAGAACATTATTTATCGTCGAGTTCAAAGTACACTTTCAAAGTTCTTTCAATTCTCATCTGGATATTGTTCTCGGCATGAACTATTACTTATCATTTATTTTTTCATCGCCAGACTCTATCGTTATTTTTTCTTTTTTTTTTTTAAATGATTCTGACGTTGTTGAATCTAACATTGTTTTCAATGACTTGCAATATTTGGAAAATTGAACTCGAAAGTTTCAAAATTTTCACTCCAAATCATATACAATTTTGTGATAAGGAATTTTTATCATTTATTTAAATTTTGAGAAAGTAAAAACTGAATATGTATAACTTTCGTTACCAACTTAAATGTATAATTAATTATTTATTTGTAATACAAATTCAAGTTTTTAATTTAAGTTTGTATAGAAAATTTTAAACTCGAGGGAAAATACAAATTTGATAATGCAATTTTTTGACATACGCAATTTTGTTGATGCATGAGCTAACGTACTCTCATTGTATAAGATGCCTTTGGACGACCTCAGATTTCTCGACTGCTCCTATTTAAACTGTCAGATCTGAAACTGAAATAATATGAAATTAATGTTTTTAATTTTTTCAATAGTTGAAACATTTTTATAATTTTTTATTTTTTTAATTTTCGTATACATTTTCAATAACATGATTTCAAAAATTCAGTATGATGAAAAGTAAAACTTTCTATTTGTTTTGTCAAAAAAGTGTACGCGATTTAGAGGCCCGCCTGTCGAGCCTCCAGATACAGCCAATCAGAGGCCACGAAAGATCATCCGACCTTTCAACTAAAATTTCAATAAAATGTTTCGACAAATTTAGTATGATGAAAAAAACAAACTTTCTATTTGTTTTTGTAAAGGAAATTTACGTGACTTAGAGGCTCGCCTGTCGAGCCTCCAGATACACCCAATCAGAGGCCACGAAAGTTCACTCGACCTTTCAAAATCTTGTTTGTCCACTTGTCAATGATTAAACCAACTGTACTTTGTTCTGTGACGAAAAATCGGAAAGTATAACGTCATCCAAAATTATGAAAGTTGGTAAACCTAGATATCAAATGTTAATAGATCGTTCGGTATTAAATTATTCAATGTAAAACTCACTTCTATGAAATTTATATAAAAAAAAATTTTTTTACTAAAAAAATGGTTTATCTCGAGGTATCTCAAATGTTTTCAAAGATATTCAAGCCGAAAATATTCATCTTGAACCGTCGCTAATATGAACAAGTTTTAGTCCACACATTATGTAAAAAAAATGTAAATCTCATTTGTTACGTAAAAAAATAAACAAAAAGCCGTCAAATATATCTCATTTTTTACAGTTTTTCCGCTTCTGACTCGGGAAGTTGACAATTTTTATTAAAATACTTCGTTATACAATTTGTTTAATCTGAAAAACTATATTATTTTCGACTGAAAAAAAAATTGCCAGATGAAAATGATGAAAATCTGATGGCGATGAAATTGAGCAAACGTTGTGTCATTAGTGGTCACAGGCGAGAGACCCTCCTATACATTGATATATGTACATACAATCACTAAGCTGACGTGCCGCGCCGGCGCGGACCAGCGCCACGAAATTCTTCGACCACAAGTCTTCCGACACAGTCGCACGTTTGCCTTCTCAGTGAGCAGTCAAGTGCGCTCTTAATTCACAATAACTGACGATCACGTAAGTTTAATTTCATCTAAGGTCGGGATTCGCGATAGCTCAAATATCATTGCGCTCCGAAATCGAAAAAACTCGACTTGACCGTTTGACATTTGGCAGAGCCTGAATTGACTTCCATCGGTTTTTCACGTTTGACCTTGAGTGACATTCAAGTCCGAGCCAAATGTGCGCACTTGAATTTTTAAACGGGACCCGAATTCGTGGTGCATTTCTCACATTCGTTGACAATGGGTAAACATTACGCAACGCCCTACAATGTTGCGTAATCTATGGAAAACTGCTCCATTGATCGGTTAGGATAACGGCTCTCTGCTCTCCATTCGCCCTTGGGCGATTTGAAGGACAAATGATATCTGAAAAAGAAAAATTGATGTTTTCAATTAAAAAAATTCCGAGTCACATTAATTAGTGAAAGTTGATAATTTATAAAATTGAAACGTCAATTTTTTAAAATTATTTTCAACTGTCGTTCATCAAAACTTGGATGTTTATTAAAACTAATTTTTATAAAATTATTGACAAACAAGAGTGCCTGTTTTATCTTCATTATTTGTAAACAAATTCACTATCGTACGAGTTGGTGTTTAAATTTGATCTATATCGATACAGAATACCAAAGAGTTTGAACATCAGAGAAACAGTTTTGAGACCCACGAGGCAAGATTTGTCAGTTATGTAATAAAGACAATTTGTTTGGTACAGATTAAACGATAATAATGGCTGCTGAGACGTACTTGAAGGCATCGCCTGAACTCAAGAAAGAATTGAATGAGATCGCCCTTAAAATTGTCGCACCCGGCAAGGGTATCTTGGCAGCGGACGAATCGACCGCCACGATTGGAAAGCGTTTGAAAGATATCAATGCCGAAAATACAGAAGACAATCGTCGTGCTTACAGACAGCTCCTCTTCACTACAAACAAGGTATAAATAATATCTTACCAACCTATATCCGTGTCTTTGATATAACAGAATCATTTCAAAATTTCATTCTACATAAAAGTACTGTTCATACATCTTTAAAGCAAAAAAAGATTCAAACATGGCTTAAACTTAACTTGAACTTGACTTAAAATTGATTTGAATTCAACTTAAATTTAAACTTAAACTTAAAACGTGTCTTAAATTAGGATTTAACTTATTTACAAATCTTAGGAAAAAGTTCTAATTTAAGAAATGAATTGTGCATAGGATGTGATCAGCCAACATATCTCCGGTGTAATCCTGTTCCACGAGACGTTGTACCAGAAGGCGGACAATGGAGTCCCATTCGTTGAGCTGATGAAGGAGCGTGGAATCATTCCCGGAATCAAGGTAGACAAGGGTGTTGTGCCACTTTTCGGAACCGATGACGAGTGCACGACCCAGGGTCTCGACGACCTTCAGGCCCGATGCGTCCAGTACAAAAAAGACGGCTGCCACTTCGCCAAATGGCGTTGCGTGCTCAAGATCGGCAAGGACAAGCCCAGCAAGCTCGCCATCCTTGAGAACGCAAACGTCCTCGCTCGTTACGCTTCCATCTGCCAGAGCGCCAGGATAGTCCCAATTGTCGAACCTGAGATCCTTCCCGACGGTGATCATGACCTTAAACGGTGCCAGGAAGTTACTGAGGAAGTTCTTGCTGCGGTTTACAAGGTGCTTACAATCTCATTAATTGATTATTTTTAATAAAACTTCCTTAAAAGAAATATTTTGAAGCAAATTAGATATTTGAAAATATGATTGAAGTAGTATGTCAAGTTAAAAGTAAAAAATTTTAATTGGTCTAATTTTGCAGGCCTTGTCCGACCACCATGTGTACCTCGAAGGAACCCTGTTGAAACCCAACATGGTCACACCTGGACAAAGTTGCCCAACGCGCGCCACTCCTCAGGAAATTGCAGCAGCTACTGTGATTGCCCTGCAACGCACAGTTCCTCCCGCGGTTCCTGGAATCACTTTCCTCAGCGGAGGTCAGTCCGAGGAGGAAGCCTCAGTCAATCTCGATGCCATCAACAAGCACCCCGGAAAGAAACCTTGGGCTCTCACCTTCAGCTACGGTCGCGCTCTTCAGGCCTCCGTTTTGCGCGCATGGGGCGGTAAACCAGACCAGGTTGCTGCTGGACAAGAGGAACTCATCAAGAGAGCCAAGGTAACGAGACTGAAACAAACGATTGTTTTGTTTTAATTTTTGTCTGATCTTTTAATTTAGTTCAGTTTTTCACATTTAATTGTGCTTGAATTGTTGCAACCCTAATCATTTTAACACTTTTATTATTTACGTCAACTAAGTCAAGTTTTTTTGGTATGTTTTGTTTGAATGTTTTAATTTTGTTCATTTAAATGATTGAATTTAATTTAATTTTCTCACCTATTTCGTTAACACAACTGCATGGTTTTTGTTCTCCCTGTACGTTTGTACGCTATAGGCGAACGGAGCAGCTTGTCAAGGCAAATATGTCGCTGGTAGTGTGAGCAGCAAAGCTGCTGAAAAATCTCTGTTTGTCAAAGCACACGCATATTAGTCAAATAATTTTGTTCTCATTTCGTAAGTATTTTTGTATGAAATTCCCCAACCTTTTTTATAATTATTTTCTTTATAATTTGATTAAAATTTTATGCTTAACGTACCTTTGATTTTTGCAAGTTTGTTGTCTTTGATTTTAATGTTCTGAAACAGTTTGATATTTTACACTTTTTTTGATACAAAAAGTATTTTAAAAAAACTAATTGATGATTCAAATTTTTCACAGGCGAACAGCGAATCAGCACTTGGAAAGTACGCTGGTGGCGTGACTGGTGCAGCGGGAGACGCGGCATTGTTCGTCGCAAATCACGCTTACTAAACTAAAAACCTACATCTTATTAATTAATGTCAAACGTGAATTTATTAATTTGACGATCAATTTGCATGTAATATTTAAAAATTGTATATGACGTTACAGATGTAATTTTTTGCTTGGAATCGATACTCGTTGCTTTGTGAAATCAGACGAGTTTTTACTGTTCAGCGATTTATTTTATGATTCAATTTTGAAATGTAGTCGTCTTATTTGTATGACACTGTCCTCGCTACTTGATTTTACAATCAGTGGGATTCTGAGGATATAAAGTTGAAAAAAAAAGATTGCACAAGGACTTTGATCGATCGCATTTTCGATCCTTCGAACGTCCGACGGATGGATTTTTCTTTTGTTATGACATTTTAGTTATCAAATTGTACGACATTGTTGACCGAACGAGATTCTATCAAATCAATAAACAATAGAGCAAATATATTATTGACATTAACACATCGACTTGCTTTTTTTATTGTGTCCTTTTATTATTATTCCTCTGATTCAATGGTACACAAAACGGTACAAGATTGATCTTAAAATTATTATTAAAAAAAAGAAATAAAAAAGTTGTTTACCTTTTTGTTCATTAATATTTCGATGATAATCGTTTTATCTTGTAAACAACAACGCAGAGCGTTATAAAATTAAAAATAAAATTTCAAAAATTATTAAAACTGTAAGATTATAATGATCTAAGAAAGATAAAATTAATTAGCTGAGGTCGGAATAGTCGGAATCTTCATCATAATATTCCCTTAAGAGGATAGCGCGCTTCAACTTGGCGATTTCCAGTTGAATTTGGCTCGCCTCTGTTTCCGTTTGCAGCTGCTTCTCGAGAAGTTTTATCTTCAGCTCGTGTTCCTTGGCTCTCTGCTCCATCTTCTGGCGATACAGTTTCTTCTGATGGACATAAAGACTTTTTTCAAAAGCTGACATTTCCGTCTTAGGTTTTTTTGACAGGTGTTGATATTCGTCCAATACTTGCACTTCGGTCAATTCAGCTGGTTTTAATTCGCTAAAAACAAAATAAAGTCATTTCAACGAAACATTTACAAAAATAATAAGATAAACTTTTCACAAAACCAAATTGAATAATAAATGAACTAATACATCTCATTAACTAAAGATAATTAATGGAAGATTAAAGAAAATTATTCGTTTTAAAATTTATAATTACCCTGTCTTAGGATCAACGACGAACACTTGTGGAGTCTCATTAGCTGTGCTGGTCTAAAATAAAAAGGAATTTTTAAAAATCACAGCAAAAAATATCACAAAAATATTTAAAAAAAAATTGAAACAATACAAATTTTAAATTTACCGTTTGGACCACCTTATCAGCACGTTTTTCCTCGTTTTCCTGATCATAAACCAGTTGTTTCGCATGACTGATCTGAGTCATCGGAGAGATAGTCAAACTGCAAACAAAATTGGCTGTGCGTTTGGCAGAATTCTTAGGCGTGGAAGTGCAAGGCAGATTTTTAAAATCGGGAGTTGAAGGTGTGTCGAGGAGCCGGTGAGAGAAAGTAGCGATCGAATCATCATCGCTCTCCTGTTCTTCGTTGTCCAGAAGACAAATTTCCTTGCCAACGTTTTTCAAACCTGTAGCCTCGCTGGACTGAACTGAAGGTTCATTTTGTAACCTCCCTGCCTTCACCATGAATTTGAACTTGTTCCGAAGTTCTTGCCAGGAAAATTTCAGTCCATGCAGCTCCAATTTTCGGCTTAAAACTTGCCAACGATGTTGCTGAATTGGAGAAACTTCTTCGTCAAGATCATCCTAAGAGACGAATTTTTATCAGACAAGATTGAGTAAACGAAAAATAGCTTTTTTCAAACGAAAGATAATTGAGATATATTTACGTTCAGTATTTTCTGATTGTCCTTCAATATCTGCATGATTAGCAGGTTTTCTTTGTTGAAAAAGTCTAATAGGTTATCACATTCCTGACGTTCAGTTTGGGAGTTCATTATTAATGCTTTTCCTAGACAACATTTTCCATTTCATTTTTTTTAAATGTTTATTTACTTTTTTTGAAAATAACAAAAACTTTTATATGTAAATGTTTGTATACTTACCAAGGTCGTGGCCAACAAAGGATCGTTTTTCAAACCTCACAATTTAAACTTTCAAGATATTCCACACTCTGGCTTTTTTTGATTGACTTTTTTTAGAGATGATTGAGATAACTTTGAAACAATTGTTTTTTATCGATGATCAAAAGTGTAAACACGAGAGGTGAAATGAATCAAAATAGATCATTTGTCGTGGATATTGAAGCTGTGATACTTTTTCGTTAAATTGTCATAGAGAAATAAAGGGCCACAGAAATAATGTAAATAAAAAATGCAGACGATCTTTGAAACTAGGAAACAAAATGGCGCGCAAACTTATTGTTTTAAAAATTGTCCGTTGACTTTTTTGACTGGGAAAATCTTCGAAGTGTCAAGTGTCACTCCACCGAGTCAGATTATTTTCTCCAAGATGTCAAAATAATTTGACAAAAGAATAAAGAGAATACGGAATATGTTATTTTAAAATTCGACATTTTGAACGATAAAATAAAATACGAATTTGAAAAAATATTGTTTCTTAAATCTTTTACAATTTTTTAATATATTACACAAAATTTTTTGTACAAACAACGATAAATTTTTCAAATTTGTCTTTTCATTCAAATGTATTCAACTTTACATTTTTTTAATTAGTTAAAATGTTTTTTTAATTAAATAATTTTAATTGTTTAATTATTTAATTGAATCATCTAAATTGAATGTGTAATTTTACTTAATACTCGGATGCATTCTTCGCTACACTCTGAAAAATATTCATTCGTATAATAAAATACAATCTGAGGACCACTGGAAAATTTTTCTAAATATAAAATGGTAAATTTCCAAAATTTTTTCTTTTAAATATGAAAATAAAATCTTCAATTACATTTAAATGTATCGTTTATGGTTTCTTGTTTTGAGACAAGAAATTTTTATAACTTGTAGAAGCACCCCACAAGACAATAAAGGGATTAAGAGATTAAGGAGGTGATTAACGAATACAATAGGTCCCATTACCTATTTTTGGACTTGCTTATCTTGGTATTTTCCCCTATAAATGAACGTCTCCTTCACCTGTTCGTCAGTTGCGATTGAAACTTCAGTGAGTGCGGACGTGTTTCTGTGTTCGAAGATTTTATTCAATTGTGAAAATTTCTTTCCAAGTTTTTGTAAATTGTTTGGGAAGTGCAGAACTTGACATCTCATAATGGTCTGTCAAGTAGTGAATAAATCAGCGTTCTTGAACGAGGAGGATCAGGAGCTCGAGTCTCTTCGACTGGCAGCGCTGATGACGATTAAAAGCAAGAGGAATTTCCAGCAGAAGACTGACATCGACGAAGCGTTGTCCGACATCTCCGACAACGAGTTCGACCTGGAACCGGAAGTGGAGGACGATGACATCATCGACCTTGACACTTCATTTAACTTTGGGACTCTTTTAGATGACACTCCGACGCCCAGGATCAACAAGTTGGAGACCGAGAAAATGAATGCTACCTCAGAAAGAAAAAACATCACCAAGAAGAGGAAGGCGGAAGAGAAACCGCAGCTCTCTTTTTCAGACAGTCGAAAGAAGAGCAAGATTGAGGCAGACGTGATCATAGACCTCGATACGTCTTACAATTTTGACTTCTTGGATGATCCTGAAGTGAACAAAATTGTCAAACAGGAGGAAGTGATCAAGTTTAAATCTAGACCTAAATCAAGTCTAAAAATAGATCTGCGATCAAAAATCAATCGACGGAGAAAAGAGGGACGCAAGTAATTCATTTAATTAATTAATTTTTTCTATTTCAGCTCATACACTTGAACACACACTTACACATTCACATACACTCACACACTTACATACACACTTCCAGTTGGAAAAATTGTAAAATTATATTGATAAAGAATATTGAATATAATTTTACGTCTTCCAACCGGAACATGATGTGCAAAATCCGACTGGCAACCTCCCCGTGGTGCACATCGGGTAACGCCAATGTCAGCGGTGTACAAATAAACATCACTTTGATTCGAATTAGTTTTGATTTTTTTGACATTTAGATTCTAGATTTCGTTTGAATTTAAATTATTTTAATTAATTGAACTTAAATTACAGTGTTTGATTTTGTTTTTATTTTATATCTAGTATTTTGATATATTGTTCAAAACATTAAGACAAAAAGAAAAAGAACGCTGGACAAGCAAGGTTGGTTTTTACAAAATTCGCTAGTTTAAAGCAAATTATTCAGTCCCGCCGAGAATTTAAACGAGGTTGTAACACGCGCTTCGCAAACGAGTAAAGACAGGGAGCGACATCTCGTGAAAGATTAAGAGATCACCTAGTTCGTGCGCAAACTCTACTTATAGGTTATAGGGACTCTAGTAGTTTTCATGCGAGTAAAAACACATTTTCAAAGTTAACCTCGTTGACACATTACAGATCTCTTGATAAAGTAAACATAATTTTGTAAGGTGCAATTTGATAAACAAAACAAAGCAATGTCAACAATGGAATCAACGGGAGACAAACCTGTCAAAAAACCTTTTGACAAAAAAAAGTACAGGTTACAAAAATATAGCAACAAATATAGAGGTAATCTTTGAATAACATTTTAATTAAAATTGTAAAACTTGGTAATTTAATTTGTTGTTTATTATTATCTAAATTCCCTCCATTAATTTTTCCAGTTCAACAGTGGGAAGAGAAAAAAACTCAAGCGATCAAGAGAAAATATATCAGAGATTTGTCAAAAGATAAACAAAACTTGCCAGCTGGAGGCAAAGGACAACAAAATCAAAAATCTCAAAAGTATAAAGATATTAATTTATCTTAATTATTCGTATATTTGTTGTATTTTTAAAAATATTCGTTCAACGTTGAAATAATTAATTGTGATGAAATTGAAAATTCTAGTTCTAGCAATACAAAAATTGACGGATTCTTCAAAGCGAAACAAGAATTCATGAGGAAGCAAGAAGAACAACGAAAGAGAAAAGACGAATCAGCGCGAAAGCAAAAAGAAAGAGAGGAAGCGATGCAGAAATACAAAGAGAACAAGTTGAAGAAACTGAAAATCATATCCCAGAAGACGAGAAAAGGCCAGCCGCTCATGAGGGACAGGATGAAGTTCTTGTTAGAGAAAATCCAACAAGGAAATTGAAAAAAAACGAACTTTTGCAAACAAAGTTTCCTAAACAATCGCGAAACAAACAAAAGCGAAACAAACTTTTGTAAACGAGGTTTTTAAAACAAAAACCGTTCCAAACAATACTATATTCTTTCAATGAATATTTTTGTTATGTTTTCTGTTGTACTTCATAATTCAGTATCTAGTTTGTTTTATAAACTACGTACAGCAGTTCTATCAAAATGTAAATGTTCCACATGATGGATTACGTTCAACTATTACATCGTTCCAAGTCTTGTTATATCATCTCATTGTTGAAAATAAAACTTTTCCTGCTGAAATTTTGTTTTATATGAAAACAAATCAGTCGTTTGCAAGACTTTTCACACAATCCTCCAATTTGTCTTATAAAAAGCCTAAAAACTGTATTTAATTTTGTTACACTTAATCTTTTATATTATTTTTCGTTGATTCTTATTATTATTGCTTATTAGTTTACATCTGAAGAATTTGAATTTGTAATAGATGTAAAAATATTCAAAATTTCAAGGACGACACTAGCGCCACCATATATTTTACATGAAATTGGCTGAAGGAACATTGGAATTGGAATACGTCGGATTGGCAGATCTCGGCGAGTGTCAGCTAGTTGCAAATGGCGATGCGGATCGAGTGAATGATCGGGGCCGTGGTCTGTGCGTAGTTGTGCGTCTGGCGTGCGTAGCGTTGGTGTGAATTGCGATCGGCGTCGTGCTCGAAGTTTGGCTCTCGATTGGCACTTGGTGCGCGGCCGAGTGGGCGCCCGATTCGGCCGCATAGGTGTCCCCGAGACGGCGCAATTGGCACTCGCGCGAGCTGCCACCGCTCACGTTAGCCAGCGCGTTCCACCGGCGAAAAACCGCCGTGTCCGTGGTCCCTTTCAAGCCCGTTCGACCCAAGTGAGTGAAAGCTGCTCCATTTGTCATCTTTCCACCATCTCCGCGACTATCGATTTTTCACTCAAGCTCTTCGTGCCACATCGACCACCTAACGTTCTTTCCACACTCCTATCGAAAATACATTTTCACCCACATCCTCTTTTTTCAGCTGCTCCGAAATCCCCCCTTTTTTTATCTCTGCTTTTCGACTCGCAAAGTTTATCATACTTCAACATGGGTCATACCTCTCACCTCTCTTGACATTTCGTTCACGTCTCAATGTTACTTTTCATTCACCTTTCTCGTTCGTTATTTATTCCCAAGATTTTTAGTCCCGTGTAATCTCCATTCTCATACTCAAATTATAAACACACCTCTCAGTCTCTTACATTTCTAAACAATTTTACATCTTCTATTTTTATCATATTTCGTTACTTATCTATGTTGTTTCATTGTTATCAAAAAAAATAATTTACAAACGTTAATAATTATTAATTGAGTTTTTCCGGGCTGTCAAAGATTGTAATTCTGCATTTGTAGGAAAAGTTTTGCTGTTATCTCGGTGGCATAAACCTTGAATCAACCGTTAATTTTCTCAATTTCAATTAAATGATAATTAACATACAGTATTGAAATTGGAAGAAACAACGTCGTTTTTTTATTTTATTTTCATTTTTTTTCTCAATGAAAAATATTGTTTTCTTTAAAAAAAAAAATAATAAATAAAATTAAACAATTATGAAAATAAGAAACCTTTGACGATT
This sequence comes from Trissolcus japonicus, assembly GCA_030522925.1. Classification (NCBI taxonomy): domain Eukaryota; kingdom Metazoa; phylum Arthropoda; class Insecta; order Hymenoptera; family Scelionidae; genus Trissolcus; species Trissolcus japonicus. The sequence continues at coordinate 115,480 of JAPYZS010000003.1, forward strand.
CGTGTGTTACAGGTGGTTCCAAAATTGCGCTAGCAAAGATGCCGGGCGTGCGGGGGGATGCGATGCGCGGCCTCGCCGTCTTCATTTCTGACATAAGAAATTGTAAGTAGACGTTTTTGAGTGAGCTATTTGAACCGAGTTGTGTCAATAAGAACGAATCAATTTCAACCAGAACCAATAAATCGGCGTCGCTCAAATTGTTATATCAATCTCAAATAAACTGTTGAAACGACCGTTGATAAAAAGCATATACAATAATTGAAAAAAGGAACAATTTTTTAAAACAATTTAAAAAACATTGAATTCGGTTGGAAATAAAACGTGGCTCTGGGAGACATGAATTTAAAAACTGGAAGCAAAATTGTCCATCAAGACATCGCATCAAACTATTAATGATAAAGTGCCATTGAGAGCAGAGATACAAACATTCGGCGGGACATGGGGGGCGGAACTCTGATACAGATTATTCCTCTGCTCCGAGGGATATTACAACAGATTACAATTTCAACTTACAATTTTGCGGATCAATTTTCCATCAAATTGTTTACCTTAACAAATCATTGGGCAAACAAATGAAAAGTTGATGAAAAGCCAAGTGGCCTGATGCCACTGTGGCTTTTTTTGTTCGGTCGACCTTGAGAAACGTTCTTTCTTTTTTGTTTATATTTTTTTTCCTATACGCAAATTCAAAATGAATTGAGTCTGATTGGATTAAAATTTTTAGGTAAGAGCAAAGAGGCCGAGGTAAAGAGAATAAACAAAGAACTGGCGAACATTCGGAACAAATTCAAAGGCGATAAGACGCTGGATGGATACCAAAAGAAGAAGTATGTTTGCAAGTTGCTCTTCATCTTCCTGCTCGGCCACGACATCGACTTCGGTCACATGGAGGCGGTGAACCTGCTCTCTTGTAATAAATACTCTGAAAAGCAAATTGTAAGTGGACTGAAATTGCAGCCAATGGGACGACAATGGTGTGTCGGTTCTGACGTTGTTTCATCTTTCAGGGCTACCTCTTCATCTCGGTTTTAGTAAACACAAACAGCGACCTTATTAAATTAATCATCCAGAGCATCAAAAATGACTTGGCCTCGCGTAACCCGATCCATGTGAACCTCGCGCTACAGTGCATCGCTAATATTGGCAGCAAAGAGATGGCTGAAGCTTTTGGGAATGAAATTCCCAAATTGCTCGTTTCAGGGTAAATTTCTTGTTTTAATCTGACAGGAGGCACATTTTTATTTGCAGACATTGCAACCTAGGAAGACTAGAAATATTTTTGTACAAGTTCCTTTTTGTTAACTTTTTTATATTAACTTGAGTTTAGATTTTCAACTAATTAAAAGTTTATTATGAGACAAAATACTTGAATTTAAAATTCTTAAATGGGATTTCTTAGGGATACCATGGACGTTGTTAAACAAAGTGCTGCCCTTTGTCTGTTGCGTCTTTTGCGAACTGCACCAGACGTAGTTCCTGGCGGCGAGTGGACATCTCGGATTGTTCATCTCTTGAACGATCAACATCTGGGTGTTGTCACAGCTGCGGCATCGCTTATCGATGCTCTTGTTAAAAGAAATCCAGAAGAATATAAGGGTTGCGTCAGCCTTGCCGTTTCCAGGTTAAGTAGGGTTAGTATCGATCCATCGCGAGATTTAAATTACACTGATTAAAGTTTATAATAAAATTGTTCATTTTCAATTTCAGATTGTTACTTCAAGTTACACTGATCTGCAAGACTATACGTATTATTTCGTGCCGGCACCATGGCTATCTGTTAAACTGCTTCGATTATTGCAAAACTACAATCCCCCAGGTGACTATCAATTCAAAGTTCAAAGATATTTTTGTTTCATTTTTCAAATTTCATTTTGTTATCAGTTTGTTTCAATTTAACTGGGCTGTTTCTTAGATTTCAATTTTAAAATTATTTTCCAGCTGAGGATCCTGGCGTGCGAGGTCGTCTAAACGAATGTTTGGAGACAATTTTGAACAAAGCGCAGGAACCGCCAAAATCGAAGAAGGTTCAGCACTCGAACGCAAAGAATGCGGTGCTCTTCGAGGCGATCAGTCTGATCATCCATAATGACAGCGAGCCTAATCTTTTGGTGCGTGCCTGCAACCAGCTCGGACAGTTCCTCTCGAACCGAGAAACAAATCTGCGATACCTAGCGTTGGAGTCGATGTGTCACCTGGCGACGTCCGAGTTCTCCCACGAGGCGGTGAAAAAGCACCAGGAAGTCGTGATCCTCTCGATGAAGATGGAAAAGGACGTTTCCGTGCGACAGCGCGCTGTTGACCTGCTCTATGCCATGTGCGACAAGACAAACGCCGAGGAAATCGTCCAGGAGATGCTCAACTATCTGGAGACAGCGGACTACTCGATTCGCGAGGAGATGGTCCTGAAAGTTGCCATTCTAGCTGAAAAATATGCTACGGACTACACTTGGTACGTGGACGTTATCTTGAACCTCATCAGGATAGCTGGCGACTACGTTTCCGAGGAGGTCTGGTATCGAGTCATTCAAATAGTCATCAACCGAGAGGATGTTCAGGGTTATGCTGCAAAAACTGTTTTTGAAGTAAGATCCAAACCGAAATTACCTAGTTTAATACTAGAATTCATGAAGCCAATTGATGATATTTTAGCTTGATTTGTTTACCATTTTTGTAAGTTCATAAAATTTTATGTTTTTGGTGGTGATTTTTTAGTCAAAACTTGATTTTATTATTTGTCTAATTTGTTATTAAAAAGTTTTGATGTTGAAAAATATTTTTAAACAATGTTTTCACATTAATTAATTATTAATCAAACTTTGCAGGCACTTCAAGCTCCCGCATGTCACGAAAACATGGTAAAAGTTGGAGGTTACATCCTTGGTGAATTTGGCAACCTCATAGCTGGTGACCAGCGGTCTTCTCCTTCGGTTCAGTTCCGTCTGTTACATTCCAAAGTAAATAATACAAAAAATATAATTTTTTGACATTAAAAAAGGTGATTGATTTTTTGAATTTGATCTTAATATCCCCTTTTCATTTCAGTATCATCTTTGTTCTCCAATGACCAGAGCACTTTTGCTCTCGACTTATATCAAGTTCGTCAACCTGTTCCCAGAGATTAGAAGTCAGATCCAAGAAATCTTCCAACAGGACAGCAACCTACGTAGCTCAGACGCGGAGTTGCAACAACGAGCGTCGGAATATTTGCAACTCAGCATGATTGCATCGCCAGATGTCTTGGTGTGTTGAAACGTACTGAAACGTATTTTTATATCTAAGAAGAAAAACCGCATTGAGAAAATTTTTTCGTTTGCAGGCGACCGTTTTGGAGGAGATGCCTGCGTTCCCAGAAAGAGAGTCTTCGATCCTTGCAGTTCTTAAGAAGAAAAAGCCTGGCCGAATACCGGAAAATGAAACCAGAGAAGGGAAGAGTCCGGCTCCGACAACAAATCACCACGAGGCAGCGCCCGCTCCGGCGAATAACTCGTCGTCGGCTGACCTGCTTGGGTTGTCCACACCCCCGTCTTCGCAACCAACGAGCAACACCGGCGTTCTCCTGGACGTTCTAGGTGACATTTACAATCTGCCGAACAAAGGCGTAACAAACGGTGCGTCGAGCACGTACAATCCCAAAAAGTAAGTGATCATTTGAACTACTAGAAAATGTATACTGGAATTTTCAAACAAAAACAAATTGTCCTAATGTTTTTTTGTTTGTAGGTTTGTATGTAAAAATAATGGAGTTCTCTTTGAGAATGATCTGATTCAAATTGGAGTCAAATCTGAGTTCCGTCAAAATCTTGGACGCGTCGGACTGTTTTATGGCAATAAGACGAAACATGCATTGCACAGCTTCCAAACGCAGCTGTCCTGGTCGGATGAAAACCAAGCGAAGCTTCAGGTTCAGGTTCAACCTGTGGATCCTGTGCTTGAAGCCGGAGCGCAGATCAAACAAATGATTAACGCTGAATGTATCGATGACTATGCAGGTACTTTTTCATCATTCCTCCTGTGCGAATTCAAATTCAATCGTTCAACCGATTTCATTTTACCGAATTCGTTTCAGATTCACCTAGTATGAACATTACTTTCGTTTACAACAACGTGCCTCAAAAAATAACAATGAAATTACCCCTAACAATAAACAAATTCTTTGAGCCAACGGAGATGAATGGCGAATCATTCTTTGCAAGATGGAAGAATCTCGGAGGGTAAGGATAATATTATTTTTCAATTTAATATTTGGTGTTTGTTCGCTTTGTTCTCGTTCTTGAAATACCGATCAATTTCAGAGCGAATCAGCAACGTTCGCAGAAAATCTTTAAAGCGCAACAACCAATGGACTTGGCTGCGGTTCGTACAAAATTGCAGGGCTTTGGAATGCAACTGCTTGACGGGATCGATCCAAATCCAGACAACTTTGTTTGCGCGGGCATCGTGCATATGAGATCGGGCCAGATTGGTTGTTTGTTACGTCTTGAGCCTAATAAACAGGCTGAGGTAATGTGCCAATTGTGCACAATTTATCAATTCATTTCACGACGCCCCAGTTGAACGTCCATCACAAGATACATGTTTTCTATTTCATTTGCAGATGTTCCGGCTAACGGTACGTTCCAGCAAAGAAACAATGTCCATCGAGGTTTGTGACCTGTTGGTGGATCAGTTTTAAATTGGAAAACAATAAGATTCATACATTTAATAACTATTAAATGGGAAATTAATATGTTATCCGCAACGTATGAACAAGGATTTGTTAGAAATTGAGCGATCCAGTGGTACGTCTTGTGTGACGCAGATAAAACCAAACATATATATATACACAGAACCAACATTAATATAAGCCAGAATCTGTTAGAAGAAAAAAAAACAAAAAAAATGAATATCAATTTGAAAATCGCGAGATTTTCAACTTATGCGGAAAGTATTAGGTCGCGATCACTCAGATTGTCATTATTATTAATTTTCATGGTTAATTATTATTATTTAAAAACCGTTGATGAATAGCTATTTTATTGCAGATGTATAATTTATTGATTCTCAAAGGAGCATTCGAAAAAAGGGAAGAGGGACTTTTGTCTTCGTCGTTGATATTTTTGTGTGGCCTTTCATCATTTTTCGAGATGCTCCCCTTAGTCGCGTATATTTTAAGATGGATCGGGACGACAAACAAAAATTTATCAGGAAATATTAAATATAATGCAAGAGCAAATGTTCGGCCTGTGTTTCGGCTTTTACTCTGCGAGTAAACGCGCCGGGAAATAATCTAAAAACAAAATGTCCCAAAATCAACTTAACTTGATGATGATGTTTTTGTTTTCGGAGCGTCTTAATAGGAATTGTATAAGTTGCACAATGGCTTCTGTATTATTATAAAATTGTTATAATATATATTGTATATATGATAAATTTATACAAATCGTCGCTGCTGTCCGTAACGAACGGTAGATGTATATTTTGAGTTTTACTGTTGCTTTTTGGGACATTTTGCGTGCGTCTATAAATAATATACATAATTCATAATTAATGATTATTCCTTATCATAAGCAACCCGACGAAGCTCAATTGTGTTTATGATCAATGTTTCTACATCATTTTCAATTATATTTTTATGTTTATTATTATTATACAAATTGCAAGACAAATTTTGTTTGCTCATATTCAATTTCGCTGACGTGTGTATAATTTTTCATACACTTAGGTGTGTCAGTTTTTACTTGTTGACGCGACAATATTCTGTTTGAATCAAATGGATTCGTTATCGCTATACAATTTTATTTACTACCGTAGAGATTCTCGCCCCCCCCCCTTCGTTACGTTTCATTATCGATTAATGTAGATTGCGCGTAATAAAAGTTTGTCTGTCATAATTATATATATGAAAACTTGAATAAATATAGAAGAGAAGAAAATTATTCGTATAGAACGTTTTGAATGAACCTAATGTATATCAAACGAGATGTTGGAAAAGTGGTTGTCACCTTCATGAACATATTTAGATGACAAGTCTATAATTTTGTCTTGTTCTCGAAATACATAATAAGCTAATGAAATTGATACTTGTTATAAATCAATACCAGGTCTTCACGTTGCGTTTTCCAATTCATACTTTCTGTATTTTCAAGATTGATTTATCGGTACGTTTGTTTAGTTATAAGTTTATTTTTTACATATTTTATAACAATATTTTCTCTACCCCCTCAACTTTTTTGTTTGGTTTTACGAATTGTATTTCGCGGGCGAGTTAAGAGTTTCTGAAAGCTCGTGTAAAATTATTATTTCTCCTCCTTCTTTCGGAAATTCTTAAGTGCCCCTTTTCTCTTAAAATAATTTTGATTTTGAATAAATTTTATTTCCATAACGAATAAGTCCGTTTCCTGTTTTTGTTCTATTGAATACCTTATTGTGACACTGTCGTGTGCATTCAAATCACTATCCTAGAATGAAAAATAAAATTGTCTCAGTGAGAAAAAGTAGTTTATTTCAGTCCTAGCTATACAACGATCATCTTCCTACAATTACATTGATATTCGAGTACGTTCGAATCCTACGTGTGGAATCATACTTAATGAATGAAAAATGAATATATACAAAGTTGAACCAGACGACTCGACAAAAGCGCTGACAAAACGTTGACTTGAATTTGCTTTGATTCATTTACGTAGACTTTATGTTGGACAACTTGACTAGCATACAATGTTATATTTCTAACATTACACAGTTTATAAAAAAAAGTCGTTAACATAATTTGTTTATAAATAATCAAGCATAATAATTACTATAGGTAAATCCATCGTATTTGGTATTTTTCATTTAAATGCATAAACTACAGAATAAAAAAAAAGAAATTGCAACCGCAATTCTTCACACTATATTATATCCTTAATACGTACGTTTATTAAAAAATTTTTCGTTTCACATTTTGAATATCAACTCGAAAAAAATGAGTTCGTATCTGATTTCATATACCACGCTCCAGTACCAATCTCGCTAATCCAGCCGCAATTATATTTCTATCGGCGCGCTATTTCACTTTATTTTTATGTTGTCTCGCGACTGGAGCGCATTTTTCATTTTTATCGAGTTCAACGGGACGGATAAAATAAATACGGATAAGTGAAGCTCCACGGGGATCCTGACAAACCAACCGCGCCCGATTTGCATACAAAAAATTTGAAACGCGTTATAACATTGGGTTTGTTCGGTTTATTGCGAAATCGGGCACGAATTTTGTCATACACATTTTTCAACATTTGCATATCCGGGTAAAGATTCAACTTGCTTTTTTTTCATCCGATTTACAAAAAATTATGGAAACAACAAACTCCTAATCGGAGATTGAAAAAAATTAATCTCATAAAATGTTTCACCATTTAAAAAAACATTTAAAAAATGTATGAACAAAATTGATTGTCTTTTGTCCAATCTAGTTTAAAAGAACAAAAACGCTAGAAGTACAGGTTTTCATTTGTTTACAATCCTGTAAACTCCAATCCTGTAAAATCCAATAACCATTTTTTCCTAAAAAATTATTACGTTTGTAAATTTGTAAATCAATTTAAAAAAATAACCCCGCTCTGTTGGAACCAACAACTAAACTTTTACTTATCTGCAAAACTATATACAATGTTCAACAATTAAACCCCAAATTATAATTAAATTGTTTCAGTTAGCGAATGTCGTTTGACAATTAATTCACAAGTGATTAACTTTATAATTGATATTTCCAATTAAGATCATTTAATTTGAATGTTCTTCATTTATGTCAACAATTCTAACTACCATTTTAATGAAACAAAAATTGTACGCAAATGCCAGTAACTTGTAGCGTTCAAATTCTTTCAGGCTCAAAATTGTTCAACGATTGATTTTCACTTATTCAGTCTCATATAAAACATCTTGGACCGCAGATGTCAGACCCTGCGCTCTTTGTTATCAATAAAATTAATTCTCTCATTGAGAGCAGCCTCGGCGTCTTCTCGGAGTATCTCCTCCTTATCTTTGAGGGAATCGACGAGATCATTGTCGTTGACCAGGACAGTCTCCTCCCCAGTGTCCCTGGCGTCCTCCGGTGCCAAATAAAATTTCGGATGGTGTTTGCACTTGCGCTGGTAGTCGGGGTTGTCTGGGGCCTGACGGTGACAGGAATCGCAAACGGTGTCCTTCGTGGAGGTGCATGCGTGGGCCTCGTACAATCCGGGACCGCACCGGGAGCAGATCCAGCAGGGCTGACTGTTGTGGTGAGGACTGTAAGTGCCTTGGTCACATTTCCCACATTCGGTATCACGCCCACGGGCGCAATTCTTCGTTACGCCCCAGCCTGGGCCGCATCTGCTGCAATGTGGGCCCATTCGATGATGACGCATGTGTGGATGGCTCCAACTCACCTGTAACCATCAATTTTTCATTTTATTACTTTTACTTTCATCCATTTTTTTATATTCTTCTTTCACATTTTTTACTCACAATTTTAAATTTTAAAATTTAACTCATGAATATTGCAAAAATTTCAATTTGCTTATTTCTGTTTTATTGAGGTTTATATTTTTCTGATAATTATCATTTTTAATTAGAAATGTTATTGTGATTTGAAATTTTACGCATTTTGTCATAGAAAAATTGAATTGAAATAAAATTGAATTGAGGTATACAATAGAATGAAATCACAATTGTCCAAATCATTGGAGCGGAAAGATGAAGAAAGGAAAGTTGAAAAAAAAACAAGAATTTGTATGATTTTGAATAGATTTGAGAATTTGGTTGGAATTTGATCCGATATAGAATAAAAGACGTTCAGGTCCAGGAAAACGAACTGATACGCCTCCCCCCTCCCCCCTCCCTCTCCTCCCTGAAATCGAGAATAACGTAATTACGATCACCGAATCAATTTTTACGCTCCAACTTTTTCATCGAGAATTATGCAAAGCGGATTGAGCGAGTGATCGCCGAACATCTGCTACATCATCAGCGGCACGCGCCGGCTGTTTGAGAAGCCAGCCGATCAGCAGCCGGCGCTGTTTTCGTAAAATAATAAATAAGAGAAGATGAACTCTTTTAAAAATCAACTTCTGTCACCTTTTTTCAATTTCATTTTTTTTTTCATTTTATTCCATTATATAAAATATTAAACATATGTTAAGGTCAAACGTATGTTATTAAACATTATTAAAAATAGACAAAAATGATAAAATCAGAAAAACTGAAAATCTCGTTTTTAATATTACAAAATGGGTCAGAAACTACTTTATACATTTTTTTTATTATGTATATTTTTGGTCAAAGTTAGTTTATGAGGAGTAATTTCTCTGGAGGATTAAACTCGAAATTAGACTGTTTATACAATTTTAATTGGCACTTTGAGCTCTCTCTGTCAGAGACGTTCAAACTCATTTTTCAAATCACAGAAATAAACGATTGACGTCAGTTTTTAATCAATTTTCAAGAGAAAAGATCGAGTGCAAATATTTTATCAAGGGAAAAATAGTTCATACAAAGATTTGATTCAATGGTTTTTCTTCTGTTTTGACAAATACAAATGTTAAACTTTAATCCGACAAACATGTCTCATCTCATATTTTTTGTTCATTTTTTTTTTTCATTTCACCATTCAACCGGGTTAAAAGAGAACGAAAAATTATGAGAATAGAGTTTTTATTGTGATGGAATATTTTGAAAAGCGCCACTCGACCTAGATCAGAGGAGTGATATTAATTTCGAAATTCGTGTGTGATTGAATTGGAAGTTTTTTAATTTATCATGAAAATCTATCGGAGCGAAGATGAAAAAATAATAGTTGGGAAGTAGATTGGCCAGCGAGGCGGGAAATGTTGCAATGAAATCTTCATTAGTGGCGTCAATTCCCGTCAATTTGCGGCCAATTCGCCGCCAAGCTCGTAGTTTAATTTGACGTGTAACACGAGCCAAGTATCGCTCGTACGGATGCCTCGTCGTGTCAATTTGCCGCGAGGGTTGAGAAACCACCCCTCAGACCGTTTTTTTTTCAACTTAACTCTTTAATTTAATAAACATCATTTTATGCTCGTATCATTTTTTTTCATACGTTTTTCTTTACAGTAGTAAAATAAAAACAACGTTATTTTTTAACCTTACACACTTATTTATTAGTTTGCAACTATTTTTCCAATTTTTTAAATTTTTTTTCATTTTTTCGAATTTTCAATAATTGTCATTTTTTTATTCTTCAAACTCTTTCCCATCGCTTTCATTTTTGAGTGCTTTTATTTTAAAATGTTTAATTTACAACGAAAAAGAAAAAAAAAGAAAAGATTTAAAAATTTTTTTATTTTTATATTTTTTTAACAATTTTTACCTCAGCGTGAATAAAAAAACGGCGAAAAATGCCTGTGATAAAATGCGCCGGGCGTTCATTATATTTGAAGGGTATTCTGTTTTTAACTGCGCTTTGATGTTTCGCGTCGAAGTCGACTTTTAAAAGCACACACACAAAAGCTAAACTTTTACGGATATCGCAAGCAGTTTTTCCTTGCTTTACAATTTGCTATATGAACGTTTCGTTATTTTCGTGGGCTTTGCGCGTTTTCTGACCGCAATCTTATCAAGCAATCGAGTTTTCAGGATCGAATCAAATCCCACCCTTGTTTCTGAGTGCAAAAATAAAAATAAAAAATAGACTCCAATTTTTACATTAAAAATTGTTCATTGTGAGTTGCAAATTTTAAAGCTGCAAAAAAACTTCATCAAAACAGAATAACAAAAACATTAAAACAGTTCCGTTTCTTAATTCTGCATTTTTCATTAATTAAATTCCATTTCAGAAAGAACACTGGAAAAATAACAAATGAAAAATAAAATGAATGGAAAATAGTTGAAACAAGCTATGAATAAATTGTTCTAACGTCACCCATCAATTCTAGACTGGACGAAAAAAAGGCTCAGAATGGAAAGAAAGTTTATGATTTATCTTCGCGCTCATTTTAATTTCAATGCAATCTTTTTTGAATTCATACGCGTTGTGAAATAGTGTAAGGGAGGAGGAGGGGGGTTATAAAAAAAGCGAATGATATTTGTTGTGACTGTGACAACGGAAACAGCGGAACACACGTTGATGGGTATGCACAGGACTTCCGGCCCGTGCAAAAGCAATAGCATCGCAGAGCCATTGTGGCGTGTAACAATTCCGTTGGTGTGCTATTCAATTTTTGCATTGCCTGTAAAATAATCAAAATAACTGTCCCCATACTAATCATCGCGTCACAACATTTTCACAGTTCTTTTAAAAATTGCTATTTTCAATTTGTTTTTCATTTGTTTTGTTTACATTGCTAAGGTTTTTTGATTGACTTTCATTTTGTTTGATCTTCGTTGAAAAAAAAAAATGTAAAATATTTGCGTAACAATGTATGAAGAGAAAAATGCAAACAGCTTTTTATTACAGATGAAACGATTTCAAATTCGTTGAAAATTTTTAATAGCAAAAATTTTTTGCTTGGAGTTCAAAATTCCAGAAAAAGGATGGCGGGGGAGAGTGAGACATGAAACGCAGAAAGTTTGTTCAGCGTAATTAAGTTGCGTGTATTAAATTCAGAGACAATAGACGAAGGAATGGGGGAGAAAAAAAAAAGGTTGGAAGTCAAAATCAGGGACAAAAGTCAAGCTTTTGAATAGAGATGAATGGAGTCGGTTGATTAAGGATTAAAATATCTCGTTAACGACGAAATCCTTGTGCTCATTTTGTCCTTGCGAGTGACTTTGTCAAAGTATATCAAAAAGGGGTTTTGTTGCAATGTTTAAACGATTCATTGGTTGGCAAAGTTTCCTTTACAAAATATCAAAAGGCATAAATAAATTTCCATATATAAGGACAAGTAACTTTTCAGGACAAGAAAATATAAGTTGAAAATAAAACAAATTGTCCCAACAATTCGCGAGTTTGAATATTCTTTTATATTGAAAAATTCCGTTTATTCAAAACATTTGAAAATTCCATCGTCCTAACTTATGAAAAATACTTGATAAAAATGAGAGCCCTGGAATGTTGTCACATTTTTTTTTATCTGTAAACGTGCAACAATTTCTGTCGAGTGGAATATAATTTTGAGCACAGTTTTCAATTATGAAGGAGGAAATAAACCCGAGCAGGGGTGATACTTTGGAGTACTTTACAATAGTGCGCACACCGGTTGCATTAGCATCCGCACCTGCACTCGTACGCCTATCCCCCAACCAAGCTACACGTGAACGTATTTAATGCAAAAGGGAAACTGTGGAACAAAAATTCCCCGCAAGTGCACGAATGTCCGTTAGAAATGAAATAAAATATCAAACAAAAACTAACGTTTGTTTTGTCTCCATAAAATTTGTTCCACAAATTGTTTGGTTGTAAAATGTTTTTCATCCGTTGGGGGGGAAAAAATAGAAAAACAATTTTAGCTCTGTTTTTTTGTTAACCGTTTCAGTGGATTGAAATTTTTTTTTATTTTTAGTTCGAGTTTCAAATCATAGCAATGAACTAAAAAATGATTTACAACATGCGAAATTCAGTATTAAAAAAAAAAAAAGAATTTGAAAAAAAAAGTTTAAAAATGAGACGTGATTAGTATTTATGTATTCCGTGAGAAAAACAATACAAATGAGTTTGGTGATGCAAATGCGGAGGGTAGGATAAAGGAGGATGCTCCCACGATTTATATACATTATTAGAGCGGACTTTTGACCGGGTTGCGATCTTCCCGGTTCAACCGGCGTTTCTTCGCGTTTCCCCCCATTTTTTCATCCTGTTAATCCCCCTTTTTCAGCCCTTTCAGTTTTTGTTCGTTCGACCGACCGCATTCGTTAACCGATCCTATCGCAAAAATCGCCACAATTCCCAATTTAATGCTTCCCGTTCTGAATTGCCTTTTTCCCTTCTATCTAGCAAATCTCTCATATGTTATTTCATGTATTTATCAACTCCAAACGGAATGAACATTTTATTCTCTGCCCCAGTTATGCATTTTTTACTTTCACTCAACTAAAAAAAAAAAATTAAACTTTTTCAATCAAGAAAACCGCAATTTTCATCACAATAACATTTTTAATATAAAAATAATATTAGTTTATTAAATTGAAAATTATCAGAAAAATAAATCAAAAAAATTCAAATCAATTTCTGATTGTTCAAAATGTAAACGAAGTAAAGAATGAAAAATATTTATTCAACTAAGATTGTTAATTGAAGTTATAAATTGTTGTTAAACATTTTAAAACTTACCTGAACGAGAGCCAAAATTGAAATCACAGCCAGGAAGAAAACTGCAACCTTCTCCATTTTTTGTTAATAAATTTTTAAAATCCAATCTCGACTTTTCAATTAAACTCTCCAGGAAAAACTACAGTTGCAGCTTGAAAATAAGTGTGCACTCGTTTTTCACTTCACATAATATTTTCACTCGAAACTTTCTGCGACGATGGAACGATAACAAACCCCCGATAATTGAAATGCAAAATAATTGTACGTCTATTTTTCGAGCCTCGGTCCAAGCTCGGACGACACTTGATGTTGATTGTTGAACTGTCGCGGCCGAGCTCACGGCAAGAGCAGTCGCAGATGGAGTGGAGCGACCAAAAACCCGCCGCAGCTGCAGAGCACGCGTTTTGCGGTCACGTGGCGCGCAATTTTGTTTGCCCCTTCCAGGACGACATATTACACTTTCGTTGACTTTAAAGGAACAAAATGATGTCCTGCCATGAATATTATAAAAAAAATGATAATAAAAATTGAAAGCGGTGTCATTCCAATTGAATTATCATTCAAGAGAAAATCGTCAGATGCCAAAAACAATATTTTTATTTTTATTCAAAATCTTAAGTTAACTTTTTATTTTAAACAAAATTTTGTTGAATTCCAATTACAAAAATACAAATTTAATTTAAGTAATACTTTACGTTTCATTAATTAATTTATTATTAAAAATCACTAGTTTTTGTGTTTTACTTAATTTTGTTTCATCCAAAATTAAAAATTGTACAAATTTTAATTCACCACTAAAAGTTTAACTTCCTTAATCAATTTTTTGTACTGCCAAATCAAACGACGATGTCCGGGGTTTTTGGATTGAGAAAAAAAAAGGGGGGGAAAGATTGTAAATGACAGTGCTTTTTACATTATACTGCAATTATTAAGATAGAGAATAAGGAGTCCTTAGCGATGATCTCGTTCAGCTGCTGCGGCAGCTGACAGCTTAGCAGTAGCCTTCTGCCCCTTGACTCTGGCTTGCGAAGACTCTTCTAGCAGGATAAGCAACACTTTTTCAGACAGGTGTACCCGTGCCACGCGACAGCCGGCTATCGTAACACCTGATTGGCTACACCAACGCAGATGTATCTCCACATTTTTCCCACCCAAAAATCTACAATAAATTAGTATCTTTATTTCATCCCTCTTACCCTTAATTTTCAACAACAAAAATAACAAAAATAGCAAAAACTCAAATAAGTAAAACTAAATGGTTTGAAACTTAATTTGATTTTCTACCTAAAAAAATGTAAAGATACAATAAAAAATTGTATATTTTTTAACACAATTCAAGTAGTCATCAAAACTTTTCATTTTTTTTTTCAGTATAAAAATTGGTGTATCAAAATGTTTCTCTAATTGTCACTCTCACCGGCACCATTCTACTGAACGACATGACATATTTGACGACATTTAATTGATTTAATTAATCTGTCGTATTCTCCTATAAGATGATCTTGAATGATAACAAAAAGTGGAATTCGATGATTTAAAATTACCCGTGTAATTGCGATAAGAAGCTGTTTTAAATATGTGAAATTTTTCATTGAAAAGTCAGGTAATCGGATCTCGGTTCGATTATAGAGTGTTAATAAGATGCGTTCCACCAGTCCACCCGAGTTTGTCATCTTGTGAAACATAATTCATCGAGTGATGGCCAACAAAGTTGTGTTTTAAAAGACACCGCTGAACCAAGAGAAAGGTGCAGGTGTCTTTTTTGCATTTCGGAATGTCATATTTTGTTTCGTTTCTCATGACTTTTTTTTTCGATAAAAATGTTTTCTTCTTTAATTTTTTCCTTCTTCATTATAATTGTCTTTGCCACTTTATTCTTTACTTTCTTTTCATTGAACAATGAAATATTTAATTCATATTATACTGTCTAATTAAATTTATTAAATTCATTTATTATTTAATACAAATTATTTTATAAAAATGAATATCATGTTTTTCAAAAAAAAAAAAAAAAAACTATTCCCACGTTATTTCTGCAATGATGCATTTCCGGCAATGTGAGAATCTCCGTCTTATCTAAGATGATGCTTTAAAATTTGACCTTCTATTTTCCGCGTCAACTTGTATATTTGACGGTCATAATATTATTTTAATTTTTTTTTAATTCTATTTATTTTCTCAAATTGCAAGATTACTTTTCGTTTTTAATTTGTTCGCTGCAATTCAACCTTAAATTTTTCCAATTATTTCCCAACAATAAATTGCATGTCGTTTTTTAATTAAAAATTAAGCGATTAATAAAATTTGCAGAACTTTTTGCAGAAATCCAAACTGGATTTTCGAAATACCCGAACCGTCAATATAATTTCGATGCTAAATCTATATATGCAGGCGATTCAATTATCGCTTCGGGGTGTGTTTACAACAGCAAAGTTAATTTTGACCCGTATATATACACTCGGACAACAAAATGATTTTAATAATGCTTCATTACCCACAATTTTTGCACCAGCAACATTTCAGTAGTTAAGGGTGTTTTAGGAAGCCAGTTACCAACTAATGTACAACGCAAGTTAAATAGTTTCCAATTTGTGTTTTAAAAAAATATAAAAAAATTTGTCAGTCATTTTTTTTTTGCAATTACTCGGTGCTCATTTTAAAACTCAAAAGTGTATTTATCCATTTGAAATTGAAAAAAAAAATAGAAAAAAAAACATAATTTGTACTTTTTACTGTTTTAGTATGATCAAATAAAAAATAGTGTGTAATTATATTAAAAAATACAATGTAACAAATATAAAAAATTTCAAATATATATAATGTATTGAGTCAATTTTATCTTTCGATTTAATTTAATTAGAGGTTTAATTTGATAAATTAATTAGCGTTGAAAAAAAGCAGTAAATAAATCGAAATGAAAAAAAAAATCAATAAGAGGAAACATCGAAAAATGATTTCATATAAAGCGTTATTTTGAACGGAACAAATTCCATCGAGCGCTTATCATTGCACTCGCATTTCTTTGTCCGGAGCGCATGTCTGGGATGTCGTGTTCGTGCGAATGCGTGGATCGATGCCAAAGTATATGAGTATAAGCGTGAATCTTATTCTAGTATGAGTGTAAACTTATCCCCGCAGTCATATGATTCGACGGCGAATCTTGGCCGTCTTGAATTCACTTTTGGTTAAAAAACGAGCTTTTACATTAGTTCACATCATCAATCACAATAACAGGTACGCTTTTCCTATCGGTTTCTATGATCATCGCTACCGGTCAAATATATCGATTATTATTTCACTGACTAGACTAGACTACCCTCTAAATCAGAACAGTTTATGCAAATTTCTCTTGATTTGATTCGCGCACAATTCAATTTCTCAGTAATTTTCAAGAAATGTGTCATTGATTTTGTTGTCTCATTGATCTATCGAACCTTCTTATCATTTTTTCTTTTACTTTAAGCGATACGCTGGTAAACTAATTTTTTTATTCTAATTAAAAATTCAGATAAATAATTAATCAATAACAAACACGGTTTTCTTATAGTTGAAAAACTGTTTACAAACAAAATCAATCGATCTAAAATTTATCTTAATTTAATTAAAATTAAATCAATATTAAAATTTAACCCACGCGCGACGAGCATTTAGCTGCGCCGACAAAGATAACCGAGTAGGATCTTTGGAGTTAGAAAAAGAGGTGAGAAAATGCGCGTGTGTTCTCGGGTTAAAATTAAATTTAGATTTTTTTTATCCTGTATGAAACAATTTTTCTATTATGCAATAATTTGCAATGATCAGTATAATTTGGGACGCGCAATTGTTTTTTCCAGTTGCAATTCAATTCTTTTATTTTCCAAATTGTGTTCATATAATTATTCGTCTCATTTTTCCCAAGCCTTTTGAGGGAGAAAAAAAAAGACGGCGTACTAAATGAGCGTTTCATGACAAGCACTCGTAACTAATGACACAGGTACGATGATCTGCGTAGATCAGGTCAATTCTGTCGGCTCGACTTTCTTCTCAGAAGAAATGAGCTGTTGTAATGAATTTCCGCGTCGTTGTGCAATATCAATTTGAAATTGCAGCGCATAATTGTGAATTGCATATGAAAAACTATTTTTTTATCGTTGCGTAAGGGCCCCCTCGCTTTGCACGATGTGTTTAAGTTACAATTGCTGTCATCTTCAGCGCAACCGTCCGAATTTGGGTTCTTAACATACTTTACGTTTTCCAATTGCTCATTATGATTTTTTTACAAATCATTTCTTCTTTTCATTTTTTTAAAAATTTTTTTTAAAACTAGATGTTTCTTAGAAATAAAAACCGTATTGAAAAGTAGTAATTTTAATGCAATTTTTTGTATCATTTTGACATTGAAATTGAAAAAAAATCATGAAGAAAATGATAAAGTTATTTCTTTATTTGAAAAAGAAGAAGAAAAAAAAAACAATGCAACCTCATCAATAAAGAAGAAAATGAGGAACCAAATAGTTGTATTCTGCAAAATGAATGAAAAAGTCTAGTGGTCAAACTGGTTTGCTTGCATATTGGAAGGATTTCATGGTACAAGGTTGTTTGCGGAGGATGCACTGCATCGCACTTGTCACAACTTTTCGAATCGAACGATCATCTATCGGTTTCTCTAAATTAGAATTTCTTTTAGCCATAATTAAACTTGTCCAAAAATAACGAGCCTCAAAAAGTTTCAACATTTTTAAAATTCGAATCTCAAAATTTGTGCTATGAAAACAAATAAAGCAGAAACAAAATGAAATTGAATTACAAAAGTTGGAACTGTGAAAACAAAAAAAAACAAATCTTTTAGTTTTGTAGTTTTGTACCTTGTAGTTTTGTATTTTATGAATTGGCGAATTGAAAGGATTAAGAATCGTGACGTCCAGATTGAAAATAAAACTTGTCGATTTTTGCAGCAGCTGAGGAACAAGGAGGGGGTATTATCAGCGCTTTGTTTGGTCTAGTACACCTGAGGCTGTTTCAGTATCGAAGTTAAGTTACGTTACGCTAGTCGCGAAACAGTGCGAAACACACAAGGTACGTACCGGCGTTTTGGCAAACACGGAAATCGTTGCTTCAATACACGCGAAGTTACAAACAAAAGATATTTTTCACGACAATTGTCATTTTTCTATTTCTGTCTTTTTTTTTTTTTCTCAACTCATAAATTTACGATCATTAAGTTGTACGTTGAAATTCGTTTTTGCAAATGATAGTGAAGTATAAAAAATGTTTGAAATACTGAAACAAAAATTTGAACAACATTTATAGGTTTTTAATGGAAATTAGTATGATCGAGTTGGACGTTTTTATTTTATAAAAGGTGAAGTTGAATTTATAAAGGAAAAACAATTGTTTTGCGAATAGTCAATTTTTTGTCATTTTTCAACTTCTGTTATGTTCGTGAAATTAGTCATTGAAATTTGTTGTGTAGTTTTCAACCAAAATGGTGCAGAAACTTTTTAAGAATTATTTATTAGTCAAAATTATCTTATTTTACTAGGTTTATTAGTTTTATATCAAGTAAAAGAGTAAATATCGGAATTTATTTTACTCTTAAATAAAAATCTAAAAATACAAATTACCGAATCAGGAACAAATAAAGTAATGAAATTGAAAATTTAATTAATTATAATATTACCAATATTAAATGAGCACGAAAATAGAATGGGCTCATCTCTCTGAAACTCTGCGAATATGATATTTCCAATCAAATATCATATTCTGATAACTTTGACCTCCGCAAAAAATAAAAGTTACTTGTTAAATGTTTGCAAAAAACTTTTATTTCACAGTTTCAATAATGAATAATGAAACTTGATTAAACATTCGATAAATGAAACTAAAACGCAAAACAGGAGCAAATTTTGCAATTACCATACAAAACACCTCGCAAAACACTTCAGCAGACACAGTATACCAGTGCAACGAATTTTTTGTCCCCTTTTTTAATATAGTACGATCCGCGATTATTTATTACTGCAAAAAGAAATCTGTCCTTATGGAGCAGTGTAAAACTCGAGGTGAACGAGATTTTTCGCGATGGCTCGGAATCGATACTTCCTCAATGAAATAAACCAATTGTTTATCCAGTTTTATAGTACTTTTATATACATTTTTTTGTAAATCATTATCTTTATAAATTAAACATAGCTTGAACAACGAATGGAAGGACATTCTTAGAAGATTCCTACTAAATTATTCATCAGCTGCATACAATTAATCATTCGTTGAAAATAAAAATAGTATAAGATTGAACAAAAAAATCCTTGTGAAAAGTAATTTTGTATTTGAAAATTTTAAATAAAAATTTTGCAAAGATAAAAACGTGAAAACTAATTTCTTACGTTTTTTAAAAATATTTTTATTTTCACTACTTATAAAATACCAAAAAATTGAAGTTTGTTTGCTTCTATTTTTTTTGTTTTCAGCAATTGAAAATTCAACGTTGAGATGCAAGATGTTGAATCCGCAATTAAAATTCAACCCTGCATCAGTGAGATGGAAATCAAATCAAATGGACCGAAGGTTCAGGAACCAGAGACCAAAATTGAAGAGACGAGTACACATCCGCTTCAGTACATAGCTCGCGATCGGGATCTGTGCAATGCAAAAGTGAAGGAAAGAGTGGAACAAGCGATAAACCACGCACTGGATGGGGAACGAGTGGACCTCGACGACATCAACTGGAACAATCTGTCGCAGCAGGAGCAGATGCAGCTCCTCGACTCGTGGATCGAGGAGGCATACCCGATCCTCTCGCCTGAGCTGCGGCGGTTCATGTCGGGCACTTTTTATTACGGCGACTGTGGACGAAGTCCCGACGAGAAGCCGGACTGGCTCGATATGGATAAGTTTCGGAGGGGTCAAAAGTTCGCCCTCGACCACTATTTTGGGATCAGCTATGCCCAATTGTTGTCACTCTTCACTTTGTTCTCATTTGATCATGGATTGAAGCCTTTGATTATGACTGATAAATCAAGCGTGCCTTACACTAGTTTTAAAAGGTCATTTAATATTTATTTTGCTTATTTTAACCTTTGACCGATAGCCCAAAAGTTCACATTTTTAGGGTCAAAGGTCACGTTCAACTTTTTAAGAAATAATTTTTCAGACTGTCCATTTAAGAAGAATGTCAATTAAAACTAAAACTTGAAAATTTTTTATTGAAATTAAAAAGGATAAAATTATTTGTAGGTATTTATCGACGGGATGTCGAATAAGAAATTGGTATATGGAAAATCCTTGGGAGGCAGGGACAGCAGCCTACAAGGATATAGTGGCGGTACGAAAACTGCACGCAGCAGTGAGGTCGAGGTTGACGAACAAGTCCAAAGCGGAATTTGAAAAGGCTGTGAAAATTAAAAACCCCATGTGTCCGAGCAGAGGGATGCTCCTGGAAGATTTGCAGGCGACTTGTCCGGCACCTGCTCCGGGTCAATGTCCGTACATGAGTCTGTATGACAATCTAGACAACGATTATCCGGGCCTGAATCAAGCGGAGATGAGTTTTACTCAGTTTGGATTTTTCGGCTTGGTTTTATTATATCCTGGTGCGTTTGGAGTACACGATGCCAGTGAGGAAGATTTTGAGGCTTTTTGTCACACTTGGAGGGGGTTGGGATACCTCTTAGGGATTGAAGATAAGTGAGTTTCAAAAATGTTGATACTCTGTTTGGATTTTATTCAAAAATTAAAATTAATTTAATTGATTTGATTGATTTAATTTCAATAATTAATGTAATTAATGTAACGTTCTTAAAAGTTGTAAGTTTTTATTTTAAATTTGGTTCTTGTTTAGATTTAATTTAAAATTCAACTTTAATTTGAAATTTGAATTTTATGTAATTGATGTGTCATTTTAGGTACAATTTTTGCAACGGAACAATGGAACAGATCAGGCAAAGGTGCAGGGATTATTTGAACTTGTGGGTAAAACCAAATTTCCGACAAATAACTCCGGAATGGGAACATATGATGAGGTGTGTAGTAGAAGGTTTGAATTATTACCATCCAAGCTTATCGTACGAAACTTGCTTTCTCTACCTTGCTGAACTTATGGATCTACACATGCCCCGGCTATATAATTCTATGTCTTACATAAACTGGATACGATATAAATTATTAAAGTGAGTGAAAACTTATTTCTTCATTTACTAAATATTACTTTTACAATTAAAAAATCAAGCAATCTAGTTTACTAAGTGCAAAGTTAACTTGAAAAAATACTTATCGAAAAATTGCGCAGTATGTAAGAAATAAAAGAAAAATAATTTTCATTTATGTAAAGAATGAAATTACATAAATGTGCATTGAAATTTTACAGATCATTTTTCTACTACACAATTCGCATCCCTGGATTACTTGCGCTATTGAACAAGCGACTAACCGTGTTAGTAAACGAGGCCCTGAATTTCAATCCAAAGCAACTGGCCAAGTTTGAAGAGAGGTCGAACGAAACTCTCAAAAAGTTTGGACAAATTGAACAAAAGCACTCGAAACCAATCGACATCCAGGTTACCTAAAACTTTTATTTTTTTTTTTTCATTTTTGTTTAATTTTTTTAAATTTTGTACGAACGATAATTTTATTTTTATAACAATCCAAGACAAATAAATGGTGCTCGATTAATAGCACAACAAAATTGAACATTTTTTATTATTCCTAATTTTTCTTTTCACCATTAAAATATTTTAATGATTTTTTTTTAACCATGAAATCCCATCCTGTTTGAAAAAAAAAACAAAGATATATAAATCAACTCAGTTGCACCGCAACAATCAATAACGAAATATAATTAACATATAAATTTAGCACGAACCGTATGTTCTTTTATTTTTAGACCGCAAAAGTTATAAATTATTTTTTGCAAGTAAACAAACTTGCAAGAATGACAATCGCAGAAGCTTTTTCCTAATCGACAAAAAACATACAATTCAAATTCATAAATTCGAACAATTTGAATCTTGCCGAGTTTGAAAAGTCCAAGCAGTCGAAATTTCGTGATGTGTCAAACTTGACGAAAAATTTTCCAGTCGGCAAACAAAAACAACCAACAAAAAATCAAACCAACATAAACAAAAATCATAAAGATGGACAAAAAATTGAAAGACAAAAATTAAAAAAATACAAAAAAAAAAAACTAAAAAAATCAACAATCAACAAATCATATTGACAACTCGAAGAACCGTAAACAGATCTATTTTTCTCGATTGGTATATATAGATAACAGTATGACGGTTATGTGTAGCCCCACCGTGAACCGCAGCACAATTACGTAAGTCGAGAGGCCGAATACGTGTTTGACACGCAACAAAATTTGCGGCTCAACAATAAATTGTGGAGCGGAATTGCGATGCGGGAGTTTTTGGATGATCTCGTTGGATGAGGCATCGGACGAGGAGACGCGGAGATGCACGCTAGAAGTGGACCGACTGTTCGGGCGCGCTGCGAACGTAACCTCGAACGCGAGTTTTGTTGACGTTCCTGGGTCAGAGGTTGTTACTTCGCACAATGCCGCCGAGTCGATTGGACGCGGTCTTCCGGAGCATCTTGCTCACACGATTTTTCACTAAAGGATGGGGCTCGCCGGAAAATTTGCGCAGGTCATAACATAACCTCCAATGTTTGTTTTGGTGTTGACAAAAATATGTTTGCTCCTTCCATCTTTGTTTAGTTAAAAAAAAACTTTTCGTTGCAGCTTCTTATCTTGAACAATTTTTAAACAATAATTGAAACAATTGTTTTATCTGAGTTGTTGATTGTTTATCTGTTTTGTTTATTTTAGGATATTTGAATTCAGGAAGATTGTTTCTGATAGGAGCAAATGTTACAGTTTGATACCCAAGGATTATCCGGTTGAAATAACAAAAGTAAGGTTGAAATGTTATAATTTTTTTGATTCTAATAATTTTTGGTTATTTAATTTATTTTTTTCATTTTGATGGATGAATTTTAATGTTTTGATGTAGGATGAAAAATGGTCGGATTGTCATATAATAGAAGGAAACTTTCGGTCACCTTTTGATCAACATCTGCCAGGAATGATGCCAGAAGAAGCTAAAACAGCTCATTTTCAGATGATTTTACCTCTTAACTGGGATTCGCACAAAATGAAACCTATTTGTTTACACCTCGCAGGCACAGGAGACCATGTACGTTCAATAAAATGAAAAATAAAAAACTGATATTAGAAACAAACAAAAAACAATGTGCAACTAAACAAAACACAAAGTAATTAAAAAACTGAGCGTTCTTAATAATAAAGTTTACATTTTTTAGTTTTTTTGGAGACGAAGAAATATAATAGCGAAGCCACTCCTCAAGGAATATGGAATAGCGTCGATTCTATTAGAAAATCCGTTCTACGGATTGAGAAAGCCCAAGGATCAGATGTAAGCATGAAAATGCAACCTATAGATAGAAAAAAATGTCAATTTTTGATAACGAAATTGTCTAATCTGAGTTGGTTTGAACGACAGTCGTTCCAGTTTGCATAACGTGACTGACATTTTTATCATGGGTGGTTGTTTAATTTTGGAATCGATTGTTATTCTTAATTGGTGTGAGCAACACGGATTTGGGCCCCTAGGTCTGACAGGATTATCAATGGGTGGACACGTAAGTTCTGTGACGATTCTTTCTATAACTGTTTAAACATTTTCTCTCATCAGTTTTCGTTTTAGATGGCGTCTTTAGCTGCGACGAACTGGCCTAAACCGATCTGTCTGATTCCCTGTTTGTCCTGGTCGACAGCTTCCCCGGTATTCACCCAGGGAGTCATGAGCGCTTCAATAAATTGGGACTTGTTAAAGTCACAGTACTTTTCTGATGATAGTTATCAGAACGACGTAGCTAAGATGATCAAAGCGGTTGATGAAAATGTAAACTGTCATTTTCCTTTTTTGGAGAAAATTGTTCTAATCTAATCTAAAAACTAATATTAAAGTTAAATTATAAACAAATGATAAAATATTTCACGGGATAAATTGATTTAATTTTAATTCATTTAATTATTTCTCAGGACGCTTTTCTGGCTGGACAACATTTTGCTAAACATTTTCCTGCTAGTATGCTGAGGGTAGAGGAATTGGAAGCAAAACAAACGGACAAGCTGATACAAAACAACAAAATGAGTAACATAGCTATTGACTCTGATATGATCGTCGATGAAAAGGCTGATGCGAAGATCTTTCCGCTAAATTTAATTTCCAACAGATTCAAAACCAAAGATCCATCAACTTTATCAGGTAGCAATCTAAAAGCAGTTTAAGGGTATTACTTTCGGTTGGATATTTTTTCTTAATTTTGAAAAGATGAATTGAGAAATTGGTGTGATTTATACTGTAGGTGTGTGCTTGTTACCAGTTACAAAGAACCCCCTGTTCGACACCCTGAAAGGCCGCAAGTGTGAGATTTTGCAATTCATGAGAGGAATCATGGACGAGTGCACTCATCTAAGAAATTTCGAAGTTCCTATCGATACCGAACTGATCATCGCGGTTTGCGCCAGAGACGATGCTTATGTCCCGCGTGACAATTGTATGAGCTTGGTAGATATCTGGCCTGGTGCAGAGGTCCGCTATTTGAATGCTGGACATGTTACCGCCTACCTGCTGTACCAAAAATTTTTCCGGTAAAGAGAAAAGTTATTTGCTTCGAAAAATGAAAAACAGTATGAAAGAATGAATGTTATATCATCAACTCTGTTATTGTTTTCAGATCGACGATAAACGAGGCTTTTGAACGTTCAATGAAAAAATATCCGATGAAGAACAGCTGACAAAACGAGAATTTGTATTTGCCTTTTGTTAAATTAAAAACGAATTTGAGTTTGAATTGAAAAAAAAACAAAGACAAAAAAAAGGAAAAAGGAAACAAAAAAAGAGGTTGTAGATAAACTATAAGATGTCTCAGAGTATTGAATAAAGTTTTATCACAACAATTTTATAGCAAAATAAACTTTCGTGTTTCAAAATCAAAAAAATTAAAACACCGTTTTATTTTTTTTTATCTGATCAGCGCGTGGAAAAGTTTTTGATTTCGAAACGAGACACATATCAAATAAGTTGTTACGCAACGAAATGAAAGTCTAATCGTCACATTTTATTATGATTGTTATCATGTTGATACACGCTTGTAAATGTTGCATATGGATGCAAATCATCGTGTGATTGAACACAAATTATTGTACACTTGTAAACGTGATATTAATTGTGATTTTCACCACAGACTGAAATACTCATCTCAAAACAATCAGTCGCAACAATCAATATTTTATGAGAAATATTACTAGTACACACTTGTTGTAGATACAATTTGCTCACCATATATCACTAGATGAATTCTATCTCGAATCTATCGAATTTTACGATAAGTCAATATGGTGTGATGATAAAGAATACGAAATATTTTTCAGTATTCGACTTTGTTTTACTCGATGAAAGACAATAATTTATCTCTTATTGTATATTTTATATATTTTATCAACAATTTATAGGGCTTAAGAACAAGATGTCAAGGTGGTAGGAACAAAATATCAACCAAATCTAATAAACTTGAATGTGTAGAATTTAAAAACTTGACTGTTGTTAGTTGAAAATTGTGTAAACAAACATTTTAAGAAAATAATGAAATAAAAACAATTGATTGTTTACTTTTTGTTATGTTTATACAATCCCTTCTGTTACTTATTATTTAACAATTTACTAACCTTATGATCACAATTTGGCAAAACTGTCGATGTTGAGCTGGCTTTTCATCATCTATTGAATTCACGTTTTTCACACACTTCTCACGAACACATACTACATAAATTCGTTAAAATTTCAACTAATATCAAGTTAAAAAATGTAGAAAAACAAATAAATTAAAAGTTTACAAACAATTGTTTTCAGTTTTAAACTGGCCATTTTCGTGTACTGGTACCGGACTGTCCCGTCGTTGTCACGTTCGAATCCAAGATGGCGCCCTCTTTACCGGCATTGTTGCACACCGAAATTTAACAACAATTAACAAACGAAAAATGACGCTACTTTAATGCCACTATGCCTTGCTTTATTATCATTTTTTCCAAAACTTGCTTACTTGATTTGTTTTCTTATTTTGATTCAAATTTATTTTGTCGCAAATTGTTTGTTTATGTAATTTTTCAAGGACAAACTTACTTTTGACGATCTCAGCTTGCGGATTCAAGTGAAGGCAACCGAAATATTATTTCAATCCTGGGCTGATATATCTTCAAATCAGGAACCCGAACATTTTGTCAATCTCGATTCCGATGAAATTTTGCTTTACAGTTCCGACGCACTGATAAATTCATAACATTCACAAACACGAACAAACCTTCACAAAACTCTTCACAAAACACTTCACAAAACACTTCTCAAAACTCACGACACTTTGACGGGGCAAATGTAAGAAAAAAAAAGCACAACCGAACGCGAAATCGTAAAACGCTCACGAAAGAAACAACATTGTCGATATGCGAAAGGACGACATTGGAGGATCATTAGAGAAGCTAAGCTAAGTGTTTCTTTAACCTAACAAACAAATGTTGAAAGACGATGATTATTTTTTTAAAAATCCGCGATTACTTTTGGTTACGAAGCGGTCGTCGTTCATAAGTTTACGGCGCAGGCGCTATAATACGACGGTATATGTCTTGGCACGAAGTGCCGGATGAAGTCTCGTCAACGGCTTACCGCGCGTGCGTAGACAGCTAGTCAAAGTTGGCGGGTAGCGACAGTCTTACAAACGCCAACGATTCAATTCCGCGCATGCGTAACATTGTGCGGTCGGTGTCTCATTTGCCGGCGATATCGCCAACGCCAACAACGGAACTTGCACTTGCGCAATGTCGTGCGGTCGGTGTCTCGAACGTTGGCAACAATATTGTCGACGCCAACAGCAGAACTCGCGCATGCGCAACCATTGAAAAATTTGATAGATTAATTTAAGACAATTTGTTTTTAATTGTTGAAATAATTTCATATTTTGAGAAATGTTTTCGCTTCTATGATAATAATAATTTTAATGAATAATGAGATTTAAGCATTTTAAATCGAATTTTTTGTTGGCAAAAAAAATTAATATTTTGATGCAAAACAAAAACTTGACATGCATTTATGAACTGTTTTCGCTTGAACTGAATGTTTATATAAACAATGTTTACATAAACAATCTTCAGATAAACAATGTATATAAACAAATTTAAAATTACTTTTCATCTTCATGGTTTCATAATATAACTGTAAACAAAAACAAACAATATATAAAACAAAAACAAACATATCAAATTGTTGTTTTGATGATTTTATTCTCGATTGCATCATTTCATCAATTACGGCAGATTAAAAAATAATAATAATTTAAAAAATTAGGACAAATTTAACTTTTGTTAAAAAAGGAATCTTTTTGAAACGAAATTGAATGAATTTGTTTCTTTTGATAAAAAAATCGCCGATTCGTACGCCCTCTACAGAACGTCCGGCTTCTGGAAATTTGTTCGCCATGTGCTCGAAGGAGAAAGGATACAACACTGCCATCAACAATGCAGAACCAAGATGACCAACTGAACGTCAGCGCGCGTGTTTTGAAACTGTTTCGGTCGCCGAAGTAAA
This sequence comes from Trissolcus japonicus, assembly GCA_030522925.1. Lineage (NCBI taxonomy): Eukaryota > Metazoa > Arthropoda > Insecta > Hymenoptera > Scelionidae > Trissolcus > Trissolcus japonicus. Next base: position 143,329 of record JAPYZS010000003.1, read on the forward strand.
TAAACTGTTAACCCCTTTCCCTGTGCTTGCAAAACAACTTCATCGGACAATTAAATTTACAAAAAAACACACAAACAAAAGTAAAATTCATTGTTACAAAAAACTGTATGACAATCGGTTGTGCGATTTTTTTTTTTCATAACCCGGAAAAAAGGTTCTTAAATAAACACAGCAGCACCGTCTAGGGCGACGTGGAAACTTGTCAGAAGCGTGTCATGAGTGGCGCATACTCCGCGCCCGAGCCAATAAAGTAATATTCATCCAATGCATACTTTGCTCTGCGAGTTGGTGCTGTCCGAGAGTGATTATTTTGTAAGTACCGGAAAATAACATTTTGCAAAGACAACCCTATGCACGAGAAAATTTGCGCTGCTCCTCGGCAACTCGCTTGCGCGCGCTGACAGGACGCGGCTTCGTGTGACCGCGTGCACTCGCGGCACGCGCGGTCGCTTCATTTTTCACGCGTCCGGGTCACCCTGACGAGTCACGCGGTCAACCCCCGACCGTAAATTAAAAAAAAAATCTAACTAAAATTACAACCGGTCGACTCGTCAACAATTTTTTTGCCACATGGTTTAAAGTTCTCCCGGCCGCGAGTGAGTTCCCCTGATTTTTTTTTGTTGAATCCATCTTTCACCCCTCCCTTATTTTTGATTTTTCATATTTTGAGAAAAAAAAATTTTTCATCTCAATTTTCTTTCCTCTTATCGTTTTATTTTTTTTATCATCTTGCTGTCTTTGGAAGCGAAAAGTCTTAGCACGTCCTTTTTTTTTTTTTTTTTTTTTTTAAGTCACATTTTTCGTAAAAAAATGTATAATTGAATTTCGTGAGATGTTTTTGCGTCCCGTAATTTAGCTCGCTGTCGGATTTCGAAAACAAGTCTGCGTTCAAGTCTACGCATACTTTTTGTATTTAAAATTCCGCTTGTGTTATCGTGCTTTGAGGTTATGTCCCAAGATTTATATAGCGCAGCACATTTTTAAAACAGCGTGCGTGCATGGGAAAGGGAGACAAGCACGCAAGTCTCGCGTACGTTTTTTTCTCCTATGTTTTTCTGTCGGTTTTAGTAGAAAATCTTTACAGACGCGGGGGAGTATTCGTGGAGCACATTTTTCTACTAAACATATTTTACTATTCAAATTGCCGAACTTGCATAAAAAACACATCATTCACCGTATTGTATTATTGTGCAAAAAAATTAAATAATATTTATAACCGAAGGATAAATTCTTTTACAATTCGAGTATACATCAAAAAGTTTATTAGAAATAGAGGATAATTTTTTTTTTCGTAATTATATTCTAAAATTGAACGGAATGATTATATAATCAAACTTGGAAAGAAAAAAAGGAATATGATAAAGAAATCATCATAAGGACTTTTTTTTTAACGATATTAATAATAACAATAATAATAATAAAGATAGAAAATAATTAAAAAAGGAAATTGAACAGTTAATAAAGAACTTGTATGTTTCAGAATTCAATTGGACAATCGCGATGAGTTCGTCTGTGAGCGATGCGACGTTGATCAACTGAATCAAGATGTCACGATAGACTCAAGTCAGAGGACAAGGCAAAGTTGGGCCTTCCAGTTGAATCGGGCGCAGCTAGGATCGTCGAGGAAAGGACGTTAGTCAGTACGAGAGGTTGAAAGGGCAGGGGTGAGAATGTCTGCGAAGGTGTCAGCGGAGGATCACGAGGCCTCCCCGGGCGTTTCGTACGCGAGCGTGCTCATTCCCAGAGGGAGCAGCGGTAACAACAAAGAAAACGAGGGCGGCCAGCTGAAGGCTGCCACTAAGATGGAGCCGAAACTGCAGCAGAAACGGAAATTGGCCACGCAACCGAGGAACGAGAAGCCCCCCAAGGACGAGCCCAAGGAGAGCGCCGAGGAGGAGCCGCAGAAGGCGGAGAACGGCACGCCGGACGACGGCGAGTTCCAAACCGTCGCGCCCAAGAGTGCCCGGCGCAAGGAAAAGCTTAAGGAGAACAAGGAACAGCAGCGCAACGGCCACAAGGAGCGCCACAGGGGCGAGCGCCGTCCCAGCGAGCCGAACAAGGAACGCCACAAGGAACGGGAGAAAAAGCGCGACCTGGAGGAGCACAAGGACGGCAGCGAGACCGAGGACTCGAAACCGGTCAGATATGTGGAGGCGCCACTGCCGGCGGTGAACCCTTGGATGAAGAGCAAACCACCGGCTAAGGCTGCCGCGCCTCCTCCGAGTGTTGCTCCACCTGCACCAGTTGTTCCTCCTCCACCCACCCAACCTTCCACCAGCGCACAGATCGTCAAGGAAAAGGAAGTCAAGATCGAGAAGGAGAAACGAGTGCTGCAGCCGCAGCAACAGCAGCAGAAAACTGGTACGGCAGACAATTTTGTACCATCCTTCCACAGAGATAACGACTTAGCAACAGTTGCTACGGTACAAACTTCGCAACGGGTGGGAATAAAACCTCATCTTTATTTGATTCATTCTGTTTGGAATACACGTTGTTGTATATCAATGACCGATCAAAAAATCAACAGCATTTTTATTTCGTTTTGTTATTATTAATGATAACTCGGGAACGAAACAAATTAAATGAAACAGTAACGATGTGTTTATATCCCTACTATCGTTGTCAAGTTGTCTCATATCTATTATTGCCTGATAGAAAAACCTTGCTTCGAGTGTTGATACAAACTTTGCCTCGACTTCCGAAGCGTCTATTGTTTCGTTTTTTTCTCTGAGTCCGTTTGACAATTGTTCATTTTCTTTCCATCGCATGTTATTGATTCGTTTATCAACGGATTGATTTAGTTTTTGAAAAGAAAACTTTCTTTTGGAAATTTGCATGTGGATACAAATTATTTGAATGGAAGATTTTTTTTTTGTTATTCAAATGAAAAGGAAATTTTGTTATCTGAACGTTAAATTTTATTTTTCAACTTTTGTGATGTTTTGATTATGACATAACAGGTGTTTGTTTCTGTAATCTCGCACCAGAAAAGTTTTAATTTGTAATCATGTTTTTTTTATTAATGTATTCTATTGGATTGATGAAAATGTCCGAAGATGATGAAACAAAGATGATCAATCTTTGATAATAATATTTTTGTAATTCTTTTTTTAGTTGTGAAAGTTATATTAATCGATGCAGTAGAGAAAATGAGTCAAAATGTCAAATTAAAAAAAAAACAATTGTTTTTTATATTATAAATTTTTTTTGTTTGAATTTAAATCTTTTTTTTAAACAAATGTTTAACTTGCGTAATGACTCGGGTGGAAATTACAAGTTAAAGTTGCCAAGTAATTTGAAAAAGAATAATTTTTGATTTCCTTGAAATTTTTTTATATAAGAGATTTTGATGGATTTTTTTTTAACTTTCACCGGTATATTAACTATTTTGTTCTAAAACGACAAAAAACTTATTTGTACCGAGTGAAGTACTAAAATGTTGAATTTCGAACTAAAACCAAATTTTTTTAGTCTCTAATAATGCCGTATAAATTTCGATTGACCTGATTTTGGAATTCCTCGACGTTTCTGACACGTGTTATCGTGGGTTTCATTAACATACGATAAAATAGCCCCGGTAATTATAATATTCCGTTAACTCAGAGAAGTGAAACAAAATGAATATTTTTTACAGTTTAACAAATAATCAATTAAACAAAAAAATATATTATTTACAATTTTTTTATTGTTAACTTTAAATTTTACCGGTTGAAAAATCTGAGAAATAATTGATTTTACACAAAAATTCCTTAATCTTTCTATTAGTATGCTTAATAATGCAAAGTGGACATTAGTGGAAATGAAGGAAAAATTGTGAATAAAACGTTTTGAAGAATGTCATATTATAACGGAGCTTATCTGTTTTTAAGCTGGCTATAAATTAAGTTGTTGCATTGCTAAAGTCCCGATTGCTTTTTAGTTCAAAGTACGTCGAATCCATGAATGAGTTACAAGTTGTAAACTGATATAAAAATGGGTTTCATTTCTTGCACTATTTTTTAGTTTATTTTTTAATGAAGATCAAAAAACTAGTATTTAAATTAAGTCGACCATTCATTTAACACAACTTACATATTTCAAAAGAAATACAAATATTATAAATTTCATCCATTAAATAAAAAGTCAAAACATTATCAATTACTTTACCGACCAGAAAAAAAACTAATATTAAAATAAATAAAATTAATAAAATATTGAATTACAAAAACTATTTATAAATTATTAAATTGAAGTAGAACATTGTTAATTAAAATTGTTAAAAAACTATAACATTATTTTGTGTTCAGTTTTGTTTGGTCTAGATATTGATTGAACTATTTTTTTAGTTTAATCAAAGAGCTTTGTATAATCAAAGTTATGTATGGAATAAACTAATCACGTACAATCACCGATCGACGTTTTTCGTCGACCTTTGAGATTCTGTCCAGCGCAATGAAAAACAGGTTTCCTGTAAACGACTCTCACTCGAGGCGTGCTCTGATATGAATCAGGTCCCGCTACCGTAGGGACCCAATAGCAATTTCGTTCAAGTCACAAAAATTGTTGAAACGTGAAAAACCTCGAAACATTCATTCAAATGTTCAGCCAATTTGTTGTAAATTAATTTAAAATTTTAAATTAGCAAAACAAATTGATAAAATATATTACACACAAAAATGTTTAAAAAAGCAACAAAAATTCTTATCAATTGTTTTTAAAATACAAAAAAATAAATGTCAAAATATAAAGTTTGTTTCTAAATTGAAAAAAAAATTATTAAAAAAAAATTTTAATTTGTTTAATATAAAAAAAGAAATTTATTCGTATAAATAATTGGAATTTAATCAGAAATGCGTTTAATGAAATAATAAACGAAGCTTGTTTTAAGGTCGTCGGGTGAAGGTAATTCGATGGAAAGTGAAAGACATTTAATCAACCGGGAGCAGACACAAAAAGCAGCCTCCCGTAAAAGATGATTCCGTTGCGGATCAACGACACGTCCCCGCGATCGTCAGATGCCAATCTGTTTCAATAACTTGATTCTTTCGGTGGGACGTTTTTTTATTGATAAAAATCAACTGTATGTAATTTGCAACAAGTTTGACCGGTCGAAGAACTTGTTATGACATAACGGAGATCTTTATGTTTTCATCAAAAAATCATGTCAATTTCGTTCAGTTCCCACATCGTTACGTAATCAATTCCACGTTTATTCGAATTTATCATTCTTCTAAAGACAATTTTTTTTTCTTTAATTTTTGTACATATTTTCATTAATACTCAGAATCGTTTATTTTAATTTTTTAATTTTTTTATACTTTATTCTAAATTTTGAAATCAAAATTTTGATATTTAAATGACAATAATTTTGGTTTTGAAATTTGGAATTCTTTAAAGGAAAGGAAATGTGAGCTTGATTGATCGCAGATAAATGTTCACACGTGTGTCACTCCGATCGATAAACGAGGATGAAGATCGAGATAGCGAAGAATAACTTTTTTTTTTCACTCCACAGTAATTCGTTGATCTACAAAATAATATTGAAAAAAATTTTAAAGAATACAAACAATGTTGAATAATTTTTGACATTTCAATTTTTTTAGATTTTTATTTCAATAGCAAACTTAGAAATCATCAAACTGAAAATCATGAAAACTGAAGATGTAACTTACCAACAAAAAGAAGTGACTAGAAAATAAATAAAAAAGACAATTCAGATAAATAAATAAAAAAACAAGAGGGATGATTTCACAATGTTGCGATCGATTTCAAAGACGTTGACTTTGTGCGACGTGAGAGTTGGAGCCAATCGGATGGTCGACGTGAAGTTTGATGACTTTGGCTGGCCGCCAATCGCAAGGTGTTTGGGGCCAGGAATAACTGTCGCATGGTTAATTTTGAGTGCAATCAGATCTGGATGAAGAAATATGCCTCTCAACCCACTCGATCTGTTGATACTGAAAATTATTATCCGTCAATCCACCCTGCGTTTGAAAAAAAAGTTGACGAAATTGCGAAGGTCGCCGGTAGAATTGCAAGTTCGGCGCAGCATTGTTTGACTCGAGGTCGAACCGCCCTGGCGCCGCTTTCCATCCACCAGGCTGGTCAGTCATTCGTCGACTTTTGAGGCGCGACTCTCTTCCATCGAACCCGCTCTTACCGCCTTGCCGCGTCAAAATTATGTTCTAACGTCAAAATCGTTCCATATCGGTTCAGGAATGACGGAAAATATCATCAAGATCAACGTTACTTATGCTGACAGTCTGCAAAGTGAGTTGCAATTTGCAAAAACAACATTTTTCAAACCCAACAGATGTTTCTCTTTGACGGACAATTTCTTGTCAATCAGTTTTATCTCGTTCGTATCGCTTTTTGGCAAATGAAATTAACATTTTGTTCAATCTTTTTGTAAGTTTAAAATAAATAAAATTAAATTTCACCAACAATTCAAAACTGACGATTTCGAACGTTAAACAACTTTAAACTTTGAATTTAAAATTTATTTCAATTACAAAATCAAACTTCGATTTGAGTGTTTTTTTTTTTACAAATGAAAAATAATTGTAAGATTGAACAAAATTATTTTCTTTGTCGATTTTTGAGTTGATTTTTTTTTAAATTTATAACTCTTTTTTTTTTTGGTTTTTGAAAAATTGATTGACTGATGAAATGTGATTGATTATGATGTAAAATCGAGAATAGATCGGCACCTTGGCAGAATCTCAATTTGTGTTGTTCACATCTGTGTTTACATTTGTCCGAGCGAGCCGAGACAAGTGAAAGGTTACTCGGGCAGAGCCTTTTTTTTCGATCCCGTTTGTGTTTCGTGGCAAATCCTTTTCAAACACCTCCAATACAAATCTTATGCAACTTTATCGCTCCAATTCATGTAGTTCATTTGCATAAACATTTTTGTATAATTTCGTTTAAACTTTGTTTTCGTTTTTCGGTTCTCTGTTACAAAGTTTGGGAAACTGAAGTTAAAATAATATAAGAAAATTTGCATCAGTGTACTTGAATGTTGAATATTTGACGATTATGCAAAATTGGTAATGAAAAAAAAAATGGTTTTAAAGTCGCGCTCACGATAAAGATAATCGAGGTCAAGCAGTTTGGAACAGGTTGCAATCCAGAGATAAAAAAGTTGTAACTTTGTTACACCAGCATGGATGGATTGCTCAAATTAAATATGGTTTTGTTCAAATTTGGTCCGTCCATTTATTTATCTCTTTATTTCATTTCTTTTTTTTTTTTTTTTTTCAAATGTGAGAAGTTTTAGAAAAAATTTTTTTTTGCTGAATAATTATAAATGGTACATTTTTATGTTACAGAAAACAACATCAATGCAGTGCAACCTACGGTAGTCAAAGCGCCGAAGGAGCGAAGAAAAATCAACACCAATAAGGTAAAAATATCAAAAATTGAAAAATTTTTATAAACATCTGAAACACTGAAATATTGAAAACAGAAACTTAGAAATCTTGAAAAATAATCTTGTTATTTAAATATGTTCGAAGAAATTTAACGTGATCAATTTTATTTGCTATTTATTTCAATTTCACAGTCCTACTTTGTGAACATGATTATTATAAAAGTATCATTAATGTAATACAAGTAACAAGATGAGGAATGCAGTATGCAATCTATCTGAAAGTAAATTAAGTTATCTCATTGATACATATCACACCGCAGGAGAATTACTGTGAGATAAGTTGTTATAAAATAAAATGATTTTTTTTGTTTCAGGGGAATAGCGATTTTACGGATACTGGAGACTGGCCGTCTTTAGGCGCTCAAGGAGAGGTGCGTTTCACTTTCAAATCCAACGTAGCTGCACGCTCACCAAACTTGTTCGATATTCAAGGTCGCAAGAGCTAGAGCTCGCAGGATTCGCCGATCGATCTGCGAGTGTAGTACTTTTGCTAGATAGAAGCAACTTTTGTCAATGATCACAACCAGATCTCTGTGTCTGGACGTATCGACAATTCGTTCAACACTCACAGTTCACTTGATTTTTATATTTACTTTCACATTCTTTCTAACAGATGTTTCATTTAAATTTAGAGACTCAATCGAAAATCAAGATGCAGTTTTTAAAGGGCTTTTCACGATAATGATCATCATCAAGTAATTTAATGTTCAATTATAAAAATTCATTCTGCAAATTCTAATTAGAATAATGTACTTATAAAAAAATATTAGTGCAAAATTACAATTTCATTGTAAATTTTTATCGTAAAACTAATTGAATAGTTACGATCATTGACTTCATCATTTTCTTTTGTTCTTTTATTTTTTTAATTTTATGCAAAGTTTTAATGAATTTTATAAGATTTTTATATTTTTTTTTTCGTGATTAAAAGCAATTCTAAGACTGTTGATGTATTAATTGAATAATTCTGGTTCTGTAGAAAAAGAGTTCCGCAAACGCAACATCCAAACAAAATGGAGTGGAGCAGTGCAACTCGAAAGAGAGCAGCGTCAGTCCAGTGGAAAACAAAGGCAAAGAAAACAAGGAACAAAATCACTGTGCCGATTATGTTGAAGAGCACAGTGATGTAACTGACAAAAAGAAAAAAGGTGCGTTGAGAAAAAAAAACAACAAAATGGCATGATCCATCTTGTGTTCAGCTTTCTAATTTAAGTTTTGTTTTTTTCCCCAGCTAGTAAGAAAGATAGGAAGAAAGTAAAAAGAAGTAAATTTTTATTTTATTTATTTATTTTTGTTTTGTTTTACTAACCATCCTACTAACTCATGATTACTCATTAATGCATTACAGCAGAGATTTAATGATGTTCATCGTTTCAATTAATGTATCTTTTTTTTCATTTTCAGTAAACAACAAACAAAAATGGGTCCCACTAGAAATTGACCTGGCAAAAAGTCGAGGAAAAAGAGATCGGTCTCCCAAGCATCATTACCGGGAAAAGAATGGTAGGTTGATGTAACAATATTAATTTTTATATTCAATTGAATTTTGTGAGAGTTATTTTTAAGAGACAATTTTATTCCAGACGAAGAGAACCACAGGGAACGGGAGCATGAGAGGCAAAATTATAATTACAAAGGAAATCGGGGAAGAAATTATCGCAGCAACAGAGGAAACAGAAATCATGGAACGGGTCGTAACAATGTCAGACAGAGGCAGGATTCGGATGTTCACGAATACGCCGCAGAATATTTCCCAGTAAGTTACAAAAAATTAATTTCAGGATCAAACATTGCTTGTTTTCTGTTTTTTATTTATGGAATTTAACTGATGATGATCAAATTTTTCAGATCAACAAAATTCATGCGGTTGAAACACTTCCTTACCCTGTCGTATACCCTCCGTTTTATTACGAGTACAGAGAACCACCGATATCTTTAAACAAAGATCCAACCAGACCAAAAACCGAGGAAGAAAAAGAGGCTGAAAATCGTATCAAAGAAAGCATCAGAAAACAAGTGTAAGTTTTGATTAAACCTAATAAACTCAAAAAGAACTTGAGGATTTGAAAAAGAAAAGATTTTTCCCAATTCAACAATTGCACAATAATGCTTTTGGCAAAAATTACAATTTTATGTCGAATAACGTCATTGTGCTAGAACAAAGGGAAGAATTCGCTAGCACCATCCGGACAGACGTCAATTAGATGGGGTTTGAAAGTAGATCTTCTCACAAAAATATTCAAACGTACCATTTTAAATGTTATCAGACTTGAAATGAAAATTTAAAAAATGTTAAAAAAATGAATTGAATAAATGAATTAATGAAATGGGATTTAATTTTATTCAATATACTTTCAACCACAGAAAAAGATAATTGCGAGAGATTAATTATCGCTATCTCACTTTTGCAGAGAATACTACTTCAGCGAGGAAAATTTGTGCAAAGACTTTTTCCTCCGGAGAAAAATGGACTCTGAAGGGTACCTTCCAATCTCGTTGATCGCAACGTTCCGTCGGATTATAAATATTATTTCATGGTGTGCATCACCGACTTTGCTTAATAATGCAGGCGTGATGACCGTTTATGAAGCCATCCAGGGCTCTGATAAACTTGAGATCGGTGAAAATTTTAAGGTCAGTATTATTTTTTCTCTTTTTTATGAAAATAAATCTCAAATAAAACTGATTTTGCATTCAAATCTTTGTTTCAGGTTCGTACAAAATTGAACCCGAAAAAGTGGGTGATTATTAATCCCGGAGCGCAGGCTTACCCAGAAGGGATGTCGTTGGGCTATACTCCGTTCCAACAGGATCAAGACGAAGTCGTGCCTTTCTGCCCGGTCGCACAGCCACTGTCAATTCTACCGGAACCTCCTATACCCAAGATCATTCAGTCGGCACCGATCGCGTTAGAAACCGACTTACACGTTCCAGGCGAAAGTTTGAATCCCGATGTCCCTGAATTCATACCAAATTCAGTGGCAAAGATCGATGATGGCGTTCAGGAGAAACCTGAGGATATTGTTGAGAATACAAAATCTGAGGCTACAGTTGAAAAACCAACTGAGACAAAAAAAGTTGAGACAGAGAAAAAGAAGAAGGACGCTGTTAAAGTAAATGGAGAAAGTAAGAGAGATGAGAATGCTTGGGAAGAGGTAATTAAAATGTTTTATTTGAAAAAAACTGATGTAAACTGATGAAAAAAATTTGATGTAATGAGAAAATGCAATTGTCCTTTTCAGGTAAAGAGGCGAGTGAAACCACCCCCAAAAGATAGGACTGACGATAAGTCAGACAAAAATGAAAACAAAGAAGATCGCGAGGAGCTCGAGTTCATGTTCGATGAAGAACTCGATATTCCTCCAAGTCGTCACAACGCCTTTTCAGAATGGTAATTACCTACGTGATAAACGATTAAGAAAAATGAGTGTTTCTTTTTTTTTGTAAATAATACTTGCAGATGATGATTCTATTTATATTTTGTCTTCTTTTCCCGACAGAAACGAAACTGTTGATATATTATATTCTGAAATGTTCTAATAATAAAAGAGTAATAATTTCGAATCTTTGATAGTTCGGTACAATAAAGTTGCAATTTGAAATTTGTTTAAAGGTCGGAAGATGATGATGACTATGAAATTTCGGATAGAGATCTCAACAAATTGTTGATCGTTACTCAAACAATAGAAGCGTCTTCTTCTGTGCCGTCAAGAATTCCAAAACACGAAGGACACGATCGTACCGGGGACTGGACGACAAGAACCAAAATGACGCAAGATCTCGAGCAAGCTATAAATGATGGCTTGTATTACTATGAAGAAGATCTATGGATCTCAAACAAACAAAGAGTTAGTAATCATCAAAATATTTTAAATTCAAATTTAAATTTCCAATTTCTTTGTTTTTATAGTTTGTAATAAATTGTATGAAAAAAATTAGAAGTAACTAATTTTGTTTACATTTTAGTATGGGTCATCATCTTCTATTGGAAGTTACAAGACTATCAATGTGATCAGTCAAGAAGACTTCGAAAAAATGGCTCCTAAAGCACCTCGCAAAGCGAATCCCGAAGTTCCTCCTCCGCCACCTCAATCGGAAGACGTAGACGTGTCAACGCAAACACAATCTACTCAAGTAAAATTAACAATCAATCATATAATCACAAATGTTATTATCTAGGCCATAATTTTAATTTCTTGGTTTCTTTGGTTCCAAAGGTGCCAAATAGATCCGAATCGCAAGAAAGGCGAAAAGAAAGCAGGTCGAAGTCAAATGCAGCCAGAAGACTCAGGGAAGGCCGGAGCCCGCGTTTCTTTGCCGTCTTTAAGGATAAGACGGCCGTCGATCCACGTACCCCTAGGAAACGAAAAACAAGACATAGCAATAATCCTCCAGTTGAGCACCATGTTGGTTGGGTCATGGATGCCAGAGAACATCCACCAAGGACTCATTCCACTGGGTACAGACCTTTCGCTTAAATTGTAACTTTTAATTGAATTTGTAACTGTGAAAGGCAGTTGGACTAATTACTTTGTTCGATCAAACAGAAGCAGCACTGGAACAAGTCCAAATGAAGGCTACTTGGCAAGCAGTTATGGCAGTCAGCCGCAGTCTCTGCCAACCTTCCAGCATCCTAGTCACTCTTTGTTAAAAGAAAATGGATTCACTCAACAAGTTTATCACAAATACCATTCGCGTTGCTTGAAAGGTGAGATTCTAATGATTTTCAAGTTTTCTTAACGCTTCATAATTATATAAGGAATTCTTCATTTTAATACCATGATGATAATACTTTTATTTTGTCTTCTTTTCCCGTCTGAGAAAATCTTGCTGACAAACTTGAATCTGAATTTATATCAGTTAAAAGCGTCATTGAAAAATTGTTATAACAATATTTTAATATTTGTTTTTTCCTTTTCTTCTGTTGCAGAGCGCAAACGATTGGGAATTGGACAGTCGCAGGAAATGAATACTCTCTTCCGATTCTGGTCGTTCTTCTTGCGCGAAAACTTCAATCGTACAATGTATGAAGAATTCCGAAACATTGCGAATGAAGACGCCGAAGAAGGGTATCGTTACGGATTGGAATGTCTTTTCCGTTTCTACAGTTATGGCTTGGAGAAGAAGTTCAGGCCACAACTCTACATCGACTTCCAGGAGGAAACGATACACGATTATGAAAACGGTAAAAGACCGACAAAATGACAACAAAAAAGATTAAAATATTATTATTAGTCTGATTTCTTAATTGTAATTATATTTTTAGGTCAACTGTATGGATTGGAAAAGTTTTGGGCATTCCTGAAGTATTACAAACACGCTTCTGAGCTCGAAGTGAATCCCACGTTGAAAAATCATCTGGCCAACTTTAAAAGTGTCGAAGATTTCAGAGTAGTTGAGGTAATGACAAATTTAAAAAATTTCCGAATTCAACAATTGCACAATAGTGCTTTTGGCAAAAAACTAAAGTATTTTGTCAAATAACGTCATTGTGCTAGAACAAAGGGAAGAATTCGCTAGCACCATTCGGACTGAGGTCAATTAGATGGGGTTTGAAAGTAGATCTTCTCACAAAAATATTCAAACATTTCGTTTCAAATTTTAATCAGAGTTGAAAACAATATTTAATTTAAATAATGAGATTTAATTTTATTCAATATGCTTACAGCCACAGATAAATGAAGTATGCCGTTATCCAGCATCGAAACGGCGTAATCGCAGTGTCTCCGAGAGCGCGGGCGATTGCGATGCATCGCCAAGCAGCAGAGTGCGACGTCTGTCCGGCGGTTCGAGCAGCGTCACGCTGCAGAACAGCGGTGGTTCGCAAAAGTACATCATGCAACAACACCAACGTAAGCGGGCCGACTCTTTTGGTTCGGGCCGCATTGTTCACGGCCGAAGACACAATGCAGGTTCTTTTGCAAAATCGCAGGAGATCAAGACCGACCAATCACTCGCCAAGAAGGACGCACAAAATGTTTAAAAACAAAAATGCTTCAAAACTGCGTTCCAAGTCTTCCATTGGCAGGCTCAGTCCCGCGACTGGGACCATTGAAATGATAATAACAATTTTTTAAATGAAATTAACAAGAGCAATCAAATGGTACACACAAAAACCTTTTTGAACGATGGAAAGAAAAACGTGTACAAAGAAGCCATCTAATTGGTTAAAAAAAACACCTAGCGCCTTTTTCTGGGAGGACCTTTTACTTACTTTTATTGCGTTTATCGTTCAAGTTCACTCTGAACGTCGACGTCGCTTACAATATAATAACTCAATGTTATTTGATTGAGCGACGTAGTTAGTTTTGTACATTTCAATTGATTAGGCATTCTTAACTCTTAGAAACGTTTGCGATACTGTTGTCCCCCCCCCCCCCTATCTTCGTTTTCTTCGAGAGACTTTTTGCCACGTCCGATCATCAATTTTAAGCCGCGGGAAATCTCCAGGATTTCGTTCCTTGATCTCGCAACACTGCCACAATTCGTGAACCCCTTAATTTTTTTGTTTAGCATAACGTAGCATGTTTTCTCTTAGTAATCGTGTCAGACGCGTCGAATTTTCTTTCTCTATATTTACGCGTAACGAGAGAATGGCAGGCAGACGGGAGGGATTCCCAACTAGCGACGAGATTGGAGGATCGTTGTTAAATCGAGCTTGTCAAAAGCATGTTGAGAAATTTTGTTAATTAGTAATATTATACCTACCGTTTCAATATGACGATTCAATTTTTTGATTCGAAGCTGCTATTTGATACGCATTTTCGACTTGACTGTACATAGTGAGTTATCGATGTCTATTTTTATTATGCCACTTTGTTGTCTTTCAGTTGTCTCCTACATGACAATAAATTTTTGCATTTTTTTATCTCTCAATTATATTATTAGATAATGGGGAACACAAGTGCCTTTTATTTCGTTTTTCAATGTAAAAGATCGATAACATAGATTTATTTTTGTAGACTAAGCGGGTACTGCCAAGTACTGTTTGCATTTTTTAAATGTAATACGATTACTATTTTTCAGATCGAAAAATGCATAATTTTTCGTTTGTTGAGATTTTATACATTTTTACATACAAATATTTCTTGAAGACCAAAAAGAAGAAGTTTATTTTATTGCTTTAGATCAATGTTATACGTTATGTAAATTTTATGCAAATCAGGTAAAAACAAAATCATGTTTTTTTCTAAATGATTTAGCAATTAGGATTCCTATAGTATATCTCGTTATAAAATGTAACGCCGCTTTTAATTTCTCCGATTTCACATTCTCCAATCTCGTGTAGGAACCCATTGATGACGAAAAAAAATAATCAAACCTTACTCTTCTCGAAAGGAATTTTGAGATAAGAAAATGTAGACAAGCAATAATCGACAAGTGGCAACAAATGGAACTGTAATCAACGCCAAAATTTGTAAAGCACTAAAATTGATGCAAGCTTCATATGCCAAAGTTGTATTAATAACGAAACACAAAATTTATATCCTCGATGATACACATGGAACAAAAAAGAACCATGTATATATTAATTTGTTTGTGAAAGAAATAACACGAAGCAATAAGCATGCTTACAGAGAGAAAGTGGGAGAGAAGTTGGTGTACGAAAACAAAAAGGAAACTCAATACAGCGCGAACTCAATTCGCGCATTGCACAAAGTGCTTTTCGGTTCAACGAAGAGCAATTTTATAGACCGAATTAGGGAACTCAAATGTGTAAAACAAATTACAAATAGTCCGACTATTTTTTCAAATTTTGTAAATAGCGAAATCCTGTAGAAGGACGAGAGAATGAAATAAAAAAAGGAAGAAAAAGAAAAGACAAGATTTCAGAGAAAGAAAAAGCAACATTAAATGAGAAAAGAAAAATGAAAAACAAACGTGAAATTATCTCGGATAACGAATATTGCTCACATTAATCTGTACATAATCATTAATAGCGATGCCGTAATTAATATGTAAGGTAGAATGTTTAATACTGTAGCTATGTAAGTGAGTGACAGAATTTTGCCGAAGTACAATGGTGTACGGTAAACAAAAAACAGTTACTTATATCATGCATCGAATATGATTCGTTATGTCTATTTGATCCGATGTTAAAAGTCGAACCTCGTTCTTTTTGGCGTATGCTTTTCAATGTCACTTTTGTTAACAATCATGCACCTTTTTTATAAATACCGCGCCGTGTTGAAAATTCCGGTTAAATACGGATAAAAATGATTTATATATAATATTTATCCAAAATTTTGTATATACATCTTTTATCAAAATATAATAAAGGCACTTATAATATAGCTCAAAGAAAAGAATGAAGACAATATTAGAAGACAGTTTTTGGACTTTTCCTGAAGCCGTTTTCTAACACTTTCGACATTACTTTCTTTCATATGTAATATTACATTTCATATGTATAATATTACATTGCTCTCTTTAGTAACAAGGATTAAACTTGCAAAATTCCTCTGATAAATAGGGACAAGTAATTTGTATTCGTATTTAACCGGATTTTTCAACACGGAACTTATTCAATGATTTTATTCTCTCGAGATGATTTGTCTGCAAAATCTTGAGAGTTCGACATCCAAGCCTGATGAAAAGGAAATAGTAAAAATTAAAACAAATGCATAATTATATTATGACAAGATAATACAAATAATTACCAAGTAATGTTACTTGTATGATAGATGGATACAATTATATTTATGTATACACACCACCACACTAATTCGTAATTTTCTTAAGGCTTGACTGTGTTAGCGGGGTTCGCGGTTATTATTAGTTATAACAAATTACAAGAAAGATACAAAAAAATACAAAAAAATGATAAAAACAAAAGTAGGAAAAAATAGTTGATAAAAAAGAGAGCATTACACAAATCATACAATTGTGTCTGTCTTATTTGTACTAATTTGTATAAGTTGCAGACTTATATAGTGATCCTTTTATCGTAATTGCACTGCGATGTATCAGCCATATGTAAATATAAAAAAAAAAACAAAAATCAAGTCCGAAACTCGATTCAAAGATACGATAAAGAAAAAAAAGTAATAAAGAATTATTATTATAAAACCGTTACTACTACGCCTAGAAGAATGTGATACAAAAATTATGTACTGTGTGTATGATCGTGAATTGTGTGTAAGTTCATCCGAGAGTTGTATTGTTTGTGAACCTAAAGTATAAATATATTATAACGGTAAAAACAAAAAAAAAACTCAATAAATTAATAAAAAATCGATCCAAAAAAACCAATCAGAAATTCGTAACAGTGTGATTTGTCTTCGTTTATTTAATATAGTTACAAATTGTCTCTATCAGAGGCTCCTTTTTTTAAACAATAATCTTTTCTATTTCCGCAACTCTAAATTGCTAGCTCGAGGTTCATTAACGAAGACGAACTGGCGATTTATTCTCGACGTTGAACGAATTTAGATCAGAGATTTTTGCAGCATCCGCAACAGCGGCGATAATTGTTCGCGCTCGTCTCCCAGCATGTAGCGTTCCTGTTGCAATGAGTCCATGGGTAATTGTGCTTGCATGTCCTGATCCTTATTGAAGAGTTGATCTGGTTCGTACATTGCAACTTTCTCGGACACCTCACGTCCTAAACGTGGCGTGAATTGCGTCGCCTGGCGTCTCTCAATTCCTGGTAAGACAATTTTACTACATTTTCTATTTTCACCGATAAAAATATTTCAATTCAAATTTTATAAACAAATTTTTTATATTTAAATTTGACATTTAAAATTTTATAATTAAAATTCAACAAATTTTGTTAATGTAATTAAAATGAATGAGTTTTTATCATAAAAAAAATGATTATCAACTTTTATAGGTATAAAAAATGAGAATCAAACCTGTCCTCCTGGCATGTGGGATAGAAATAAATGCCCATGGTCCAGAGTAAAGGGCTTTCGCAATTGAATCAAGTTCCTCCGGCTCAATTTCCGGCCCGTCGGTTGATTTACGTCTTTTTCCCAATCTCGGACCGAACCAAAGTCCGACGGTGCTGTTGACTGTGTTGCGCTTAGTATTTCTAATCGGATTGCCATTGGTACCTTTGCCGACGTCACGCAAAATCTTTAATCCGTTGTCGTAGGAGGTCTCTATTTCGTTGCTTCCTGGGAATTAATTACATTGAAATCGATCAGTTTTCGGTCGGAGCTGTCATTAACTACATTAATTCGATTAGGGTTTTGCGTAATCCTTTATGTGGGAGTCTTGAGCGATTTTGAGACCACAGATGATCTTAAAAACTCTTTATAACAAAAAATTATTGCATCAATGTTTATATTTATGAATTTCATAAAAAATTAATATATTAAATTTTAATTTTTTGTATTAAAATAAACTTTATTTTATAAAGTCGTTTTATATTTGTTTTTTTATCATAATAAAATTATAAAATAATAGTAAACAAAACAAGAATATTAGTAAATAGAAAAAAAATCGAATTTATTTCTCATTTATCTCTTCATAGATTTGTGTTGCAGCGCCCTCTATAAATATGACTCAATAGAGATCTTATCTCAAGTTTTTATAACAGCGCCCTCTACGAATTCTTATCTTATAATTTCCCCTTCCTCCTTTCACAAATAAGGACAACACTTGTAACATGCAACAGCAGCGCCCTCTGCGTTTGGTTAAAAACAGAATTTATGCAATAAACAATGAAAGACATCAAGTTTATAAAAAAATGTGTATTTTTAAAGTCGAAATAACAAATTTTGCGGAAATAACAGTTGTAAATTTCCGTCCGCCATTTTGCAAACTGAAGCTATGACGTCATCGGGACGAATGGAATGGGTCAGTATGCCGCGGACCGCCGAAGGGGTAGAACGCTCCCACTCAATTTTTTTAGTTTGTATATCTTTTTCAGAGAAAAGTTCACCTAAAAAGTATGCTAAAGTTGTCTCAGTGTAATATTTAGTTGAATTTAATTATATCGTGATAAATAATTTAGTAAAAATAGTGAAAATTTGGAAAAATTAAGAGCCGCCATTTTGGGGGATAGAAAGAGACCGCCAACCGTTTGCAGCGTACAATTGAGTAATTTTTCTCTCTTTTTTTTACCGTAACGTGATGAAACCAAATTTAAACTAACAACCGGTGAAGATAAAATTTTCATTTTCGTTTAATATTCGTCGTTTGATAGAAAGAGACAAATAACACTTTCCCGCACACCGTTGAAGAAATTTGACACCAACGTTTTTTTCACTCTTTTGTCAATTATTCTGGACATAATTCTCTTGAACACCAACATTACACGAATCATTCGTCTTGCAAGGGTTGTCACGAGTAAATACATGTTTCATCCCCACTGAATATCGCAAAGGTCGTAAAAGGTCACAGGTATCAACATTGGGTTATTGTTGCCAAACGATGAAGAAGTTACGCGTTTTCATGTCGGTTTTTTTCCCTGTTATTTTTAAGTTTTGATTTAAAAACAAAATAAAAAAGGAGATGCAACATTTCTTGATTTCAACGACATTACAAAAATAATTTTGGCACCAGATTCAAACAGTTATTTTGATTTTTTTCATCGTTGCACTTCAAAATTACGACTGACGTCATTTTAAATTTTCAATATGTTCTCGTTAACATATTGGAAATGATTTTTTTTAATTAAAAAAATCACTAAAGTTGAAATAACGCGACACTTATACGATCCAAAAATTGCACTTGGAAACACCATAAATCCATCGGTTTGCACATACTCGGGTCAGTGGTCTAATTGAAATAAATCAGTTCGGGGGTTGATTTGAGAACGTACCGTAAGAAGCGGAAACGCAGGCCAGCATGATCGCGAAGACGCACACGTGCAATCTGTCAGCGTTGATCATTTTCGGTGGTAAAATTTTGGTCGGCTGGCGACAAATCGGTCGTTTGGATTTTGCTGCCTCGGAAGAACGAATGTCGAAGCGGGTGGAATCGCCGGTGTTTTTATACGTTGGCCCCAAAAGGGGGTTGGTGTGTCACCTCGCGTGACGCAGCACAACATCCCTTCGCGTCCTTTTTCCCGCTTTGCCGATGTTATTTTTCCCAACTCGTATTGGAATACCCCCTGGTTGGGTTCGCGAAAACCCAACGATTTGTATCCATTTGATCGCGTCTCGCAGTCGCCCATTTTCAATGAGGATCGAGCGACTTTGATCCTGTGACGACCCACGCCCACGTACGCTCAATCTCATTTCTCTTTCTTGCCAGCTCATGCTTTTTTCATATTCGACGGCTTAAAATCCAAAATCAAAATTAGCCCCTACGTTTCTTTTTTTAGTTTCTGTTACACCCCCCTATTTAATTTTTCTTCGTTGTTTGTAACGGTACAGTTTTGTTTCGGACGAAGTCGCGCCAAACACGAAATCGCGAGGTTCAAAATTCTTTTGGTGTGAGATAATAAATGTGCGTCGAGTGTCAAGAAAATGGTTCAACTATAAAATAAATCAAAATCAACAACGCAATGCAGGTAACCTAATTGATTGTATGTTTTGAATCAAAATTATTATGACCTTCAAAGATTTACTATCTTTATGCAAATGATTACATTGTGAAATAAATAAATACGGTAAACAAAACAATAAAAACATTATTCGATTTTTGATTGTTCTGAATTAAAATAAATATGACCTTGAACGATTAGGTATAAACAAAAAGAATAAATAGTAAAACAAAAATCATAAGGAGATGGTGTTTATGACCTTGAAAGATAAACAATTGAGTATTGAATTTTGTCAATCAAAATAAGTTTATGACCTTGAAACATTTTGTTGACATTTTTAAGTACAAATAAATAAAACAAACAAACTCAAACATTGAGCAGAACAAAATCAAAACAATTATGACCTTCATAGATTATTGCTGATGCGTTTTGTTGTTATTCTGTAAAACCGTTTGTTGACCTATGTAACAGTCAAAGATCGAGCTTGGCATAAGTTAGAGGCGCATGAACAAATAATTAGACGGTCGTCAGGCGAGATTAACCTGACAATCGAATGAATTGGAATTTAAAGTCGAATCATTTGTCAGATTATTAAAGGCAGCAGTGACTCTGCGTTCAGTGCATTCTACTAAAATAGATCTCAAAATTAAAACTTATCGGCTCGTTCCTAATGTTTGTTCTTTAACGATCTTAAAATTAAATAAACGACATTCGTCATTCAAAAATAGAAAGTTTAATTAAAAAATTAATTAGCAAAAGTAATTAATTAAATTTTATATCAATTGTTCTTGTTTCAGATAAGTGGAAACACACCAACAATAAACAAAAGTAAGTGTAAGAAATCAAATTTAAACAATTAAAAAATGACAGTTTTTTAATTTTCTCATTTGTTCTTTCCAGATCTGTGGAATCAAGGGAGACTTCATAATCATTGACAGCATCAGGTTTTTACCCACTTTCTTTTCTTTTCTATGGAAAAATGCGTTGTAGATGTACATCCGAACGTATGAGAAAGCTCGAGAAGTCTAATTCGCAAGATGTGCGATATATTTTTCACGATATCATCTATATGGGAATCAAACGTGGTTCATGTACACTCGCACACACATCGCCCTCTGGGCGTGCTATTAAGACATATGGATCACGAGCTTTTTCAGCGCGATCCGATACACTTATCAAAGCAAACAAACGTTTGCTTGATACTTTTTCATTCGCGTACTTATATCTTTGTATTTTGATGGCTCGCGTATTTCAATGTTTTCCCACGTATGCTTCAAACAATTTTTCATCCCAGTATTTGCATTAACTTTTTTTTTAAAAAGATAAACTTTTGCAATGTTTTAATGAAATTATTAAAACAAATACTTTAAATTATTATTTATTTATTACATTCATTATTTAGTTGACATTGATTTTACTTTTTATTAAAAAAATTGATTTTGAAAATTCAGTTATGACAAAAATATAAGTTTAGATACAAAAATTTGTTGTTTATAATTTCTACTTTTTTTATCTGAAATTATGAATGAAATGAGAAATGAATTTCCACATTTAGGCTGTACGCATTTCATTGAGCCGGTCTGGTCTGTATCAAGTAAAGTTTACAAAGTAAAGACAAAATGATAATATATGCACCTCCGCTAAACTTCGCCAATCTACACCTTCTGCTTCAAAATAGAATCATCCCTTTGAATTTTTTTCTTCCAATTTTTTCAACGTACGACCAAAGATAAAAATAGCATAATAAATAAGCCCTCGAATAAACCAAAACTAAATTAAGACTAAGAGAATCTAAGAATTTAATGTTGTTTAAATATTTTTTTCTGTTGTCTCTTTTGTCTCTGGAATATAAGCGCTAGAATAAATCGGTCATAAATTAGAAAAAAAACGCAAGGGAAAATGTTTAGGAAAAGAAGAAAAAAAGCAAACAAAATGACGAAGGTCGTCAGTGGTAAAAGATTGATTTGAGTGCAGTGGCATCGGAATCGTCATTATTTTTCTGACTGCAGACACGAGTCATGTCGGAATCAAATTTCTGCACGCGCTCTGAAACGGGCGGTACGTAGTCGTCGCTGACAAATGGCTTCACCGCCGGCAAAGTAATGGACATGTTTCTCTCTATAAATATTTTTCCACGTGACAGAATTCCATATAAATTATAACTTACATAGGCTTAACAAAAAATTTAAAAAATAATAAAAATTGAATCTCAAAATTTGTTTATAAAATTAAATATGTCAATACTTTTAATTTAATTCAATATTTTTAATTATTTCTTTCAAATTTCAATATTTTATGAAAAATAAAAAAGGAATTTAATTACATTTTGAAATGACTAAATTTTTTTGCAGAGGTTTTTTTTTTCAACGGATTTCATACAATGTCGGCGAATGATCATGTCGGACAAACTATTTCATCTCTAATCATAACATCTTACTATTTCTTGTAAGCATGTTTGATTTATATCAATCGTCATATTTGTCCATCCTACTTCATTTCTTCGCGCCGAAAATAAAGATTTCATAAACATTTACTTAACTGCCGTCGCTGTGTAGTTCTGATTAACTTTGTATACCCTTCTAATCACATCACTCTTGAGCTTTCAATTGTATAACTTAAAATTTTATCATTTAAATAATTCTTAAGGATTCATTATCAATTAATTTTATTCTTTGTCAAATTCAATCAAGAATTAACATCAAAATACGAATATTTTATTTGTTTAAATCCTCACTAAAAAATACGTTTTTAATATTTTTTGAAAAACTATGACTCATCTTTTAAAATTTAAAATTAAGCTCAATTAAATAAATTTTTTTAAATATAAGAACAAAACATTTCATAAAACAAAATGATACAAAAAAGGAATAAATTTTTTCTCAGAAAGGCAACTTTTGAGTTGGTAGTAATTGATTTCGTTAATGATTTTTATTTTAATGGCGAGTAAGTGGCATGAAGATGTAGATGTAAACACTAAATGCAGACGTAAAAATGTAATTCGATGCCGACGAGGCGCCAGAACATTTGGAAATTCGATGCGCCGAACAATGTCGCTCGCAGCAAGTGACAAGCAAGATCCTAAACTCTGAGGAGCCGCTTGGACGAGGGGGATCGAATGTCACAATGCCCGCGACAATTAATGTCCTGAACATTTTCCCTTCTTTTCTATTTTGGAGTCAAAAATTTTGGTCAAAATCCAAAGGAATGTTGTCCCTCCAAATTAGACACAATTTTATAAATTATAACATGCTCATTATTTGACACCCACAAAAATGAGGGCGCATTTCAGCTGAAAAGAAAACCAGCAATTTTTTTTCTACATACTTTTTTTTTATTTTATTCTATTTATTTATTTATTTTTTTTTTGATTTTACATTATTTTAAATACGAAGTTTTTTAATGACTAATAATAATAATACTTTTTTTTTTCAAAACGCACTAAATTGTACAAATATAATAGAACTGACAAAATTGATCACAATGTATAAAATTGCTGTGCCGCACAGTTAAGTAATTTTGTAATTATAAAATGATTTGCACGGGCTATGTACAGTTGAGAGTTTCTTTCATCCATCGGTTTGTAGATGAACAAAAAGAGGGACTATCGGGGGGTTTTTGGGATTAAAGCAACAGGCTGACTTGATGTTCGATGTTTTGACAAGGAAACGAGTAGTCTAACTCGCGGTCGTTTCCTGCTTGAGTTCCAAAGCCCACATGTGTTGCGGCCATCCAGTTCGGCCTTTGCTCTTCGTAGTTTCTTCTAAGTTCGAGCTCATCAAACCAAGCGTCGAACTCTCGTTCTGAAAAATCGAATTGATCATTTTTTTTAATAACTCAATAAATCACTATTTCACTTGACGATGACTTTAAAAAAATGTAAAATCTAACTCTATCCAGTTATTCATTTGAATTTTAAACCAAAATTAACTTTGAAACTTTTGAATTCATTTTTGATACTTTTTTTCAATGAATATTTTATTTAAAATATATTCTTCAGAAATAGTTATTTATTAATTTTTGAAAACTTATGTATTTAAATTTTAATTTAATTTGAAATAAATTTGGATTGACTTTGGATAAAATAGATTAAAAATAATTTAATAGAAAAGAAAGTAAATAAAAAGTCGAAATATTTTTTTCTTCATTTAAATTGTTTATTGCGGTTTTTCAAGTATTTCACGGTATTTTTCGAGGTTGCGGACTTTGTTAAAAGTTATAGAGAGTTCCGGGACGTAATGTGACGTAAATACTCAGTTAGAACTCACGGTCTGATTAAACAACATGATACTAAATGACGTGACGAACGATTTAGAATCAGAAATTGATAGCTGATGTGTCTAGAGGTTCGACATTTAGGTCTTGAACAAAGTTGAAAAAAAAGTTTTGTTCATCGAAAGAAACTGCAGAAAATTTGCACTAAACTTAAAATCAAAAGAACAAATTTATCTGTTTTAATAATACAAATTTTTTAAAACATTAGAATTCACATAGTTTAGAAATTTGAACAATTTTGAAAGAGATTATAATAAAAAAAGGACTAACGTCTCAGAAACAATTACAAAAAACAAAATTAACTAATAAAACAAAAAAACCCAAAGAACATGGTTTTCAAAAACCGTAAAAAACTGAATGAAATTTTGCAAGTTTTAAATAATAAAACCACAATTGAAACAGAACGAACAAAACTGACAAAACTTTAAACAAACTTCAAAAACAAAAACCAAAAAAAAAAAAAAACAAAAAGCATAATCTTGAGACTGTATTATGAAATTCGTTTTTCGTATTCGGTGAAACCGCGGAACTTTCTGGAAAATGCTATAGGTAATTTCGCTGGAAAGAAAGAAGGATGACGCACCATGTTGAGCTGACTTTTATTTCTCCTCGCGCTGGACAGGATTTCCGCCCGGAAGGTCTGTGGTTCGTCGCAATCGTCGCTCTCGAGCACCGTCATCAAGTACCCAATATACGACGCCGCGAGTCTCAGGGTCTTGATCTTCGATAGTTTCGTGTCCGCTGGAACGTTGGGTATGCAGTCCCGAAGGTCGGCGAACGCGTTGTTTATGCTCTGCGTGCGTCTCCTCTCCTTTTTGTTCGCGGTGTTTCTGCGTTTGGGCCTCACCGTTCCGTCGCGAATCTCGTGCAGCTGGTGGCTCTGGCTCGTCTGGACAGACTGCATCGCGTACTCGCAGTGTCGGCGCACTTGGGAACCCCCGCTTTCAACCGTCTCCTGATGGTGACCTTGTTGGTGACCTTGCTGAGGGTACACCATCTCCGGGTACTGGGGACCGTTTGTTGACACGTGACAGTACTGCTGGAGTGACGAAAAACTCGGCTCCTGAACTCCGATCTCTTCTATCAGCGGCGGCGTTGATGCTGCCGGACTTCCGGCCCCGGAACTGCCCCCAGATATCCCGGAATCGGCCCCCCAGTATGTAGACTGACTGTCATTGTCTGTTGGATGGGTGCCTACTGTACCTAAAATTAAAACACGGTTTTGTTCAACAATTTTTCAAAATTTTTGTTGCGTCAAAAAGTGTTTATTTAGTAATGAATTTAAATGTTAATTAATTTTGTTTATTATTTTCTTATTTACTACGAAAAGTTTTCATTATTTATTAACTTTTGTCGTCTTGATTTTGTCGTTTTTAATTGTTAAAGCTATGAAAGTTTAATCAGCAATTTTTAAAATAGTTAATACGCCGAGACAAAGAATATTTTGAAAAAATTTTTGCATTTTTTTCATGTTTGAGATATTAGAAAACTTTTTTAAGATTCAGGATCAAAAGTCTTAAAAATTTTTAATATAAGATGAAATCATATTTTTAACAGTTAAACAACATTTATGAGTAAATAAAATCAGTTAAAATCCGTTTAAAGTAAAGTTAGTAAAATTTTGACATTAAAAAAATTTATAATTTATTCTTATGTTTTTTAGTTGAGAATGAAAATTGTATTCAAAATCGCCATTAATTCAAATGATTTTCATCAACCGGATCATTGTTCAAGAAGACACAAAAAATATATACTCCAACAAATTATACATGCAAAAGCATCTACAAGATAAAAAAACCAAGAAAATAAAATTGTTTGATATGAAAATTTGTTTGAAATAAATAGTTCAATAAAAAATTGTTCCAAAATAAAATGGCTAAAAAGAATCGTTTGTTAAAAAAATTTTCGGACTTTCATCTTACCGTAAGGTAACTGTGTAACATAATTGTAAGGTTGATGCCATTGCAAGTAGTAATCCGCCTGCGATTCGTAACCACCCAACATTGTTCAAAAACCACTAATCTCCACTCACAATTATGTTTTCAAAATCAAATAACGAAACAGAAGCACTATTTCTTCTATTGGTTCAAAAAGTTGTCATTCAGTTTCTTTTGTTTGTGTGTTTTTTTTTTTTTTTTTTTGGGGCACTGCAAAAAAACTGATCTCACTTTGTTGGCTCGTTAGGGATGAAATTGCGTGACGTTTGTGGGTGCGAAAGCAGACCAACGCGTGCGCGTTCACGAGTGCCGAAGAAATGGTACTTTGTCAGTTTTGGAATCGCGGACAAGTGTTTATTCCAGTTTTGGGAGTGACTTGCTCTGGCTCGGCCCAAGGGCGTGGCGAACCAGAACAGCTCTGTGTGTGTGAGATAATATACTGCGGTTTCATATTGTATGTATGACGTTCACAAGTGGAGAGGATGAGGTCGATTCAATTAGTAAATTGATAACTCCGCCGTCCGATCCATCTGGGATCATCTGATCGTTTAATGAAACAAACATATATTCAAAGGGACAAAGAGTGTTGGCCAATTTTTTTATACTCTATTTTGTTTTGCAAAAACAACATTTTTCAACCGTTTTATATCCCATTTTGCAATTCTCTTGATGCAAAGATATTTTTTTCTATTTTTTATTTAATATTTCTTTCATCTGTTTAAAGTTTTGTTAAATTTAATAATCTTTAATCTATTGATTAAAAAGTAACTACGGTTTATTGTAGTTCAACATTGGAGGAAGAAAAGTCGTTTAATAATTTCAAATTCTATTTTTCCAGTTCAATTAGAATCGTTTGTTACATTTATTTTTGTCAATTAGAATTTGAAAAAAAATGAACAAAATATAAATCAAAAGAGATAAAAAAAGGAAAGAATTAAAATCCACCACAAATGATACATTTTTATGTACCAGAAGACCCCTTCCCAATATTCCTTTATTGTATGCCGGAGTCTGCATAAAAAGTGACAGAAAAAAATTTTCCGCCCATAATAAATCGGCAGAAGAATATAATAACGGCCGAAAGTGTCACATGAGAACAATATTAGAACCCAATTTCGTCCCCGACCCCTTTATCATTCAACCTGTTCGAATAAATTAATCCAAGTGAAAACAAAAGTAAACAAAAAAAAGAAAGTATGGGCAAAAAAGAAACGAAATTTGTCGCGATCAAAAATATCATTGCGTAGAAAAAATTGAATTAATAGCGAACCAAGTTTTCAGGAAAACTTAAATTAGGTCTTTTGATCACCGATCGTGCATCAAATAAGTTTTTCAAGTACATCGCACACATCTGGCGAATAAATTCGGAACAAAAACCAAGAAAAAAAATTATCCGATCCGATGTTGTTTATGAAAATTTAAATTTTTTAACAATATTTTTCATGCAATTTAGTTAAGAATAAAAAAATTTTAATTTAAAACAAGTCTCAAAAAATTTTAACAAATTTTAAAACTGAGAGAAAACAAAATAAGAAAGTTAAAATAATAAGTTGAAATTAGAAAATATGATCTTGGCAAAAAAGAAAATGTTTGATTTATGAGTAATGGGATTTGAAGTTTTGTTTGAGCCAGCGCGTGAATTCGGAAGTCGATGTCTGATAAAATTGGATATCTTGGTGAGCAGGCGCCGGGCAGATAAGGCAATAATGATGGGGCACTTGAGAGCTACCGGCTTTTCTCTCGCGAGATCTTCTATAACTTAATAATCGCGATAGTGAGAAGGGAGGAAGCGTGGCCTGCAGCCGCAGATCTTTCCTCTCATTCGTCGTTGAAGTTTTCGCAGGATGGCGAGCTCTTTCAGGGGGTAGATACTCTTCCCTTTTCTTACATCAGGCGCCAACCACGAAACAATTCAGAATGAACATTGATCATTAATCAACCTGCTCGTATAACCGCAATTATTATATTTAATAGGCCATTCTAATACCGATAAAAAAAAATTTGACAATAAAAATGATTCAGATCAAAAAATCATTTTTAATAAACTTGAATTGAAAAATGAAATGAAACAGGTAACCAGAAAACTTTTTTAATAGAAAAAAACATTTTTAATTGAAATTTGAATTCAACTAAACAAAAATAAGTTGAGGTTAATTTTTATTCGTGTATAAAATTGAGGAAAAAAGGTGAATATATAAAAAAGCGTAAACTGGAAAAGAAACAACAAATTTGGCAGCTGTTACACGACGAAACGCAGATTCCGTTTTCGTTGGTGCGACAAAAAAAATCACGAATTTTGGAAAAAAAAATGAGAAAAAAGAAACGGAAAGACGTAACGTTTGAACGAGTGAATAATACCTTTGCTGACACGAGTTTGTAAACATTCATGCCACGGGACGGGAAATCGTTTATTTTTTGAGGATATACTTAATTTTGACAGAAAAAATAAAAAAAGTACTGGATTATTTCAAATGCACAAATTAAATTGTGGATTTGAATTGTGGATAATAAGTAGAAATTGAAGAAAAAAAAGAAAAATTGTTTAGATTGTTTGAATTTCTTAACAATTGATGAGTTTGCGGATTTGCTAACAGTTTAGAAATTCGGTGCAAAGTCATAATGTCGGAGATCAAAACAACGACAGTAGCAAAAGAGTGAAAGACATTAAGAGAAGGTTTGAATTAGTGGTCGGAGTTGCGAGCGCGCGCGGTATTAAATAGCACTGAATAGATGGAAGGAAAGCCCAACAGGGGCCATGTGGTCTATTCCACGAGATATCAAATCATACACCACGTACGCCGCTCTGCCACCTAAATATAGTTTATTACGTTACCGAGTATTAATGGACGTTCTATAAAGAAACGTCGAACCGTGTCTGCATCGCAATTTTTTTTTCCATCACTAATACTGTTTCTCGATCAAGAATTCAAACATTTCAAAACGTTTTCTTGATTTTGTTTCTTCAATTTTTCATTTCATTATTTTCCCTTTATTTTTCTATTTTTTTCTTTTTTTTTTTTGCAAAAAATTATTCATTGATTTTCATATGTTGAACATTAAAAAAAAAGAGAAATGATTATTTTTAAAACAATATGTTAAATATTTAATTAAAGGAAACTACATCTTTAATTTTTTAAATAATTTTTGTAATATAAAATTATGATTAAATTGTTAATTCTTCTTCATTTTTAAATTGCAGGTCTGAGTGGACAAAAGTGGTACTTCGTATGAGTGAGTAATTTTGTATCTTTTTCTTGTTATGGGCTTTTTATATTCTTTGATCTTGCGATTTTTTGTCACAACCTTTGACAAATGTGATAATCGGCGAGTCAATAACAGAGTTCAGGCTACAAAATAATAACGTATCTGGCAAGAGCTGCGGAAGGAAGCAGTTACAGCAGGTGCTTAGATAAACGTGGGTGGCTCGTACGTTTGTGAGACAGATCCGCGCCAGCCAAACCCGTTCCCCTTTTTCGTTACACCCAACCGAATAGTAAACAACTCAGTTATACACGTGTACATCACATCTCAATCATCTTTTTTTTTTCAACTCAATTCATTCATGACTCGTCATTTTTTATGATTTTTTTTATACAAACTGCACGCAGGTGACAGAATTTTATTACTTTTTCTTCCAAGTTTGAATTTTGAACCTCTTTTTGAAGACTAAAATCTTAAAAAATTGAAATGTGTTCATTTTTTAATTTTTAAAACATTTTTTAAAAATGTCTAAAGTTACCGTAAATATTAATCATTGATTATTACATAATAGATGTAATTAACTTATTTCCGATTTAAAATGAAGTTCCAAAAAAAAAATGAGACCTGAAAAAATAATGAATTTTGAAATTGATCGCACTTTTTTCCCCATTTTTTTGGATGTTGTAAAAAAAAGTGTAAGACACTGGAACTCTTGTTTCAAAAGTATCGAGTGTTCGGTGGAATATTTTCTTTGGTTATGAAGAGATTAATATGATTGACGCCGTACATATAGCTGGGTGGAAAAAAGAAAACACTCCGAGTGTCATTGCAGAGAATGCGAAAGAGACACGGTCTCATCGGCTGAAACGCGATATGCGTTTGATTTTTATTAGCCCCGATTAGAGCGTCGGTTCTGAAGATAATTCGGTGTCCGCGTCACTGTGATCATTCCGATGGAAAAAAAAAGATTGTTTATTGTTACAACGGCTCGTTAAATGTGTATCTTTTGCCCCGGACTCCGACTCGTAAACGCTCCTTCCGTTCGTTATACATTCTATTTTCATTTTTAATAGACTCATTTTTAGGAAGTCCAAGTTGTGAGAAAATTTAATTTTCTATGTACTTTGTTCGGGGGATTTCTTTTGATTGTTTTGTTAACGAACACTTTTTAAAGAATAAAAAAAATCGATTTTTCCGAGATGAAAAATTTTATTGCGAATAAAAATGTCGAAAATTGTATAATAAAAAGTTAGAAAAATTGAAGAAAAGAAAGAAATAATAGGATGAGGACTTTTTTCCGATTTAAGTTTCTATGAAATAAGGTTTTATTATTGTAAGCAACAATTTTTTTTCGTGGATGTGAAAAAGATGTTGGAATCGTACTGGCGCCAGTGTCAGTTACCGGTCGATCGCCAAAAGAATTTATGACATTTCGGTTCTCACATTGACGGTCATTCGAGCAAAATGATTTTCACATGTCTACAGCACTTGAATTCTTGGCACTTTTTGCATTTGAATTGAGAAATACTTGAAAATCAAAAAAGGCTTTTTTTTCTCATAACTAATAACTTTTTTTGCTCAAGCTGATATACAAAATGTTGAAATCTTTATTAAAATCTGAAGTACTTTAAAAACAAGATTTACACGATGTTTGCAAAAAAATTTACTCAACTTTACAACCATATTTTGTTTAAAATTTATATAAAATATTTATACAATGTTTATAAAAATTTATATGAAAATTTGGTAAATATTATGTAACGTCTTTGTTTTTTTTTAATTTTTGTATTAACAAATTGAAAAAATAAAAATCACATGAAGCAAAATCAGTTTCATCCCTGTCGTTGGGTCCGGTTACACTTTATTAGGGTCACGGTGTCATGTGTGAAATTCCGCTTTTGAGTTCATTAAGGGTGGTCGGCGCCAGTCGGACCCATAATTTTTCAACTTTATGAATATCTTGTCCGTCTGCATTTTCCAATATTCCAATTTCTCAATTACTCCGCCACTAAAAGCATCATCAATACCTCATGACATTGTTCTGTTCGAAATTCAAACGTCATTAAATTGATTACAATTCTGATAAATAACATTCTTTATGCAAAAATACTAATTAAAAATATTAATTAAAGTTGAAAAAAATTATAAAAATGTAAAATTAATATTTTGTTAATAAAAAAATATTAAAAACCACCTTAAAATGTTACCAAACATTTAAAATAAATATATAAAATTAAATAGATAAAAATATGTCGTCTAAATAGGAGCTAATAAAATTAATGTCCTTATTATTACTCGATGGAGAAATGAAACTGCTCGATAATGGCCCATGAAAAAAAATATATGCATCAAAATATCAATGTCTCTAATGCAATCAGGTTAACTTGGGAAAGTGCTCAAACGCTTATAAGAGCGAAATTATGGTTTGCAGATGTCAACCCCCAGAGATGACAATGAGCGTCGGCTTTCGCCACGGGGCGCCTTGGCGGCGCGTGTGAAAACAAATCCAATTGAATCATCCCGTCGGTTTTGCGGGCAGGCGATGATGCAATTGATATCTAATGCCCCGACGCTCTCCTCCCATTAGGATAAACTGGTCGAATCAAAAACTGCGACTGTAAAAATATATCGTTTATTTCTGAGCTTGTTAGAATGTTCTTTACAATTTTTCTTTTCAATTTCGAATACATGCGATATTTAGAAACTAAATAAATAAATCTGAAGGCGAAACGACGTCAAAATCCCAACAACTAGACTTGACTATTCTCTAAAAGTCTGCCCGAATTTGTTTTAGCAACGAACTTTGTATTATTTTTGAATTTCGTTAATATAATTTTTTTTTCTCATTTAACATTAGATGCAATTGCAAAAATGAACAATTTTGTACAACGTGCTCGTGAACAGGATTTTCTTATATTTTTCTAGCTAAATAATCCCTGTGGCACGTTTTTCTTTTTCAATGGTAAAAAATATATGGACCACTTGAAGTAGTGTTTCTCATTGTTTGACTAGTCAGTAATGCACGACAATTTGAACGATGCCAACTTTGTTTAACGAGTTGAAAAATAATTTTTGTTCCTCCTTTTTTCCCCTCTTTTGTTTTATATGCTTTCTTCGTTCTTTGCCTTCATTTTTCCCTGCGCTAAGATTTTGCGCGGTGTTAGCTGCTGTTGTTGTTCATGCAGATCGCGTGTTTCTCCGATTGGAACGTCCGGAAAATTTGGTTCAGTACCGATGACACGTCCGAGTCGTTGCTCCACGCGTTCGCAGAGGACGGCGTTTCAAGTATTGAAAGAAAGGCTAAAATTTGAAATTTGAAATTTGAAATTTACGCAATTTAAACTTAAACAGTTTGAAATAAAAAAAATAACAGTAAAATATTGGTAATTTAAATCTGGTTCTCACCTAATAGAATTTTTGGGTTGTTCAAACTCAGACGTATGTATGAATTGTTCATAATTGCGTCATATATGGGCCCATTTTCATCCAAACCTTCGTCCAGATCTTGCAAACTTTTTTTACGTTCTCCAAGCAACCACATGCACTGAAAATGAATGAACAAAACATTTCAATAATTTTTTTAATTTGAATTATTTTTTTATTTTTTTAAATTAAAAAAAATATTTGTCAATTTTTTTAATTTCTTATTTTTTAGTTTCATATTTTTGTATTAAAAAATTTCTCACGGCGTTGGCATGGTGGTTGCCAGTTACTCGCAACGCCTCGATGATATTCTTCTCCTCGAATCCCATCTCGACCAAGACCTGAACCAATTTTCCACTGACTTTAAAATCTAGTTTTTTGTACTGTCGAAAACTTTCAAGTAGAAGTTCAACCATATACACTAGATTGGATTCCTTTGGTGTATCTGCATTTGTTTGGAGTAACAAAAAAGTAGAATTATTTATTTGACAGTTTTGGTGCCACTTTCAAAAAATGTTGCATTTTCAAAAGAAAGGAAACTTTCAGGTGCCTTGGAGTCGAAGTTACCTTTCTTAAAGAGATTTTTACAAGCGGTCTTTAATGACGTTCTTTTGCACATACTTAGCGAGCTTGGTCCTGCTGTTTCCGAATCCAGATTGAGTTTTGGAAACTCGATATCTTCATCGTCCGTGTCGTCCTGGTGATCTATAAGCCAGTCCAAGGCATCGGCAACGTTCATTCTAAAAATGTTAATTAAATTAAATAATGTTAATTAATAAAATCAATTTGCAATTTTTGTCCCAAAAATTAATTTTTAAATAAATTGTGTAAATTGTGTGTTTAATTTCCCAAAATAATATATAATTTTTTTATAAACATTATTAAAAACGTTATATTTTAAATTTCAGTTAAAAAACTCTCCTCTTCGCACTTGACAATCATTTTTTTTCCTCTTTCTCTCTCTCTTGGTTTTTCTACATCCTCAATTTGAACTTACTTCCTGATCCGAAGGGCCTTGATAACTTTTTTTTCTGAAAAGCCCATATCAGTAAGATCCTTAATTGCTTTGGTATCGTTTAGTGGTCTGTAACGAGCCTCCAATCTTTCCCTAAGTATTTCATACAACTTCGGAGCTTCTGGACTGTACATTAAGATTTTGGCCGATACCTTCACTAATGATATCAAAATTTTACGCAGTTCCGCTTGAAACTATACAAAAAACACACAAATACGTCGATTATGAAAAAATTATGAAATCATTCGAATTCTATTTTTGTATATTTACTAGTCAACTATGAAATTAATGAAATGGATAGTACATCTGTTGGACATTCGGTAGACGTTGGAGGTCTTTGGAAATTTCTCAATGGCAAATTCACGGTCGCTCTGTTGATTTCTTCTATGGTCGGACCTTTGTATAATGTTTCCGTCGCATTTTCAGGTGTTGGTGACTGGGCGCAGTCCACAAGCAATAATTCATCTTCAAAATATAACAAATTACGACATTGAAATGAAAATTCAGATTAATAATAATCGCTAATAATTACATTCATAATGTTAACATCCTTACTGGTATATACAAATTAAAATATGTTTGTTTAAGTAATAACTAAAACTGCTTTTGTTTGATAAACAAATGAACAATATTTCTAATAAAAAAGAAACAAATAATTAGTATTAGTACAAATAATAATATTTTTTAAATTAATTTTATTAATAAAATTGTATTAATGAAAAAGTGAATTGTTGAAATTTTTGTATTAAAAACAATAATTGCTAAGTACGTGTATTTGATAAACATTGAAGAGAATGTGGATGTGAAATTTGTATCTTCGGTACATATTTAAATAAAAAACAACTAAATACAATTCAAAATAAATAGGAAATGCAATTTAAATAAATTTGAAATTTTAATTAAGTAAAAATAAAGGGGGGGGGGGGGTGGATGAAACTGTAAATTGCGACTTAACAGTTTTTTTACCTGACTCTACGATTCCCTCATTTTGCAACGTTTGATCGTCAGAAAGTTGTTTGATTTTCGCAGCATGTATAAGTCGAAAATTGGAAGCCGGTCTGGTTGTGTCGTAGCCATAAAAATGTTTAACGGCAACTGATTTAATATTTTCTATCGTGTTATCTGATCGAACTGTGACAGGCACTACAGATCCCTCTAAGCTATATAAAAAAAAGGAAACAAATAATTTCAATTTTTTTGCAACCAACAAAAAAAATCAGACTGAAAATGGAAGACGAAAAAAAGTTAGCAATCAAAAAGCGTGCCTAATGATTTTAACAAAAAACGAATCCGAGGTTCCAGATTCCAGCGCGAGGGTGTCATCATTGCCCGAGCTGTCAGAATTCTTCGACTTTGATGACACGTCGGTTGTCCTCGAGCTTTTTCTACCGTGCCAGAGTTCGGCAATCGGATCTCGCATCCATGGGAACATCAAGACTGAAAAAAAAACAAAATAAATTTTTGTTGTTAAAAATTCAAATTGCCTTTCGAGGTTATCTCGGTCCCTTTTTTTACATGACACATCTGACACGTACCCTGTCAAGCTTGAACATTGACAGAAGTGAATAACAATTTAGCAGGGGGTTCAGACAAAATTGCAGGGGACCGAGGGAAACATTTGGCGCATTTCTAATCGAGTTACCTTGATTGAACGGTTCAGCGAGATTAGTGTACGTCGATATGTCACTGGTGTTGTGCAGTGTTGCGGTGCGCGTGCGCGAGATGACTCAGTCAGCTGATTGTTGTTGTAGAAAACAAAACCTCGGTGGAACAA
This sequence comes from Trissolcus japonicus, assembly GCA_030522925.1. Taxonomy (NCBI): domain Eukaryota; kingdom Metazoa; phylum Arthropoda; class Insecta; order Hymenoptera; family Scelionidae; genus Trissolcus; species Trissolcus japonicus. Next base: position 178,801 of record JAPYZS010000003.1, read on the forward strand.
GAAGTTGACTTTGTTTTTGTTTAGTGACTTTCGAGGATTTTTGATTAATTCTGAACAACTTTTCTAAATTCGAACAAGAGTTCGAATAATTAGGTTGTTTGGATAATTGGATGTTTTGAAAACGTCCAGTTGGTAAGTAGTCATTAAGTGAACATTTTTTTTTGCTCCACCTTGTCAATATTTTGTAGATGTTTTGTTTATTTATTATTGATTATGTAACAGGTTTTTTTACTTTTAGTAAATAGTAATAAAAATGATTGAGGGATCCGGAGGAGAGTTGCAGCAGCTTGTGCAGGAAGACGAGGGTGAAGAACCCCTGCCTGGCACTGGAGACACGGCAACTCCAGTAAATCCAACTCGAGCTTCATTAAAAAATGATTTTCCACATTCACATCTTGCTTCTGTAAGGAAAACTTCCATTCCATAGAATTTTTTATAAAAAATTGTATTAAAAAACTGCAGATGCTGTGGTTCCAACAGTTTTTTTTGTTTTTTTTTTTTTTTTCATTTCAAATTTATAAAAAGGTAGAAGGTCAAAAAGATTGTTCAATTTTATAATAATGAGTACAAATAATGTTATGTCATAATTAAAAACTGATGAAAATCAAAGATGAAAAAAAAAACAAGAAGAAACAGTTGTGACAAAGTTTGCGTCTGCAGGAATTTTGCAATAAGAACGTACTTTTATAATAGATTTTTTTAATTAACACAAAATAAAATGATCAGAAAGGCCGATATTTATCGGTATCAGAGAAACGGAAACGACTGCTCAAACTGCATGTAAGAAAATGGACAAAGTTTTTTATAATACATGCACATTATTAATGTTTGTAGCATTGCGAAAGTAATTTTTGAACTGAAGATTCCAAAACGAAACCAAATGTAGCACACCACTTTTTGGTTTTTGAACGATTGACCAGACCAAATTGAACAAACAAATTAAAGTTACCTCAATTGGAATATTCGTCGTAGTATTCACCCCTTTGTATTTTTTACTGTACAACCCCAACACTTAGTTGTTTTTGCACTTTTTAACAAATGTTAATACCAAATGTGACTTTTTGATATCAAAAAATTATATACTTTTTGTTTCATTTTTTCAAATATTTTTTTTTTGATATTTTGTATTTTTATCAACACGCAATATTTTTAATACTTTTATTAGACGTGATACAAATTATGTGACTTATGCTGTCTTATTGTTCTGTTTTTGTCAGGGCGGTTATCAAAAAAAAAGAGAAACGACTTTTAACGAGACAGTTCCTTTGATGTAAACGTTCAAATTTGTTTGAACATTTTTTCTAAAAGTTATATTTTCTTTTAGCAACAAGCCTCCTTTGATAGCAATGTCCAAGTTTCTCCAGTCATGAGCAAAACCAGTTCCGGCCAGGCAACCACTAGTCAAGGGTCCATGATTTCTGGCAGGGCTGGCAATCCATTTTCAAATTTCAGCAATCAGCCAAGGATCAGTTATCTGAACGAGAAGGAAAAATCAAAAAGCAAATCGGACAATGGAAAAGTGTACAGACAACATAGAGGTAATAAAAAAAAGACAAACAGGAGTCTTCTTTTTTTGTTAATTAGAACGGTACAATTGAAGTGAATATTTTAAATTATGAGAATTCAAATTGTGATTAACAAATAAGCTCGGTCTCAAAAGCGAGCATCTTTGACAACTATGTAAGTTTTGAATCTTTGAATTAATGAATCCCATTTTTTTGTATTATTAAAATATGATTTTTTTTATTTTTGAATTGTTCCAACCTTCCTTTTTGTGTTTCTAATTATTATTTTTCGTCCGATGTTTTTCTAATTTGTCTGCCGATTTATTTCACCGTTTTTATTTTGTTTTTGGTTTTCCGTTTTGTACGCTATAAAGCTACAACAACATGCAAGCATCATTCCTTTTTGTCAGAGGTTCCCGATGTTCGACGGATGGAACAGGCGCTGCTCCAACTTTTGGAAGATTTTCACAGTGGCAATTTGCGAGCATTTGGTATACATTTCTGAATCTTTCACATTTTTCTTACTTTATTGTTTTTATTGAAATTGTTTTATGTGTAACTTATTAATATATTTTATTTATAACTTAATTCAATCAAATTAACTAAGTTTTCTTTGTTTTATTATTTCATTTTTAATTGAATTTCGCAGGGAAAGATTGCAGCATGGAACAGATGACGGAAATACGAGAGCAGCAAGAACGTCTTGCTCGGTTGCACTTTGAACTTGGTCAGAGACAAGATCCAAATATAAGCATGGACGCTGGATTTCGGCAATCCAACACAAATATGCGACACCTACTCCAACGTCTTCAACAACTCAGTGTGTGCATAGAAAAATTACACAGTAAATAAATCAACAGGAACAATCGATAATGTAACGACGTTTATTGATAAAAAAAAATTTGGGAAAAAGATTGTACACATCTGAGGGACATTTTTTACATCACATCTTAAATGTCGGGCACAATTTATGTTAGTTTTGTATTATAATTATTGACTGTCATCGATAATCTTTGTTATCATATGACGAAGTTGAATATTTCTATAAAATATAAACGATAACACCAATCAATGTGCGACTACTTTTAATTTCAATGAAATCTCGGCCTGTTCAACATGTCATTTTCAAATCATTAAGTTCTTGCTCGCGATTTTCACATTTCACACGACTTTTGAGAGTGTTGAAAGTATAAAATGAAAATTGTTCTTTTCTATTGTCAGTCAAATCAAAACTTATTTTGAATACTGAAAATTCGTTGGCTTAGTAGTTTTAGTGTATCATAGTTTCTACGATAAAATGGAACCAAGGAATCACGTTTACGTACCGTCCAGACATATTCTGAAATCTATTTTCGACGGGTAAATATTCTGTACATTTATTTATTAATTGTTATGATACATTGAATGATTGTTTATTTCACAGAATTGACACGAACCGTTCTGGTTCAATTTCCAAAGATGGATTACAATCCGCTCTTTCAAACGGAACTTGGAAACCTTTTAATATTCAAACCGTTGACTTGATGATCGGTAAAATTAAAAAAAACTATGATTGAATTTGAAAATCTTCATTATTTATTTAATTTGTAATTTATATATTTATTATATTTATTTATTCTATTAAATGAAACAGGAATGTTTGACAGAGACGGATCAGGAACAATTGATTTTGATGAATTCGTAGCGCTGTGGAGTTACATCACAGATTGGCAGAATACTTTTCACTCGCTTGACCGCGATAACAGCGGTGGCCTTGACCGCAAAGAGATGCGAGCTGCGATGTTCAAATTTGGATACATTATTTCGGAGGAAGTTCTGAATTTGATTATGAGAAAATATGACCGCTTGACGAGGGGAACGATATACTTTGATGATTTCATTCAGTGTTGCGTTACAATTCAAGTGAGTAATTTTCTTTTTATTCGAACCAAAAAACTTGGTCAGGTATTAGAGAAGACATCCAGTTTAAATCTTTGTAAACATGATTGTAATTTGTAATGAATAATCACATTTAAGTTATTATAGAAAACTGTAGAAATTGAAAAATCAGATAAGATTTTGATAAATCAATATCAAATTTGTCAGTTTAGATAATAATAATGTCTTTAATTTTTTTTTCTAGAAAGTTGCAAAGGTATTCAAGGAACTTGACACTGAATCTGATGGCTGGGTTAAAATACACTTCGAGACATTTTTAAACATAGCATTTGAATCGACGTTATAAATTAGTGATACAAAATCTGAATAAAAATTCACTTTAAGTTCATCAGTGATTAAAGTCGGCCAAGTCGTTATACTCTGTCAATTATTTTTACTTATCGCATTATATAACTTATTTCTTTTTTCGTTGACCCCAGACAGATTTAGCCGGTTTTGATCCTAGAAACTCACATAAATGTCTTATATATGAAAACAATTTATTCACAAGTCCTTGTTGAAGTGCTTCAACTTACAAGATATAAAAAATATAATATGAGATTGCCCATTGAAGCGAGATTTTTTTAGTTACTTTGTATCTACATTATATTTTTTATTGTCATAATTAAAATAGTGAAAATAACAACTGTGAAAAAAAATGTGAATAACAAAGAGACATTGGCAAGGTATTGGAATGTTACAACCAATAAATTTAAAATTAAATATGCAGATTAAAGACCATCCCAAGGAATTGATTGTAGTGGATTTTGATCCATCCTGATTGGTCGGTGTCATATTGGCGGAAAGCTTGAGTTAGATTCTGAAAAATAAGTTATCATTAACATCAAATTTTCTCATAAAATGTCATCTGAATTAGAATTGGGACGAAGTTGTAATTTGAGCACTTACGTGCAAAGTGACACAACATTGTATAAAGTCATCAAAATATATAGTCCCGTTTCCTGCGCGATCATATTTTCGCATGATTGTAGTCAGAGTCTCGTCGCTAATAGAGTAGCCGAACTGTATCAACGCAGCCTTCAATTCATTTCGATCAATGTTGCCGCTGTTGTCACGATCAAACGATCGGAAACAGTTTTGCCAGTCGGTTACGTACTTCCAAAGAGCTGAAAATTCATCAAAGTTGATCGTCCCTGACTGGTTCCTATCAAACATACCTGCAATTTATATTTAACCATTAATTATTATCATGATATTAAAGTAAAATTTAATAACATATAAACACCAAGATTCACAATTTAAGTCGTTTAAAATTATAGTACTAGAGTACTGGAACATTTTTTATTTGACTATTTTTTACCTATCATCAATCGAACTGTTTCGGGATTAAATGGTTGCCATGTTCCATTAGAAAGAGCCTGTTGCAGTTCATCAGCAGATATTGCACCAGAACGGTCTTTATCAACCCTAAAAATGAATAATTATCGATGTATCATATATTTTTTCGCAAAGTATTTTTTCAAGTAAAAATGAAAGTAAGCTTGATATATAATTTTTAAACAAACTTTTAACTTTAATTATTAAAATATATATTGGAATTTAATCGAATAATATATTAACCTCAAAAATTTTTTCTTGCAATAATTTTATTTTTGTATACATTAAAAAGTTACCTGCTGAACACGTCGTGAAGAAAATCCGGTGGAGGCATCTGAGCACTATAGGCCATGATTTATTTTTTTAGTTGAAATTTGTCCGACCAAATAATTGAACTGTAAAAATGTAAGAACAAACTTAAGTTAGTCTTCAACGATTGATCTCCTCAGACTAAATTTTTCATTATAGGAACGATTACTCACAAAATAGGTATTTACCATACGTACACTGCTATTGACGTAAATGCTGGTTCCGTTGAAAAACTAGGTGATTCAACGGCTCTAAATATTATTGTTTAGTAATTGAATACGTAGCAGAATCTGTTTGGTCAGCTGAGATGATTAAGGTCCTTGGATGATTGAACGCATTCTGGTTCGTATCTTCCTCTTTATCTGTCATATGACAGGAGAAAGAGAGGCAATTATATTTTCTGATTAATGATGAATGAGGTAATTTTTAAGAAAACTATTCAAATATTCAATCACCGGACTAAAACGCCGGCTAAAATATGCAACTTTGAATTTCATTTTAATTTTATTTTCAAAAGATTTCAAATTTAAATTTCAAATTTATTAAAAATACTTGAATCTTAACAACAGGTGGCGCTTTGAAAAGCTAGATTTAATTGAATATTTTTTTATCAGTAGAAATATTTTTTAAATAATTATTGAAATCTTTACAGCCACCCACGCTGATTTTACTTTGTCATTCGGCTACTTGATATGTATTACAAAGTTTTTTTTTTCCAAAAACAAGTTTCCTATTTTCAAAAATTGAAAGAAAAGTTGAATGATTGATTGTTCGCAATTTTGAATTTAGGCTTCAATATAAATTGAATGTAATTTGAGTAGTTGAGCTATTTCCATCGTGATTAAATTAAACTATTATATTTCAAAAATTTTAAACGAAATTAAAAAATTATGATGTAAGAAAAGTTTCCCACGCATATGATCCACGAACGCAAACTTCAAATTGTTACAAAATAAAGTTTTAGGCGCGAACAAAATTGTTACTGACTTAAAAAAATGTATTACGTTTTCAATTAACAAATCAAATAACTTCGAAAAAATTGAAGAAAAAAATAAGTTTTTTTTCAGGACTATAAACTTGTATAGTTTACAAATGTAAGAGGATAATTTTTGGGATATGATTAAAAATTGATTTTACGTAAATGTTGACTTTTTATTACATTCATAATAGTGCACAAGCCGACGTTTAAATACAAATCTGATTTATCACACACATAAAACAATAGAAATTTTTATAACTCTATTAAAACAAAAAGATTATGAACAAATTGATTGTCAAACAATTCCCAATTGCGAGTCAGAGTGCACACATAACTTCGCAAATCACTTTTATTACAACAACAACAAAAAATACCGGAAAAATTCAAAATTATAAATTATATTGCATGTAAAAAATCATTCTTTCATTTTGGAATGAATTCGTTGCATGGAATATTTAAGACAGAATGTTTTGAAAATTTTTTATCATATTACTAAATCAATCAATCAATAATCGTGCACAAATAAAATTATTATTAATATTTATAGTTAATCATATAATATTATGCTTCATGAGTTTGCACCAATATTGATTGATTGATGTACAATTTAAAAACTTAAAAACTTTTCATCAAAACGCATAAATATTGAGTAATATAACAAAACAAAGACTAAACATAATATACACAAAATTCGCAAACAAGCTATAAACATTTATGTCAAATTCTCTAACAAGTGGATGTGTGATTGAAAAACATCCTTTTTCACTCAAAAAAAGAAACCATAAGTCCTCGTTAAAAATTCCAATTTATCGCTTAATGTATAAATCCTGAACAATTATATTAAAATATTTAAATAACAAACGGTAACAAGAAAAAAAAAACCGACTTCATTCTGTGTAAAGTTGTGATCTTGACTCTAAGATATCGCAAATTAATATTTACAGCATCATTGTTCTCTGAAATTACATTTTATGTAATAACATTTTTAATTATGATCAAACGTGCATAATATAATCCTATGGAAGTCAAAATATCAATTTTTACACAAGAACAACAGCCTATCACTTTTCTTTAAATTAAATATTTTGTTTGCAAATGCAATTGATTTCTATGATAAAATTACACTGAAAAAAGAGGAAACTTCATTGAATTCAACGAACTATTTCATCACAAAATTAAAAAGCCATGTAATTTTACATTCCTAATGAAGTTCATCCTATCCGAAACATGTTATCACATCCGAAAACGTACATTTTTTACATGCACATTTATATTTGCATCATATAATAGTTCGTCGAATTAGATGTAATTTTACAAATTTTTTTCAGTGTAACATACTCAATTATTGATTATTTAAAACGCAACACCATTTGCGTGATAAGATTTTAACATTTTTGAGATTTTTTTTAAGACGAACATTGTTCACCTACAATATTATTCTATTTTTATAACAACGTTCTTTTAAAAATATACATTTTCTCTCGATATCAAAAACTCGGGTTGTTTTTACAGAAGTTTATAATTTTTTCCGAATCGGTACCTATAAAATAGATTTTTCAGTTATGAAAGTTCACAAGTAATCGCACTTTCGAACAATGTACTATTTAGAAATCATATCTTAATCTATGTTTATTTGTTTAAAAATATCAATTTTTAGTGTATATAAATAAAAATTGAACAACGTTCGTCTTTTTCAGTCCATGATTGTAATGTAGAACAATTACGTCAAAAATTTGATAAAATGCAATCACTAAGTATTAGGCACATAGAACACAGATTTATCCAAGCACATTGCATATGCCATTGAGCACTTCGGTCGCAAGAGAAAACTAGCATTTAAGTGCTGAACCTTTGAGGAACGCAAAATCTATTTGGCTGTATCGCTTCTTTCATTGTTTTATGTACAATAACACCATCAGAAACGTACATTATATTTACAATAGTGCGTTTTCATACCTGCGACCAAAGGTTTTTTTTTTTTCAAATCCCCAATACATCAAGTTTTTGCTTGTTGTCTTCTTTTAAATTGTGTATATAATATTAATATAGCTCATTTTCATATTTCATCTGTATTATAATTTTCTTGAATATAAAATTTATAATACGGTAAAGTGAATACTGTTCAGGTGTACTTTTAAGGCACTCGTGCAGCTCAAACATAACTGTTCTGAGTAACTTTTTTCATATATAAAATCAAATACAACAAAACATTCATTCATCGTAACTCGCTAAACTTTATATTTACAAACTCAATTCGTCGAAATTGATTTTCAATAGGAAGAATTCAAATATACATGTTATATTTTACTTGAATAAAATGATTTTTTTTTCTACATTAAAGACACGAAAAGAGATCACGAGTGAAAATTGAAACAATAGTTTTAATCTTTGGTTGAATTTGCGAAATTCTATGGAATGATAATTCGGTAATTATGACTTCGGTTCGTTAAGCCTCTCGGCAAATTCCAACAGCAGTTTACAAGATTGCTGTTTAGTCTAAATGTTGCCACCTTTTTTCTTTTTTGAACGCTCTTCTTCGCAATCTACGACTATGTCCTGTAACATGAAGATTTTATTAAAAATTTATGATTGAAATTAAAATGTGATAATAAAATTAATAGTATATATTAATTTAAATCTTTTTATAATTAAGTGATCATTAATTTTTTGATCAGACACATAATTTTAATGCCACATACTTGAACAACTATCTGGAGAGGAGTAGGTTCTCCCAAAGAATAGTCCTTTCTTATTTTGTCAGCGCCAGTCAATTTAGGGCAAGGTTTGCCGGTGAAAAGCGTGTAAAGCGCGTGAATCGTTCTACGTTGTGTGAGTTCCATATGCCGGTGTTGATAGCCACTCAAATGACGTTCGTGTCTTTCTACTGATGGAAACCACCTTTCGCAAAGAGTACAATATCTACTATGGTTAATTGTTGCCTGAAAATGAAAACAAAATTTAATATATGTTGAAAAACTAGAACTAATAAGACTTTAATAAATAATGTGAAACCTTTTCATGAAAAGCCAGATCTCGTACAATTTCGGCAACAGTTACGTCAGAGTCCAGTTTAGACTTTTTACTTTTCAGGTTACTTTCATCAACAAAAAGATCCAGCTTAAGATGTTCTTCTTTGGGGGATGAATGTTCATCAACTGTCTCCTGAGACGTAATGAGAGGTGGCGACCTCGACACATCCCTATCAGGGCTAGGAGTGAAGTTGACATCGACTTGTGGCTCCAAAATTGGCATTTTATCCTCTTTTACGTTCTTTTTGTCACCTTCCTCGTTATCTTTTCGCCTGTTTGTTTCCTCTCTTTTCGTTTGAATGGTTTTCTTCACTAAGTCAATGACTTCACTATTGTTTGACTGATTGGATATCAGCTTTCTCGTAAGATCTGCAATGGTATGATTTGGACTTTTCTTGCTTTTGATTTCATTCTTCATTTGTTTTAATGATATTGTTCTACCGGCAGATTCTGATCTTGATCTAGATCTGGATCTGGATTGAACTTGTAATCGTTCGTTGTGTTCATTTTCCGACAAATTTCGTGAATTTTCAATAATCGTGATGTTTGAATGATGTTGCGTGTCCTCGACGATATTCTTTGGTTTAATATTGGACAAAGGATTGTCTTTGCACCGATTGAAACACAGTTTAAGGGTCTCTTTAGCAGCTAGTACTTCTTTGGCTAAAAGATCAGAATAGGATAAAATGTCGTTGAATTTTGTGGTTTTTGATTGTCTGTGTTTTTTGTAGTCTTCTTTGCGGTGAGAACTAGACCCTTGTCTTGAAGATGAATGGCGACTTCTGGATGAAGAATGCTAAAAAAAAAATCAAATCTTAGATTTTGTTTATTTTAGTTCAATAATTATTGACAATAAATGTAAATCTTACCTTTTTCGACCTCCTTTTCTCTTCTTTTCCTTGACTTTCCATATTACTTTTGTTAGCATCAAAGGGTGGAGATAAATCGCTAGGAAATACAGATTTAAAAGAATTAACTTTGAATTGTACTGGAAGAATGTCTTCATCTGATACAATTTTTTCTTTCTCCTCCGAGTTTTCTGGCGTGGCTGGCAATATTTCTATGGTTGTTTGACTCTCATCTGATGATTCCACTTCGATTATTTGTTCCACCTCTTTGATACTATCGCTCGACCTTCTTCTAACAGACGGAGTGCTCATCTTTGTACAAGAATCATCGATTTCTACCTGGCTGATAGTTGGACAAAGATTAGATGCTTGACTACTGCTCTTCTCGACTTTTCTTGAGCCGATGTTCTCGAAACAAGCATCGTCACTGATGTACTCATTCTTTCCATTGCTTATTTTATAATTCCGCATCTTCTTCCTGGTAACTATTTCATCTTGGTCACGAGAATTCATGTTCTCATCTAGAAGAGATTCTTCGGAATCGCTATAATCTTTGATTGACAGGAAACTCCTTTTTTTGCGAGAAGTCGAAGTCGTAATGTCGAAGGAAATCATTTCCGAACTTGAACTCTGGACCGTTTTCTGTTTCTTTAAGTCGGATAAAAAATTATCCCACTTGAGTTTGTTGGGATCGATGTTGTTCTGGTCATACATCCGTTCCAAATTCTTTGATGTTGTGAGTTTTAAAGCTACCTTCATATGTCTAAACTCTCTGGCCATCGTGTCTAAGATCCAGGATCGGTTTAATGCCACCCTCGGCTGCCACTCCATTGCCGACTTCTTTGATTTACTTAACTCACATTTGAATTCTGATTTAGTTGACGTTCTCTTGATAATAACTTTCGGAATTTTGTCAGAAACTGACATGTCATTCGTGTTACACTCGTATTCTGAAACAGTCAATTCCTCCTGGTCCTTGGAGAATTTTCTAGACCTTTTGGAAGACTGCAAACTAGCGGAACCACTTCTTTTTCCTGAACCTGACCTCTCTCTTTTTCTCGATGAATTAGAATCTTTTCGGATTTTCAGTTTCGGAATTCTTTCTCGACTAATCGTCCGCAATTCGTCTTCTTCCCGGCTGTCCAAACTTTCTTTTTTAACTTTCTTTATTTTCATCTTCGGTACTGTCTGTTGTGCGGTTTGAATGTCAATATTTTCTATTACTACTTTGGGTAGATCATTCTCCAAGTTGATCTTCATCTTTGGAACTCTTGTGTCATCTTCAGCGTTGTCAGTCAGTGATTTGGTACTCCAAGATTCAACACTCGAAGACCTAGAAACTTCTCCAAATGGTGTTTCTGGTCGAGATGTGTTTCGAATAATCATTTTTGGAATTTTCGGTATTTTCGAAAAATTATTCTCATCGTCATTGTTGACTGAAGACGTCGGTCGAGAATAAATTGATTCTCCTTTTCTGATCACAAGTTTAGGAATTATCTTCTCGTTTGCTGATGATATAACTTTGTCGAACTCATCGCCAGAATTTATGCAATTCACCGAAGAAGGTAGATTTGAATCGAAAGTCTCGTTGGCAAATTTATTTTCGAACCAAATAGATTCTAATTCATTTTTGTTCCCTTTCGTATCTTTATCTTTTATCTTTATATCTATTTGGCTTTCTAATTTTGGACATTCGATAGATTCATTATCCGAATGGTCATTCGTGAATAAGTCGTCTAAATTTGATTTTTCCGAAGGTGGAATTTCATCCTCTTTATCTAACTCTGGTAATTCATCTTCTAAATCTGGCGGCAGTTCTTTATCTACGATTTCCTCCTGTTCTTCCTTAATGATTACATGTTCATATTCTAAATATATCGGTGACCGAGATGTTTTTTCTTGATATGACTCTATTTTTTCATCGCTGATGATTTTCAAATCACTGAAGGCTTGTTCGTTTTTGTCAGTTATATCGTCGCTCAAAATTTGAACATTTTCTGAAACTTTGGGTGAGTTGCGCAAACAGTTCATATCTTCCGAATTTCTCTCATCATTTTCGACATTGCTGAATTCTAATTCTGTGTCGATTAGTTTATCATTTACAGAAACATCGCAACGACTATTTTTTAAATCAATATCAGAATCTTCACATTTATTTACATCTGTAGATGTAGAGTTTCCTTCATCCACTACAGTCGAATCATTTTTCAAAATATTATCCTTTTGCTTGACATCACGTAACTCGTGTTCAGTGTCATGAAAAATCGACGTGATGATGATATCACTTTCAAAAGAATTCCTCCTTGATTTCTTGACATCGTTCAGAACATTTTGATCCATTTCTGACGTTGAATGCCTTCGGAATGTTCTCTTATCAGTAAAATTTAAAGCTGTGACATCATTTGAATTTTCGAACCGATCCACTGCATTTTTGTTTTCCAATATGGTAGGTAGAGGTAAACTTTTTATCGATTTTGAATGCATTAAAACACTTGTTGTAAAAGTATTTTCTCCAGTTGTTTGAAAAAAGCGATCCTTTGAGTTGTCTTTGCATATAACTGACGTACAACCCGATATATCCATGTCATTTTTCGTCATTTCTTCCTGACTGTTGTGATTCGGTACCACACCAAGTTGTTTGATTACAGTAGATCTATTTTCAATTATATTACAAGTCTCTTTCTGAACCTCTGCTGGTTCACAGGAACTAGTAGTTGAATTTTTTAAAGCAAGATCAGTAGAGTCATTTGCGGTTTCAGTTTGATTGTTTTCGATGTTTGATGCCACTTCTGCCGTAGAATGACTTGGAGCAATTGCAATAACACAATCTCTTACTGAATCTTCAGTTTTTTGTAACGATTTCTGTTTTTGTGAATCGTGTTTATGATCAATATCATCCTTTGATTTATGCGGTTTTCCATCGTGTTTATTCTTGTGTCTCTTTCTGTCTCGTGGCTTCAGATGATGCTTATGATTATCGTGACACTTTTCTGACTCCTTAAACAAAATTTTGTATGTGAATTTTCGGTTTGGGCTGTATTTGATTTTTCCATCTCTAGTTGTGTAAATTGGAACAGTGTTCATTTTATTTATATCGTCCAAAAATGTGGGATTGAAAAATCCATTTGGACTTTCAAAATTTGGTTTATCAAATGTGTTGTAAAAGGAGCTGTCTGTCGCGTAGTTTTTAAATGCCAAGGGATTCATCCTGCACAAGGAATCTGTTCCATCAAAATAAGTCATTTTTTCAAAGAGACGATGTTTCAAACTACTGCAAGGGTCAGGACAATCAAGTTCCATTACCGGTTTTGTTAAAATAGGGTCCACATTCAAAGATGACACTATTTTAGGTCCTTTCATGTTATAAATGTCTTTAGAATAGTCAAATGATTTGGGATTATAAAATTTGTCTCGAAAATTTGATTGTAATGTTTTGCTGAATAAATTCAACTGCTCTGTAATTTCTACCATGTCAACATTTGTAATCGTAGGTTTGGAATAGGAAAGATCTTTAGACGAATTTTCATCTTTGTCTCTTTTCGTTGATGTAAGGCACTCAGAAAAATTTGATGGCAGGAATTCATTACGTTTAGAAATTTCTGCATTTTGAATTGTTTGAGGTAGATTGATATTTTTAGCGACTTCATTGGACAATTTTGAGAATAACTTTTTGTCGCTATGACTTGCAGTTGAATTTGTATCCGACAACTTGTTTTCACCCGTTGACAGTTTCGTTGATAAGTTTTTGTCTGAACAAGACAAGTTGATTTCGATTTTAATACCGCCGTCACCAGCTTCCTTTCGAACTTTATTCTTAAGACTCTGCAACTCAACTTCATAATCATTCCTAGCGTTTTTTGAGTCGTATTTCACATTTTTGCTTTCATCCTTACTGGTTGAGGTAGTTGGCGGTTGACATTTTTCTTCCTTAAATATTTTTTTCTCGTTTTCATTGGTCCCCGTGCTACTTCCTATGCTCCTTTTTCGTTTCAGTTTCTTATATTCCTCCAATGAATCTGTTTCACTGCTGTCGATTATCGGCTCTACGGATTTTGATCTCAGTTTACGTTCCTTGGAATGTTTTGAAGAATTTCTATGCTTTTCGAGTAAATCCTTAACATACTCATTAGATCCTCTTCTCCTACGTTTAGATTCACAGCTGTCGTCTGTACTTTGAACCGAACTCGAAGAATCGTCATCAATTTTGAACAACAAATTGAACATCTCACTAATATTCACTTGTCGCAAATCATTTTTAAACAGATGTTTAATTTTCTTAAAATCCACCTTCTTCTTAGACTGCGACTTGTGTTTCAGCAACTTCTTTAATTTTCGCGTTGAGATCTGATTATCTTTCGAAAAATGGTGCAAATCATTTGACTCACTCTCCGCACTTTTATCTATATTCGTTACTTGCAACCAAATGTCTTCTTCTTCTCTATCACTGTCGGAATTTAGAACACTGATGTTTGTGATTGGAGGAGTGTTCTTTATAATTTTGGTGAGGCAATTATCTTCCATCGGTGGTACTGGTATTCTCAGTTCTTCATTTTCATCTCCAGGTATCAGTGGAACATTCGATGAATTCGAATAGGATGGATCACAAAATTGTTCCATTATTTTATCACAGACGTTTGGTCCATCCACAAGTTTCTTGGTTTTTTTATTGTCCGTTTTGAAAGACGTTCCAGACTCAGTGTTCACCGTAGACAAAGATAAAGATTGAGATTCCTTGCATATATTTGGATCGAGAAAGTTATGAATAACCTCAGATGGATTAAATTCAGTTACGTTTGCAGAATTTTTTCCATTTTTGTCTCCTTCGTCCGTCGATTGAGCAAAACTTATGATCGGGCTGTTCTGGACAACTTCGATTGGGTTCGCCGACATCCTTAGTTGCGTTACGTGTTCTAAAGATTCTTCATTATCAGAATGTGTTGGTGTGTTTAAAGATGTCGATGTTGCGATGCATTCGAAGGTGGAGAGTTCGGGTAAACTGAGATCATCTGGGTTACTTATTTCTAGAGTTCTGCTTTCTTTCCTTCCGTCAGCTGAGCTTTCTGAAACGTTTTTTTGCGCAGACGTGGCGGCAACAGTCTCAATCTCATTTGCCGGACCAGAAATTTTCTCTTGCGATGAAGATTCAACTTGTTTCGTTACTTTAATACCAGTGAAATGTTCTTTATTCATTATATCTTGAATACACTTTATGTTAACATTATTGATCTCGTTAAGTGCACTGTCGATCTTTTCCACAACTATTTTATTCTCCAAATTGTCAACGATGTGTAACGTTGGAACTTCACTGCCATTACTGGTAATACAATTTAGAACACCTACGACTTTATTTATCTCCACTGTGCCATTATCCTGAACAGCCGTAGGTGTGCTCTGCAAGACACTTAACTCTTTCTGACCCTCGGCTAGATTCGTAACCAAATTTATATCTGCAAGTTTAACAACCGTTATCGGGGTATTTTCTTTCGCTAGGGCATTAATGACAGCTTGGCTTTCTACTTCTTCCGATTCATTCCAAGTCGCTAGAAACTCTCGAACGTCTAAGGTTGGCTTGTCAGCAAAATCTCTATTGGTCTTGTTTTGTTGAACTTCTTGTGGTACTCGAAACTCTGATTGTTGATCGGTGGAGCTAGCCACGTGAGTATCTTGACTAACGTTTGGCGATATTTGCTGTCCTGATTGTTGGTCTATCATGGGAACATTTTGTCGATGCTCTGCAGAACTCGAATTTGAATTATTTGTCTGATTGCAACCACTTGAATAATTAGTAGACAAATAGTTCGAGTGAATCAGAATACCATTGTGATCGAACTGAAGATTAATCGGTGATATTGAGGGCCCTACTCCTGCGTTCGCGTTCATAGAAGACTCTTGGATAGAACTTTGAAACTCAACAGTTCTCTGAAGATTCAGAAGTTCTCTGTACCTCAAAACACACTCCTGATATTTAGGATTAGATAAGTATCCCGGCATTCGACTCATCTCTTTTAACTGATTTTCAAGGGAGTACCTTTGAATAGCAAACTTTTGCCTGTAGATTTGATGTTTCGCGTAGGGCCCGCTGGGCGGCTGCAACCTGGTGTTATAAGGTTCCATTCTTTCTCGGTTCTCATTACTGAAATCCCGACAGTTCATTTGATTATAAAAAGGATTTTGCATTCCCGGGACGTTGTTGTTAGGCACGACGTTTGGCATCATGGTATTGTTTTGATATTGATGTTTAGCCATATCGTGGAATTTGATCATTCCAGAAGGAGGATTGGGTATATTAGTATTCGGCATCATCGGACCTCTAGAAGAATAATGATACTTCATGTAGTCCGTTGGCATATTATAATTTTGAACTCCACAATTCGGCGGTAACATAACCGACGATTGATGACAGTTTCTTGATATACTAGCACTCTTCTGATACTTATAATCTGCACGATTCCTTCGTTGATCGACATGATACTGACTATTAGAACTCCCTGTTTTACTCGAATAAGATTCTTTTCTCGAACTGCTGCTTATATATCTCTTATCATCGGTATTGTAGTTAGGCGCATGAATGTTTTCTCTATAAGGTGCTGTGTGAGAATAGGAACCATAACCGTAGTTCATGTTTGGGTCTATGCAACAGGGACCTTTACAAGGATTCGAAATGAAAGATGTCTGTCTGTTGTTTGATGTCATTGCATTGTTTGGTGGAAAACGTGAACCTTGAAGATTGTTCATATTCAGATTGGAATTGACCATGTGGTTTACCGGTCCATTCATTGTCATCGCGTTGTTATGGCTATCCACGTCGTTGTTCATTTCCTCCATCATTGGGTTCAAGTTGGAAGAATTACCATAATGATTCATACAGTTTGACATATGCATTATGGGGGTCAAAGGTGACTGGCCCATGAAGCCACTAGACCCAGTTGAATGAGCTGCATAACTTTGCGACTTGTTCAAACAGTCTGGATTCATGTTATTCATCGATGATGGACTAGGAACAAATGAGCCGTTGGGGTTGACATTCTGCCCGCCAGGCGGCGCTGCCATGTTGGCTGCAGCGCCTTCAGATCCTCCAGACTGCAGTGCATTGTACTGCTGCCAGTCTGGAATATTTTTATTGTAGTTCATTGTACATCTTATAGGCTCATGATGATGGGAGTTGCCTCGAAATCACATGTTTCAAGCTTTCACACGTATCCAAACGAATATCCATCTGCGAACAAAGAAATAATATTTATAATCATAAATTGATTAATGTTAGAGGGAATGACTATAATGCGATAAAGTAGGTTTTTCTCTAACAATTTTTGTTCATATTTAATTTTATTTCCGAATTCAAACATAAATAGTGAAGTAACGAACACCGATGCGTTCTCCCGGTTCTAGCAACTAACGAAATAACTATGTTAGTTCCCAAAAAAAGATTTATTGTTTTGTTTATTTATTGATTTTTAATTTATTTTTTTAATATATATATATTATTCTATGTGAATATCGAAACCTTCTTTTTTTTCTAACAAATTTTAACGAAATATATATTAAAATATAAAATATAAAAACGCGTTGATAGTTTCGGAGTTAAAAAAAATGACTATGGGCAATTTTCAGACAATTTGTCATACTTGACTGATTCAAATCGAGAATAACGAACATTTATGAAAAAAAAATTGATTAATCAAAATAACATTCCTGAGCCCGTTAAATAAATAAACAAAAATTTTGCATAAAGTATGTAATGCAATATGGTAAAATATGACATGTACAATTTTTAGTTTTTGTTGTTTGTAATTTAGCAAAATTAATCATTTTTCGCATTTATATTTAACATTGCTTCCACAACGAATTTTGTAGATAACTAGCGCAATTAAATGACATTTTTTTAAAACTATGATTACACTATTGTCTAAGTGTTATCTAAGATTCCAATGTTGAAATCGCCTTTTAAATTTCTTCATATAAAATGACAAATTGTCAGAGGATGAATCGGTAAAATTGTTTTTCCAGTTGTGTACAAGATGTGCATATTTAGAACAATCGACGAAAATGTTTTATTTTTTATGGTAAGTAAACATCGATTCAAATCATTTTTATTGTTTCGTGTCGATCAATAATAATATGTACCAATTCCTTTGAGCGTGCATGTCAAGATTGTCAATTTTTAGATTTCAATAATAATTAATATCGAATTTATCATAAATAATTTCACTGAAAATTATACGCAGCTAATATTCGCAAATAATATAAAGGACATAAAATGAAAAAACGCAAGATAAAATAATCAATAGGCCTTGACGGAAAAGCAACAAATGCAAAATATTATTAGTAAATATAGTGGAATATCCTTCTCATTTTTGTCACCGACATCGGAAAAAATTATTAATTGTTGAAAAGTATGACATTGAAAAATGTTTATTAGATAGAAAATTTAACATGACTAATACAATAAATAACGCGTTCCAAAACTCGTCACAACACCCGGCACGTGTAGTAATTATTTTCTTACATAACACTTTTTTCAAGTTTTTAGCTTTGCAATAATCTTTTTGTTAGTTTCAACGGTGAATTGCAAAGTTGTTTGCATTTTAAAACATCTAATAATGACGTATTTGCAGCTCCAAAAAATAGCACATCCAACAATTTTGTTTCAACCTGAAAAAAATTATTTGGTTCTGAAACATTTGGACCAGAAACCCCATATGTCAAGGTATTCCGTGGAACATGGGTACAAACACAACCAGCTTGAATAAAATATTAATTGAACCGATATCGGCAATTTCAGACAACCTAATGATAAGTTATATGGTGCGCTAGAATTTTCGCTATTCTACCTACATTCTTAATGGATTTGTGAATCGACCAGAACTTATATGGTAAATAATTATGTGTCTACTTATTATTTACAGTTCTTGGAAGTTTTTTCCCAAATATTTTTGTCGTAGTTTAATTCGCAACTAACAATCATCTTGCATGTTATTTTAAATTTCGGAAATTAAAGAATTCAAAAATGTTGTTTCAAATCAATATTTAATTAAATTCCTTTGACCTTGTAAATTAGAATAATCAACATCAAAACCAAAAAGAATCCATTTTATCCTATAATATTTATAAAGTATACTTCAGTTTCAATTTTGGCAATAATTAACAGTTACCCTAATAATTCCGTAACAACAGAGGATGATAATTTGCATTATTCTCTAGGGTGAAATGATTTTTTTTTCTTTTTTTGGTACAATATATATTTTTGTACTTCCTAGTTTCAAATCCCATTAAATTGTCATAAAATGATCACAATTTTAAAGTCTCGAATATCAAAAATTCGACCAAAATATAGATAAAAAAATTAATGAATAAACTTCATTGTCATTGTATGATTAAGTTGTTCCGTAGAAATAGAGTGCGTCGATGGGTCATTAGACTAAATTTGATGTACAGTTGAGATATGAATTCAACGCGACAACTCGGCATGATTGTGTTTCTGAAACGAGAACGAATCTGGTGTCTGAAAGTGACTTCACGGTTTTGGAAAAATACAAACCGATTAAGCTGTGCAAATGTGTTAATATGCCAATAAGGGAGATATAATTGTTCTGTTTCGAACAATTCAATTCATTTGAAGTCGGTACTTTTCAACGTTCGCTCGTGTGCTCAGAAATATTTGATATGCGCGCGACATAATATTTGAACACAAAAAAACGTGTCGACGTGTATATGCGTGTTATGAAATGTTTGTTAAAGAACCATCCGCTGAATAAACGCCACGTATAATTACGTTTTTCCTTCACTACTAGCTGGATTAAAAAAAAACACGAAAATAACTGTGACTCAATTTTTTTTCGACTGTCATTTAGATTTTTTTTTATCACTCCATTAGTATGTACGGTTCACAATAATGATAAAATTTTAGTTTTATTTCGTTCGAGATTCTAAGAAAGAGAAGCATTTCTTTGTCGTTTATTTGCAAACGCGTTAAATTCCTTTCAATTGCAACAATGCGCAGGAAATAAAAAAAATCAAAGTATCGAAAGTCTGTGGCGAGAAACGGAACGTCATTAAAGAGAAGGTAAAAGTTGAAACGCAATTTGAAGTTTCGTCCGGTCAAATTTACATTCGTCTTCCGGTCGAGGGCCAGTTTAAACAGACCGATATAATAAAAGAAGGTCTAACTTCGCGCATCTATTTAATTAACAAACATCCGAACTTGTTCCAAATGCAGTGAACTGGGTTAAACTCCAGGAAGCGCGCCAATCAATCCGTTACACTGTCTCTTTTTGTCTAGTGCCGCAACCCGATAAGATAAAGGATAGCGTTATTATGCGCACTGTCACAATATTTCAATGTTCGTTCATTTTAATTTCTCTTCAGTTTTTTTTTTCAGTTCTTTTCTACTGTACTTTTCTTTAATTTGATCATCATTTTTCATTTTAAATATTAATCTTCCGGTATATTTAATAAACACATGAATTTATTAATTTTTTTTATTAAAAATTATTTTTAGTTTTCGCGTTGAACATTATTTGTTGAACTATGTACAGAAAAATTTTATACACTCAAAATGGCAGACAATTTTTTCATCAATTTCGCGTGAGTAGTTTTCGGCTGATATAATTTAATTTCATACTACTGAAAGATGCGAATTGAGTTCAATGAAATTAAAGTCCGAATTATTTTCAAGAACAAATATTGTTTTCTTTTTCTCTCGGCGCGCTTTTTCCGTGTTTGACTTTTTTGTTGACCAATTTCATAAAATACTATCCATAAATTATTTATTGTTATAAATAAACTGTGATAAATTGTGACTTTCCATTTGAATAAGAAAAGGCTGGCAATTGGATAAGATAAAAATTGTTTTCAGTCAGAATCGGCTATGAAAAGTGTACAGATTTGGTTTATCAGTTTTTCGGATCGACAGTTGAGGAGGAACAAGTGGTCTTATGATGTTAGTTATGATTAATGAGACTGTGAATGAAGTGGTCTGTTAGAAAACGCGATGGATACGATTATTTCATCATTTGTAAATATCTAATACAAAAAGTAATACAAGTGCAATTAGGCGAATTAATTACTTTCAACGGGTCGGTTTGATTGGACAAAAGTGACGTGATCGTACCAAATTTGTTATCACAAAATAAGAGTAAACAAATCAATGAAAACAAATAGAAAGTCAAACTAAAATTTTTCATGTTTGTGCTTACAAAATAAAAAGAAACAAACAAAACAAACAGAACCGCGAAAATTCTCGTTTTTTCAATTAATTTGCTTTGGCAATGAATAATGATAATTAAAATCAATTGAATTCAAAAGTATATCAGTTTTCCGATAAAATGATCTATTGAAAAAAAAAAAGTTAAATTACGACTAAAAATAAACCTTTTTTGTGATAATCTTTCTTGAAGTAAAAAAGAAATAAAAAAACTTCTGACAATTTTTGTTCGTCAGTTGAGTAATAAGCTCTGTGCAACAGCTAGAATAATTTGTGTGTCCGCATTTTGTTTGACAAATGCAACGTCGCGCACGTGAACATACGGTGGCACGAAATCGCACAGGTACGTCGTGGTTCCGCGATGCGACAACAATAATCAGCGACCTCCTTCTCTCGCGTCTTATCGCCAATCGTACACTCGGGAACCATATTTTTGCTTACCTTGAATAACATCGCTAAATCAATTCGACTACCAACAAAACCACCCGTACTATCGCCAATGAACAAACAGAGCCACACAAAAATAAACAAGCAAAATGGAGCGCAACACAAATGAGAAGAGAATAAAAAATGAAACACTCCGACAGCCACTTGTTTTGCAAACGTCACATCGAGGGGGTGGTTTTTGCCCCGACCTCTTCTTACCTGTGTTTTTGCACTTTTCACAACACGCACGCCATATTGCACAGACGATGATCGAACAGAAAAAAAATGGCCTAAATTGGAGGCGGTGTATGCACACAGACGCGCTCGATTCGATTGTTATCACCCCGCGGCCGCAGCGTTACGAATTATTGAACACATGCGCCGTCGGGCTTGATGCGCGACTGACTCCTGCCAGCATGTATGGGAATCGTCTTAGTTCGACGGCTCGCTCGTCAATGCCGACGTGCTATCACAACGAGGAAGTGGTGACATCTCGCGCGCTCATCACAATACCGCCCGCGCTCTGATTACGCGCAATCATGAAAAAAAACTTGTTTATAACTGTGTACCCAATTTTTGTTTCCCTTCGACGAAAACGTTCAACTTTTGTTCAACGCGGAGTCTGACCCTCAAGTTATTTTCACTCAAAATATTTTTGTTTCTTCTAAAGCGCCTTTAAATTTGTAACGAACGTTTTTTTTAATATTTTTAACTTTTAAAAGTTATTAGTTTTTTTTAATTGAATATCCTTTTTGCAAAAAAATTGTAATTTTGTGTACTAGATTGATAAAAAACGGGGTTATATTTTATAAATAGATAAATTTTTAGAAAAAGGGTTGACATTTTTTTGTTCATAAAATTATAAACAAAATTGTTTGTTTTTATCGATTGTTTTTATTTAAAGATGTTTTTTCTGGTGTTAAAATGTGTTGGAATTTAATTTGTAACATTAAGATGTCACTTGAGATGTTGTGAAGTGTACGGTTAAGTAATTTGATGAGATCATTAAAAAATGATAATCGTGATTTGTGAGTAGGACGAAAGGGAGGTTCCATTCATAACACACCAGTCAAAGAACTACGCCGAGGGACCGTGTGTGGGAAGGGGAGCAGCTCACGCAAAACTCGTTTGCGTGCGTGTCGGTGAATGTGAAACTGTTAATTGTGTTTGTGACTCCAACCGAGGCTTTAACACTCTGATTGCAATATCATTTAAAAAATCGCGCAACATTAAAAAAGGCATTGAAAAGTTATTTGTTAATAAAAAAGAAACAAAACTTTTGTTTATTATTACTTAATTTTATTTTTGTTTTTTTTTTTTTATTTCATTGAATAACCGTAAAAATGTTTTATTTTTTATAAAACAATCTTATAAAAAAGATTTTTTTATAAAAATTTTATAAAAAAATTGAAGTTTAAATGTTTAACAAGTTCGAAAAACCAATTTTCCATCTGAAGGAAAACACTTGCAATTTTATCCGCCAGAGGTCGCGCGGTATCTCATCGCTGTTTTATAATTTGAGGTTATAAACGAAAAAGTACGTCGATGTTTTGATTACAATTTATATTTGTCAGTCAAAGTATCAAAACATTGAACAATGAACATTTCATCGTCGTCCGGGATGACACCCGGTGGGCTTTCACAACCCAGTGACAGTTTTTTAAATATGCCCCTCGAAGTCTCGTCGTTGGACGCTTTAGCGACAAAACGTCGCAGGTAATTATCAAAACATTCCAATTGTTTTTGTTCAAACAGAATTAATTACTGGTTACAATTTTGTATACCAAGCGGTTTGTCATTTTTTTTCAAGATGATAAGATGTAAATTGTCAACTTTTGTTCATATTTTATTTTCTTTTCAGTTCATCTCGAACGATAAAACGTCGAAAGTTCGACGATGAGTTGGTGGAAACGACGTTCAATTTGCAACCACCAACCACGACGCCGAAATCGAGTTCCCGTTCGAAAACTGTATCCATGTCGACAGGAACGCTCGACGTCTTAACAACACCGGTTTTACAAAGTCCCATCCCAGCCCCGGTGCCCATCCCACAAATTGACAGAACCAACAGACGCCCTCCCAGGCCGAGCGGTTCGTCAAACTCCAGCCGGAAAAACAAAAAGAACAAAAATCATTCTCACTCGATAAACGCGACCAAAGATTTGGGCAGATGGAAACCAACGGACGATTTGGCGCTTATTACAGGAGTACAGCAAACAAATGACTTAAGGATGGTATGCGACATAAAAATAAACAATAACATTCAATTTTGACCAACATTTTTTAGGTTTTTTAATCAAATTAGTTTTCTCGTGATGGACATGATGAATTCATTTGAACGGATATATGAATCGCGTTTGAGATCACTCAAGAGACATTTTCAAGATGAGATGTTCCCTTAAAGAGATCTTGCGGATGTTGATCAAAAATACAATACTGATCCATTATCGAGAAAGAGAACAAAAAATGGAAAAAATTAAAATTAAAAAATTAACAAACTATAAAAAAGGAAGTAAGGTTAAAAATAAAGAGTTGGTTTTGATTTGTAGGTCCACAGGGGTACCAAATTTTCTTGTCGGTTTACTTTGCAAGAGATCCAACAAAGGTGGTATGCTCTGCTTTATGACAGTGCCGTTTCTCGTCTGGCAGTTCAGGCTATGCGCAACCTCCATCCGGACATTATAGCGAGTGTCCAAGCTCGAACATTGTACAGCAAAACAGAAGAGGACCTTCTGGGAACAATCAAATCGGTATTTTAAATTTTACCTGAAAACGAAAAATTGATTTTGAAATTTTATCAATTACTTTTTTTTAATCTTACCTTTTAAGATTACATATCTTAAATTAAGATTTTTCTAAAGTAAAATAAAACTTCTAACTGAAACAATTTCAATCCAGACTCCTCAACCTACCCTGGAAACTTTTCAAGAACTCTTGGAAACGAACGCACAGTCATTTTATCCAGCGAGGACGGCAAAAACTTTACAAGCCCATTGGCAACTGATGAAACAGTATCATCTACTTCCTGATCAGTCGGTGCAGAGTTTGCCTAGGAGCGATCACGCATTGAATTTTTCTGACGCTGAAGATTTGGTCAACGATGCCGAGTTGGTTGACCAAAAGGATGAGGCTGTAGATGCCGAGCTTGCAATAGCCGACCGTAAAAACAAAAAAGAAATAAGACGGTTGGAAAATGAGCTGGGCAGGTGGCAGGTTTTAGTCGATAGTGTCACGGGGGTCAATCCTCCTGACTTTGACAACCAGACGCTTGCAATTTTAAGGGGCCGACTTGTGAGATACTTGATGCGGTCCAGAGAAGTAAATTTTTTTTGTTTTATCTTGACTGAATTACATAATTTGTAATACATTGTATTTTTTAATAAATAAGTTCAAGTTTTTAGTAATTATTGTAATGTATATTGTATTAATTATAGTAATAATTGTCTCATCACTTTTGCTACTAGATAACAGTAGGAAGGACAGTAAAAGATCACACAGTAGACGTAGATTTGACCCTAGAAGGACCTGCGTGGAAGATTTCTCGACGACAAGGAACTATTCGATTGAGAAACAATGGTGACTTTTTCCTATCCTCGGAAGGCAAAAGACCAATTTTTGTTGATAGCAGGCCTATTCTTGCTGGTAACAAAATGAAACTTAACAATAACAGTGTGATCGAGGTAAAGTGTAACAACGTCATTAAAAGAGGATTATTTGTTTTATGTTTTTGCAAAGTGTCTAATTTGTAATACCGTTTCAGATCGCAGGATTGCGGTTTATATTCCTCATTAACCAAGAGCTGATTTCCGTGATACGTCAAGAAGCCGCCAAGTTGAATTTAAACCCCTGAACATCAATTATCGAGTCGATGCTAAGCAACAGTGTTCTTGGAATGAACTCGCATCGCGAACCTCAGGTTCATTGAACTTGAATTTATTTTCTACATCTTGTCCTTCACACCTCCTTTTTTTCTACGTTCGTATGTTCTTATTTAATAAACGGTAACATTTACATGTGATCTCAATCATATTTTAAAACAAAAAATAATTTCTTTAACTATTAACTATCGTATTTATAATTCGGTTCTTTGATTTTGAAGTAAAGAATATTACTACTAAGGAATTATTTGTTCAATAATAATTATATAAGTACACTCGAGTTGTTTCAATAACCCTTTATTTAACAATTTTATTTCTCTTCCAAGCAACCTGTTTAAGCTTCTCAATAGTGAGTTTTGATGTCACAATCAAAGTTGAAACAATGTTTTTCACTTTCTTAAGGCTTCTCACCTGTGTGAGATCGCACATGAATTTTCAATCTACACGATAAATTGGAACATTTACCACACACGTAAGATTTCTTATCTGTCCCCTAATAAATAAAAAATAAGATTAGAAAGAAGAAAAATTAAGATTAATTAATTAATTAATTAAGAAAAATTGAGACAATATTTTAAATGAATAAAAAGAACTATCGTTAGAAATTAAATACAATTAATAAAACAAAATATTACAGTATTACATTTAGTGATATCACAAAATGGTAGCACTAAATGAAAAACATTGAAAATAAGACATTAAAATATTACAATTAAAAAAAAACATTCCTTGACAAAAATTTTGGTTAAATTTATATTCATTGTCATATTCCTCAATTAACTTACTACTCAATTCATGAATTGCTATTAATTAAATCTAACAGATTATTCTATAAATGTTTCTCAATCAATTTTAAACGTACATACTAATGACACAGAGTATAAAAAGAAATTGTATAACACAATGTGCATAATAAATACAAAAATGTTGAGGTAAAATAAAGTTCAGTTCAAGAAACACACAAACAAATGCAAATGAACATAACGTGCTTTTTATTAATTAATATACAACACGGAAGACAAAATCGCATTGAATGTAAACGCTGATTAGTTGATATCCTGAATTATCATTTAATACAGTTGTTTATTATAAAAGAAAGTTGTAATTTATATTTTTACAGCATATCCTAAGGAGGTGTGTTAAAGTCTGTAATATTTACATTTATTCATACAATATCAATGATCTTTAGCTTATTGTTCAAACGTTGTATATAAATTGGTATTTTTTCGTTCAATGATGCTAATCATCTTTTAGACGTTAATATTTATTTACTCATTTGTTTAAAAACTCAAAGTGTTGTTGGTAGATCGAAATCAAACTCAACAAGAAATATCAAAAATAAAATTTCCAATAAATGTTAATAAAAGATGTCTCATCGGGAAGAGAGCTTCAAAGAATGAATGATAACTTGGTTGAAACGTTATTGTAATATTAACATTTGTTTATTTTCTAAGTAAATTGTTAACTTTAACACATCACAATAGCATCGTTTTGCACATGTGCGCCCTGAACGGATAAGAACAAAATGCGATTGACTCGGTGATCTAGTAATTTGTCATTGCTTCTTAGGTCAAGAACAACTTTCGTTCTCACAAAATTTTGTTTTTCTCGCAAAAACGAGCCTTCTGTTACGATTAATCAACTTTTTCTTTTCTTCATCTATGTTAATAATTTGTCATATTTATGGAGAGATGTTTTGCGTTGATCGTTCCTCATTTTTATTTCCTCGCGTGATCTCTTGTATAAGATGACGACTAGAATACGACGGCGCATTGCAAGACGCTACATAAAATCGTCGTATTCGTTGTTATAATAGTCGTTGTATTCGCTCAGGTGGGTGTTCTCGCCCTCGATCTTGAGTCGAGCCTTGCCCTTCGCCTTCGATTTTTTTGCCTTCTCAAGCTTCAATTTCTCTGCTAAAATGTTGTCAACCGTCGTCTTAACTTTTTTCAGTGCAGGTGTTGGTACTGCAACAAATTATTTTTCAATTAGAAAATTTAACTTTGATCAATTTAATATAATTGATTAATTTTATAATTGACATGGTATTGAATTTAATTTTTAAAACAAACTTACGATTAACGGAGATGGACTTGATAAGTTCCTCGGCAAACGTTGGAAATTCTGTGTGTTTGTGAAAAAAATTGATTTTCTGTGCAAGAGCTTCTCCAAATTGCTGGAACTCTTCTTCCGTGTTTGGCATTATCGCGTCCATGCCGGTTTGACCATCCGTCACGCCTTTAAATCACAAAACGCAGATTTTTAATTTGATATCAATTCAAGATCATCCAATTTTTAATGACTAAAAACAATGAACGTTTACAATTTGTTGTTACAGTTTCTACAAAAAATTAGCAAATAGATTGATTTGAATCATGTTTTCATTTTTCTTCAAGCATTTGAGGGAATTGTTTCAATTGTCGAAAACCCAAATTAAATTGACAGGATGAATGTGAATCGAAGAGAACATTTTTCGTCAATCCCAACTCTGGACAATGAGGTTGTATAACTAAGTCTGACACAACGGTTTGTTTGCTAGAAACAGCAGTATTTATTGATTTGTACAGTATTAATCTTAATAAAATTAACTGAACCGAAATACTTGCGAGGTAATAAAAAAAAATATGTCGACTTTTGATCGCATACAGGAATTTGTTTTTAATAATAAATTCTCATAGTAAAATCTACTTTAAAGATATAGCTTCGAAACCCAATGCCGCATTGCGTTTGCGTGAGGTTCTGCAAGTTGGCGAAAAACCATCCAATTCAGTAACGAATCGCTTTCAAATAAATACGATAATGAGCGAATAAATAAATAAATACAATCGAGTTTGAAGCAGTCCACGCAATAGCAATGTTCAATTGCCAAATCGGATCATCGAATTTTTATTATTTTTTTTTTTTAAATCAGTCATTCAATTTTGTTTCTCGTGTCTTAAAATTAATAATGAAATCAGCTCGTTGGAAGAATTCGTACTAAATGATGAAAATGCAGTTTTTGCACTGGTGCTCTCTCATTTCCAAGCAGGTTATTCATTTATAAAAAAAAGAAACTACATTTCTTAAAACTGAATTTCATTTGTTTGTAATATTTCAATGTTTCCTTCTTCTCATTTTTGAGTATTCAAGTGATTTTATTTTCAACTAAAAATAAAATCAAGTCATTTATTTCAAACCTCTTATATTTTAATAATTTTTTAGATTCGCTTCAAAAGTTTTATCCCTTTTTGGGAATCTCAATCTTTGTATGTAATTTAAAAAGTTTTAAATGTTAAAAAGCATACCCAAAAGGAGATGTTTTTGTTAAAAATTCTTCTTTTATAATTTTGTATGAATTATTTGAATGAACTGATTTCAAGGGTATCTAGCTTATTGACCGTTGCCGTGACATATTGAAAAAAGACCGTTGTGCCAATGCCAAGAAAACGACTCGAATCGTGACCAGCAATGAAAAAGTGTCGGCTCGAATTCATTAATCTCGGCTTTCACTTATTTTTTCCATTATTTTCGTCCCGGTTGTAAGACTCGGTACTTCATTTTTATTTATCATTAATTTTCTTTTGTTAGATTCGTCTGATTGTCTCGCTGTTATTATTTTTTCTCGCCCTTTGCAGGCTTACGATTGCTAAAATCAACAAGATTTGACAAACCGAAAGTTTCCATGGCCAGTCGCAAGTCGGCCTCCTCTTGTAGCCTTTGCCGACGCAACATTTCCATTCTCCTTTCTTCCGGGGTCATTGCTTCGTCTTTCTCTTGTATCTTCTTCTCTGCCTCTTCGCGAGCCTTTCTCTGTAAACATGTTTTCACTCGTTATTAAATTCAATCTCAAATTTCATTTCGGGCAAAAATACACATCCTCAAACCTACCTCGCGCTCTTCAATTTTCTCTGACAAAGTTTTCTTCGGCTTCGGCTTCGGTTTGGGCAACTCAGCTGGCTTCTCTACGTCCTTTTTCTCCTCGTCGACATCCTCCCAGCTGTCCTGTTACGCATTAAAAATACGGTCAATACAATTTTGTTCAATCAATTTTTTAATATATTTTTTGCAAACAAGACCAATATTTCTGTTATTTTGTTCCCAGAAAAAAATATTTTATAAAAAAAATGTTTCTGTTTTGTTTTTATTTTTTGTTTGCAAAAAATTGTTTGGTATTGATTTAACGGTCAAAAATGAAAATTTTGAGATGACAATTTTGGTAGTGTCGCCTAAAAACTTGGCAAACATTTCTGGCCATGTGGCAAAGTCAGGTTAGGACAAGCAAACGAAATCGCAAAATAACAATAAGGCGCAGGATGCGAGGACAAGGAAACCTGGCGAAAACCACTCACCTTGACGTCCTCTTCTTCGTCCTCGCCCTCCCATTTGTTTGATTGCAGAACGAATTCCGTTTTCGGTCCAGCATTGTCGACATCTGCGAAGAAAATTCGGGACGAAAAATTAATGATTGATGGCATATGAAGATGGGCAGCAGATTGATCGCAGACTTGAGATCGTATGGGCTTTTGGATCTATTCGTTGGCTTTGAGTTCGCGACACTTACCCCATTCTTCGTCCATTTTGGCAGCTATTTGA
Source organism: Trissolcus japonicus (assembly GCA_030522925.1). NCBI lineage: Eukaryota > Metazoa > Arthropoda > Insecta > Hymenoptera > Scelionidae > Trissolcus > Trissolcus japonicus. Next base: position 208,805 of record JAPYZS010000003.1, read on the forward strand.
CACTGCTAAGACAATTTCTCGATTTTCTCTGTCTCAACTGTCGTGTCTCCTTCGGTTAGCCATCCAAAAAGAAGAATGAGCAAGAACGGCAAGAACCAAGGATCCTACGACCCTACGCTTGATTTGTAGCCGTTTTAGCTGCTAACTCTTGTATCGGAAGTTAGATGGCGTTAGGAGTATTTTGACAAAGCCAATTTTTTCTCAGTTAACTTCAAGTTGGTGTTTGTGGAACTAATATATTTTATTATTTCAAAAAAATTAAAAAAGTATGATTGATTACAAATTATAAAGTACATTTTGAAAAAGTTTAAGTATACCTTTTTTGGAAAAGTTTACATATCTTTATCTTTAAATTTATATCTTTATATTTCTAAAATTGCAATCGAATAACAAGTTATTTTATTATTTTCTCCTGATATACAAAAGGAGAAAAATAAATTGATTCAATGGTGAAATAACGGTTTATTCTACAATTATATACAAATTAATAAGCTAAAGAAGAAAATTGTACAAAGAAACGAATTTTGAGTTTTGCACTAGTTTACGTGTGTTTATTTAGTTGTATATTATTTTGTACGAGGAACATATGTATAACAGTGCTTGAATTTAAGTTGTCGAGTACAATTGAGAGTGTGCAGGTGGGTCATTGTCAGACAATCAACATTTAGCCTTGCTCTGGATCGGTAAAAAGAGCTTGAACTCAGCAGGCAGCTCGTCTTCTGAATAAAGTCTGTCTGAGAAGTAAACCCGTCGTATTCTACAATTTGCGTGGATCTGAACTCTCAGTGTCTCGACGTAATTTGTGCCGTAGGCTCTCCTGGTGAAATCAGCCAGATTGAATTGTATCTGATTCCAACCGTCGTCCAGTCTCATCGGCATTGTACAAATAAAAGGTTTTACCCTCGTCGTTGACTGATAATTGCTCGCTCGAAATCTTCTTCGCACATTTTTGTCATCGATGATCTGAAAAAAAAAAACAATTCATTTAACCAGAACAAAATTTAGTTAATGAATAAAAAAATTATAAAAAATAGTAAATCGTACCTGTACTTCAAAGGTGAAATATTTCTTAAGATTCTTGATGATCATGATCAAAAATGGTAACTTGATACCCAAAGTTTTTCTTGGATCAGCTGGACAGGTGATATATGTTGTGCTGACATTGCTGCCAAGAATTTCCAAAACTAAACTCTGGATATCGTTGTCGGTGATCCGTTTTATGTGTCCGTTACGCACCTTTTTGTCCCAAATTTGCAGGGGTTTGCTGCCAATGCTATACAAGATCGATAAAAATCCACTCTGAAAAGTGTTTTTGAACATGACTGTGCTTTCAGGTTAGAAATTGGTTCGATTCAAATTGTCCTTCTTCCAAAGCCCTTTTTGACAGTTGTCGTTCCCAGCATTTGTCCCCAGGACAGGTTTTGATTTTAAAAACACTTTGCTTTGTACTTTGATCGTAACATCCAAAATTCCGACCGGTTACAATGCTGTCAACGTATGATTTTTCATTTTTTTTGTTTTGTTTTTCTTTTTTTATATTCTTTTTACTAGGTGTTTTTTGTCAGACTTCAGCAATCACTGGACAATTTTGTCATCCTAACAACGTGCAATTGGGTTTGTTTTGTTAAAAAACTGTTCAGTTGCTATAGATCCCGTGCCTGGTGCCGCTTGTTGTGCTTTTAATTGGCTTTTAATATAAATACTATACACGCTAACTTAAGCCGAATTTTCATGAGAATAATTTTTAAGGTTGTATACTCTCGCAATTTAAAGAATACAATAAAGATTAGCAACAAATTTGTGTGAACATATATAAGATAATTAATTAGTGAAAGATATTTTTGTTTTGTTAGTTTCAGATGTCATTGAAAATGTAAACAAACGTTATACGTCTCAGTCATTTCTGCTAATGAAAAAACAGTAATTTTGTATAACATCAAGTTACAAAATAAAAAAAACTGAAAGAATTACAGTTTAGTCATCTGTCATCATTTGTTTTTTAATTTTTATCAATCAATGCATATTTTTTTTATTTAGGTTATAATTTCGGAAGACTTTTTTTTCAAGGTTGGCAATCGAATTGATACGATAGAACTCCCCCCCCTCCCTGACCACTAAAATCTATCGCGATAGTAAATTGAAAAAAAATTATCATCCAGCAAGATTATATAATAACAAAAATTGTTAATGGTTGTAAAAATTGGTTTTGAGTCATTTAATAGAAAATTTAATTTATTTTTGCTGTTTCGAAGTTCTTATCGAGTTTGACGTCACACTGACGTCTGCAACGATCCCACGCGCTACTCGCAGTGGTTTGACAGGTGTGAGGAAACATGTGTCTGTCAAACGAACAACTGGTGCAACCCCGTTGAATCGAATTTTGGGATATTTTAGAATTGTACTTTTGCGAATGCATACGAAAATGCAACTTAGTGAGGTTAGGTAAAGGCTGTGGAGAGTGAGAAGTTGCAAGTGTTATTTAGATTGAAATATTCTAGTCGAATTTGAGAAAATGGAAATGGCCAGCGAAATGTCAAGACAAGGCGACAGTGATGATTATGAAATTTCCGACGAAGGCGACAGGCCTTCCGGTGAAAGATGGGCTCCTGTGGGGGCCAATGACGGGGACAGTGATTTCCAAGATGAATACAAATACGATTGCGAAAAGTATGATATGATATAAATTTTAACAATTTTTTAAAAAATATTTATCATGTTTTAAAAACATATGAAATGTTTTTTAATTTTTGTTGTTTTGAATAATTTAAAATTCAGAATTTTTATTTATTGGTTGTTGTTTGTATTTTTCTAGTTTGCCATATGACATGGAAAGACTTAAAGTTCTGGAAGAAGAGCAAGAAATGTTGAACTCGTCTCTGATTGCTTTAACCACACACTTTGCACAAGTAAATATGTATTTCATGATTGTGATATTAAAGCATATTTTTTTCTGTATAAACAATTCATTTTTTTCCAAGGTTCAATTTCGACTACGACAAATAATGGATGCTCCAGCAGAAGAAAAAGAGACTCTGCTCAAAGAACTGGAGGAATTTGCCTTCAGGGGTATTCCCGATGTTCCAAATAGTCTGAAACATAATAAAAAATTCGACTGTGGGTCTCAGGAGTTATGCAAATCTAGTGTAAGAATTTTCAAATTTAAATTTTAACGTTGTGTGAAATTATTTTATCGTATTTGAGTTTTTTTTACAAACTTCATCATTGTTTCCATTTCATTTTTTTATCCACTTCATTTCATTGATTATCATCTATTTTATTTTTTTAATTTGAAATTATTTCAATTTACACGATTTTTAGCTTTATGACGGTGTGCACATCTTGTTTTTTTTGTTTAAGCTTATCTTTGTTTGCAGCTGCCAGTTTTTGTTATTCTAATTTTTCTTTTTTTCCCAATAAAGCTTTTTTAATTTTTACATCGTTTCTTGTTTTTTATTGTCCTTCCGTCCTTATCCTTTGCAAACATTGTTTTGTGCTTTTCAAATTGAAACGAACAAAAAATACCAGGTAATATTATTTCCATTTAATTTTTCAATTCACGGTTCAAAAAATGCGAATTCCAGTTTTTAACTTTCCAGAGTATGAGTGACCTGGCTGCGGCAGACATAGAATCCAAGATGAATCTACAAAAAACGAAACAAAAAGAACTCATAAACCAACTTAAGACACAACTTGAGGAACTGGAAAAGTATGCTTATGATACAGGTAATGCTGAAGATCTGCCTCAGAGTGTTATGCTGGAACGCCAGGCCATGATTATAAGTACGCTCCTATTTAACTATAAAAATATTTATAAATAAATAAAAAGAAAAAATGTTTTTATTTATTTACCATCGAATTGTTTCACATTTTAATTGTTGAATTATTATTTGTAGATCATCTTAAGGAAAAGCTTAATTTCAACGTGGACGATCTTTGTGCGCTGCCAATTGACGACTTAAGATGGCAAGTGGATTATGCGATCAGCCAAGTACGTAAATGTTAAAAAAATGAATGAACAAAAAATAAATGATTAAAAGTTTAAATTCAAAGTCATGACTAATTTGAATTTCAACGGTTCAGGTGATCAGTCCACTGAAGATGAAAGAACAACTGGTGACCCAACTGAAGACCCAGATCGCCGACCTGGAGCGTTTTATAAACTACCTCCAAGGTGAGGTGAGTCCGGAGACTTTGGCCTGCACCTGTGCCTGTCCAGTGCACACGGGTCCCACCGCCTCCTCTTTCTCGAAACGCGCCTCTCGAAGACCCGTAAATGAGGAAACACAGGCGAATAATCTTAACACCGTTCGCAAACTGATCACCGTGCTGCACATGTACGTGATCTCGCAGCTCGGTTGCAGCAGTCAGAAAGCGCACAGAGGGATGAAGAAAAATTCGCTGCACAACTGGCGGGATCTGAGAACCAGGCTGGATATAGCCGTGGAGCACGTTTTGACGACCGTTGCAGAAACTGAGGACCTCGAGAACGGCCAGCTGGACGTAGAGTACGCCTCGGATTCCGAGCTTCCTAGTTTCAATCGAAACACAAAAGTAACAACAGCTGTGAGGAAACATCTTGCAGTCTGTATCAGAGATCTGGTCCAGCATGGGCTCATGCATGACGTCAGAACGAACAGCGTAGTGCCCTTCGTTGGCTGCTTCCCTCAAAGAAGTCACGTGGCAGTTCAAAACATGCACGCCTGGGAACTAGTACTAAAATACTACGAGGTGAAAAACGGCCAGAGGTACAACTGTACCCCTGCGCAAAAGTTGTCACAAAGCTTCAACCTGGATTTGAATTCTGAGAGAGGAGTTTCGTCCAAGCAGGTGAGAAGAATTTGAAATTTTATTGTCAATTGGAAGATGGTATAAAAACTGAATTGCATATGTTTTTTTCGCAGGCTTTGTTAGTTACTATTGGAAACATAATTGCCTCACATACGCCCTACAGACGAGGATTTGATTCACATTTCAAGGCATTTATATGTGCAGCTTTGAAGTGAGTCAAGTTACAAATTTGCAATATAAAAAATTAATTTTTTCGTCGGTTGTATATGATGAAGAGTAATGTTGAATTACCCTTCATTTTGCAGTGCGAACAAATTGGTAATATGGCTGAAGTTAATTTTACAGTGCCAGTACTTGTTAGAAAATCATTATACGTCTTGGAGTTACGTTGTCAAAACAGGTATATTTAAATTAATGCATGCCTTTCAGAGAATGACAGAAATTTAATTAATACCATGTTTGTGTTTCGAAATCTTGTAGGATTTCAAGATGCTTTTCACACCTTGGAACGGCTGACGAGTCACAAGTTCGATCTGCCTGTCGATTTGGCTGTAAGACAATTCCAGAATATCAAAGACGCATTCTGATCATCGAGGGAATCTCTACCATCTGAACTTTTTATTTAATTTAGCACATTCCAGATGTTCAATGAAATTGCCTGCGCATTATTAAATTAATGGGAAAAAAGAAAAAATAAATTGTTTCTCGATTTTGTATATGCATATCAGAGTATAATTGTTAATGTGTCCAGTGGTTTTAAAAGTAAAAGAGACGAAAGTAAATAATTTTATTCATTTTTAAAATTGTTTGAATGTTTAATTGTTCAACTATTGCGTTACTGTTGACAGTAAAATTGTTAAGCAAAATTATAGATAATAAACATTGTGACAGTCGACAAATAATTTGTATGCTTGATTATTGTTTTTTTTTAATATAAATATATGTGTTCAACATTGTTTTTTTAATGGAGATCGATAAGAGTATGTTAGAACGAAAATATATTTACAAAAAGGATTACCATTTTTCTTCTTATTCCTTCTTATTTTTGTTAGCTCTAAAATAAATAGAGTTGTACACGCATAACATTTACATAATATCCAAATATAAAAATATTGTTTTGATAAAAAATAATGCAGAAAAATTTAATCTCCCCTATCGGGTAGAGTGAAAAGTTGTTTAAAATAATCTTGATGTAAACAAAGAACTTGAATTGAGTTAAAAAATGAAGAGAAAAAGTTTGATATATTGATTAGAAAGATCAAATGTGGAGGAGCGAGAGCGCTCCTGTCGGCGCACTTGCGAAACAACTGGGTCAATTTTTCGTCGTTGCACGTCAACAGATTTCCAGAGGTTGAGCGCTGCTGCTCCTGTCAGCTGCTAATCTTTCTCCTTGCATTATAAAGGCTATTGTCCAACGAAGCCTACACCACCAAAATGGTAATCTTCAATCGCATAAACTCTTTTATTAGTTCAATAAACATTGTCATTTGCTCCATTGCTTCAGTCGTATTTCATTCTTTTAGTCACTTGGGGAGAAAATCGCCGCGCTGATGGAGAGGCCTGGCCAGGACATTGTCAATAAAGAGGATGTCCCTTGGTGGATGAAGTACGCGGGCCGCGGTCTGGGCACCGTCGGCAGTGTCAGTAAGTCCGGCTATCGCTCTTATCTCCTGCTCCATTTTAATCAAGTTCCTGTTGTCAGATTAACGTTCCCACAATGTTACTCGGTTTTATTTCATTAGTTAAATATTTGTTCCAACATTTTCTCTTTATTTGGTTTTCAATCATCATAAATATTATAGATATTGTTTTAAACTTGGTTTTGTTAATTTCATTTTGTTATAACTGATGATGATAACGGCATTATATTATTGTTGAGATTAATTTTGGACAAAAAGACAATGAAGCCTTCGTGGAACTTGGTTTTGGAAACTAGTCAACAATGTGTCACACACTTTTTTGTTATTTACAACAATAAAACTTTTTCAAGTTGAAAGATTTTTAACAATTGTATAACTTGTTTACAACAATTTAAAATTTTTATAACAATTTTCTATATTGCATTTTCATTTTCATTGAAAACTTTTGTCCCACAATTTAAAATTGTCAAAATAATTTTAAAATGTGAGCTATTTTGATAATTAAAAAAAAAATTATAATAATTTTTGCAAACTTGCAATTAACGGCAGTGCCTTAATTTTGTATCGGATTATTTATCTTGTCAGAGACTTTCATAACGAAGCTCAATTGATATGTGATACCTTGAGTGACTTCTCAATACTTTTGCACTGTTCACAATTATATAATTAACAATTTAACAATCAGCTTTCATGTTGCAGTTTGTTTTGCTCTTGAAAATTTATTTGCTTTTCAATCGTCAAATTTTTATTTAATCATAATTTTAATTCTTGCCCAACTAAAAGTTGACAATATTTTATTTATATTATACTCAAATTATCTTTTTTTTTTAAATGGTACGAAATTTAATGTTTTAAACAAATATTAATTGATCCTCTGAGTAAGACGTTAATTACAAACTAAGTAAAAGATAGAGAAAGTAAAAGCGATTAGAAATCGATATTTGCTGATGACAAATTAAAGAACTAATTATATTACAATAACAAAAGTAATACTTTTTTTTTCATTCTGCTTTACATTTTGTTTCATTTGTGTTACTTTATTTCATTAATTTTTTCAAATCAACGCCAATTGAAAAATAAATGGACCTATTTCTTTCTTTTCAGTTGCCATCTTCCTTGGGGCTTGGAACGTAGTGATGATATTTTTTGCCAGCATAGACTGTTTCCTGAGCGGTATTTGGCAGATGCTCGCCGGTTTTGTGGTCGTTGCAATTGAAGCTCCCTGTTGTTGCATGTTCATCGAATACGTACAAACATTAAGCAATTACGTGGATCAAAGGCCTTACTGGAACAGAGCTGCTGCTTACTGCCTGTAAATATTTTTTCAAATGACAAGTTGCAACAGACAACTTTAATCTTACCAATTTTTCAAAACAATTTTAAACGATAACAATTTTTTTTCCTCAGAATTGCTATTCCACCTGTCTTCCTCTGCTTTAGTCTCAGCAGTATATTGGGATGTGGATTGATTTTCGGTACCGGTGTTATTTATGGAATGATGGCTGTTGGAAAGAAGTACGTATTCGCAAAACAAAAAGAAAATACAAAACGGATAAATGAAGTATTTTCAGAATCGAAAAAAAAACTTGCATACCATGAGTTTGAATGCTAAAATTTAATGAACAAGTTTGAAATGGCTTAAATTATTTATAAGTTTGAGTTTCATCTGGTGATTTGACATTTCACATTATTCACAAAGAAAATAATTGTGTTTGAATTTTTGTGAAGTGTGCTTTTGATTAATCAAAAACCATGTGTTTGCGCTGACTAACAGAGGCCTCAGTCCCGCGCCGGCGGGTATGCCATCATCGCAAGTCGGTTCGCCACAGGGAATGGCACCGCCTGCAACAGATCACCATACCACCCTCATGGAAGATCCTGATGTTTGGAGGCCTACATAAATCATCAATTATTAATACTTCACTAACCAGGCAATAACCATGTACGAAAACAAACGTTATTCATGCACCATATAGTCTCTTATTTGTTTATCTGTTTTTATTGGTTTTTTGTTGGTACATCCAGCATTTTCTAAATTTTCTTAATGGTGCAATTGTATTTATGTAGGTATGTTTTACTCGTCTCAGCCTAGGTGGCCCGGAAATTAGTCTTAATAGTGCAATTGTTATAGATGTTTGAAATTTTAGTTACTTCAATTTTAGATCAATTTCAAATCATTTAATTTCATTGCAATCTCAAAATTTTGGCTATTAGATTGTAGCGTATTTAGTAATTGTAAACACATGTAGGTCTCGTAACAAGTGCATGTTTGCTATTTGAAGATAATTTTCTGTTTTCTATGAAAAGCATGGTTGCATGATTATCATTGTTCATTTTGTATGAGTTGGTGGTTATTGCAGGTTGCTATTAATCTTTTGATGCTGCGGTTCTAATTTAATTAATTAATCCCCTCTAGTTATTCGTGGCTATACGACTTTCGATTTTTTTCATCTAATTAATGCATGGGAAAGTAATCAGCGAGATAATTTCTAAGCTTAGTCATATACATTTTCTATTACTTGTATTTTCAGATCTATTAACGTGAATTTTTTAACTGTTACTACAGTGAGTTTATTCTAATCAATTGTTCGTCTTTCAGGGCACCATTAGACGCGATGAGAACAGCAGCGACTGCTCAAAACGCGACAAACTCTAAATCGACGTTAGTTGAAAATGCCCAGCCAATCGGCGTCTCCAGTCCACCTGATAGCAACGTTTGAACATATTAGCACGACGAATTTCATCGGTTCAGCTCCTTGCATCTCGCGATGCAATTTCAACTAATCAGACCATTTTCTTCCTGTAAAAAAGATGCGTTCCACTCCAAGATTTCGATTACAACTGAACATTGTAATACAATGGTACAACCCTCTGAAGATCTCTGAACAAACGAAACAAAAGATTCTTCCTGTAAAAACGTCTCCTAAACACCGAATGTGAACATTTGTATCATCATCATCATCATCATTTAAAATACGAATGATCCTGAATGGTGTTGCAGTAAAAGCAGATGGCGAAACGAAAGATTCAGTTGAAATTGTGAAATCACAGTTCGAGATCGATTTTTTTTAGTGAATTGGAAATTGATCACGTAATGAGGACGTTCTTCCAATTGTTTCCATCAAGTCCCCCGATTTCTTTCTAGTCACAGTAATTGGGCCGTCGCAATTTTCGTCAACAAACTTTTCTTCTGAGCAACAAATCATGAGAATCGACATATCACAATTTCGAAGCCAGCTTGGCATAGTGGTGCAGTCCTCCCCCCAAAGAATCTCTGTACTTATTTTCACCAGAATCGCAGAAGCAAAATTCGTTGAACGATTGTGCCAATTGCGTGTTTTATCTCCATGCGTGACTTCTTGTCTTTTTTTACGGTTGATCGTGTGTTCCGTTTTCTTTTTGTACGACTTTACTTTGTCAGCGTCAGGATGTTGTTTTTTTCTTTCCTGTATACACATTCCTGTTATTTATTAAGTATTTCCAACACAAAAGACTAGGGCGAAACGAGATGTAAACATTTTACCTGTTTAACGAAAACTAACAAGAACTGTTAGATTAAAATTGAACATTGTTTAACGTTAATTTTAATCCTTGTAAAAAGAAAAGGCTGGCAAATTCAACTGAGATAGTTTATATATATTTATCAGTCCCAAAGCTGATATTTAACTGATATTATAATGAATTATTACTGCTCGGTGTTATCCTGTGCGAAAAGACTTGTCGACCAACAGAGGAATTGCTAACGTTCTTTTTTTTTATTCCAAATGTTCTAAGGTGTACAATTTTGTTCGCTCGATCGGTCTCAGCGAGTATGATTTCTTAGATTTCAACTGACGGACGGGGCAAGTCGCTTCGCTCAGGATGGCGGTATAACTATTGTAATCCGTGTATATCGGTAGAATCACGCCGCGTACATACATGTTAATCGGATAAATAATATACACAATACAAAAATACACAAATGTAATCTTCAAAAGATTGAATTTTCACGACAGAATGAGGTATTGTGATATGAGTCGTGATCAGACGTAAGATCCAAATTCGGATGAAGATACCCGACATGTGAGACAACCCACTAGATCGATTTAGGTACATGCAACGGTTAACGCTGCGGATATCGTGTAAATGCAATTCCTTTGCGAACTAAGTTTAGTTTTATTAAACAAAAAGCAAAAAGAAACTCGTGATTGTAGACTAAGACTTAGAGATGAAAAGTGGTTTTGCGCCGAGCGAGATACACGCTTAGTTCGCAGGCACAGGTTCGATTTGTCTTTTTTATCTAGACTAGATGCTCGCGTTAATATGTCGTAAAGTTATTCGAATGTCGTTTGCGAAGTATCATTGACGTGTATGTTAGTTTATCTGTTGCGCCGCTATCACCAGTTAATCGAGTTTACACAGTTACCGTTTCACGAGTATACATATATGTATATACATATATATGTATGTAAATAAATACTTTCACTATTACGTAATTGTTGTCATATGATAAACAGTTTGACTCTTTTTTTTTCATTCTCAATCCGCTGTCATTTGATTTCCTTTAGTTTTATGATTTTAACATTTAAGCTCCTTCATTTCAAGACTTTGATTGTTAAACAATTGCGAAAATGAAAAATGATCCCAGACATTCATTCAACTCTTTTCTTTTTTGTATAATTTATTGTAATTACTTTTTATAAAAAAACAAAACATTATGATGATTTTTTTCAAACCTTATTTATAGCGAGACATTGTAAATGTACTATGCAGTAAAAAATATACATCAATCAAGAACCAATATGATGCGTTTTTCATTTGTAATGAGTTTCTTTATACAATAATCGTTGAATCTTCAATAAAAAAGTACTTTTGGCTAAAAAATATCTACTCACGATGATTTTCAATTATTATGATAAGCATACTCGTAGATAAGCTTAATTAGATACTGGAAATTTGTGGACACAGCGAGTTCCCCGAGTTCAGATTCTGAAAGTAAATTGTTTACAGGAACCATGAAGTCTTCTATTTTTTCTTCTCCAACGGAATGAAGGAGATCCATGAGTTTGAAGAAAACTGTTGTTTGAACTTGAGCTTCAGGATTATTTGTCAAAGTATCCCATTTGTCTCGTCGAGCAGCACGCGCCCAGATTCGAAGTTTCAGCGCAGTCTTTTCATCTTCATTTTCAATGTAGGCAAGCAAGTCGAGTGCTTTTTTGAAATCAAACTCATTCAGTAATTCATTTTCCTCGCAAGTATAAAGCTAAAAATTAATGAAGATAAAATTTTTGTTTCACTTTTCAATTAAATTTTAAATTTCAATACAAATTGAAAGAAAATAGTTACATTAATTAGTTCTGCGGGAGAGAGAACTTTCATTTTGTCTACACTGTAACCGTAGGCTTCAAGGACCGCTATGGGCAAATCTTCTTGGTGCGCTATTAATGTCAGCTCGTTGTCAATTCCAGATGTGTATTCTTTAATACTTGATTTGGGGTCATCGGATGCGATCAAAGCTAATTTAGCCAGTGATAACAGAGTCTACGAAAAAGCAATAAAATACAATAAAAATTACAAGGACGTTAAAAAATTGATTTCCATTCAAACTTGGTATTTTTTTTACTTTTTATGTTAAAAAATAGTACCTTTTTGCGTGCAAGAAGTTCCTCTTCTTGCATAGAAAGCGTATGTAAAGTATTGGCAGCGGACCTGAACTCGTCATTCTGAATTGAGTGGATCCAAGATAAATGTGGATGTTCGGCCAACTTTTCTGACAATTCCACGGCGCCTCCTCGTCTGCAACGTTCGACCAACTGACCTTGTCTGCCATGCTTGACTTGCCTGAAAAAAAAAAAAAAAAAAAAAAAAACAGGAAAATTAAAATGTAAAATTTGTTTTTCATTTCAAGTATACATTCAAAACGATTGATAACACTTTGACTTTATTACCAAGAAAATAAAAATCCTGCAAAATCTTGCGACGCAAAGCGTTCCATATAATTATCCAGACGTTTTTTGTTGTTTGTCAATTCGCAGATCTGAATGAGAGAAGCGAAATCGCAGTACTTTTCAGCGAGCATAGCAGCATTTTCATACTGTTCTTCTTTTACTAAAACAGTAAAAAACATTTGATTGAGAACATTTTATTTATTTGTATTGAAAAATATTTTTTTTTTTCGAATTCAACGTACATAAAGGTTGAATTAAGCTTGTTCTCTCAGCTTCATACTGCTTCAAATAAAGCTCAAACTTTTCTGTTCCCCTAATACTTTCCAAGTGGCACTTTCTTCCGTCCAATAAAAGATCAATCAGACTCACAAGCTGCTCGAATAATTCATTTCGAATCGTGCTGTCGTTTGTACCTGTGATTCCGTGTTTGAGTGTAATTTTTTGCTGAAATACAAATTTTTATGAATTTTTTAAAGCAAAAACATGAATCTACCATTTTAATTTCCTGTCATAAAACATCCACTCCCTACCATTTGGATCAAACTGTTTCGCAAACCGTGTTTTCCTGCAGCAGCGGTCCAAGGCAAATATTCAGTTATTCCAGTAGAACACCTCGTTGGAACATACGCCTCAGCTGTGAACTGGCGATACTTGACAACATCTTGAAGAACGCTCTGAAATTCAATAAATCATTTACGTCATACAAAATTTAAAACTGTTTTTTTTTTTTATAATTTTTATTGACTTACCAGTATGATCGAATTCACTTGCATGATATACTGCGATACTTCATGAGTTTGTCTGTCAGTCTGAGTCATTTCCGCTGCTAGTTGCACTAGGTTTGGCAAAAGTAAATGCACCTTGCTGACTTCGCGATAAAAGATGTCCTGCGGTGTTAGTTCGTCAGATATATAACTGTCGGGACTCAAAGTTTTTTTGATCGCCTCCTCTATGATCTCAGGGTACCTATTATTCGAACATTTAATTAAAAATTAATATAAAATTAAATTAAAATGAATAAAAACTCTAATTAATAAATGAATCAATTTTAAAAAGTTTCGTTCATCACCTCTGTTGGCAAGCATGAATTGCAATTGCGGCAACTATTTTTTCTGAAAATTCTCCCAAGACATGAGAAGTTGCCATCACAACATCCCTGTACGTGACTGCACAAAACTAAATCAAATATAGAACAAAATTAGTTGCAAAATTAAAAAAAAAAGAAATAAAAAATATCTGTTTCAGGTAATTTTTAAAACATACTCTATTCCACAAATTATGTTCTTTTAAGAAATTGACAAACAAGTCCAGAGCATTTTGCTTCCCTTCTAATTGCAGGGAGATCTGCATGGCGATGACAATGTTCATTGTGACAGCTAAAAATTGATACGTAGGTTGAATTGTCAATCATATTCCTCATAAATATTTAAATAAATTTTGAATAAACTCTTATTACTCAGGTCCCGATAGTTTGTCCATCTTGGATCGTTTGCAGGATAATCATCAATTAAATCTCTAGCCACTTTTAATACTAAAGTATCTAGAGAAGCATCGATATCCATAACTGATTCTTCTTGAGCAGGAAACAACTCAGCTAAGATTTCTTCAGCCTGAACCTAAAAAAGTGCAAATGAATCAGATAAAATAAATTGAAATAAATAAATAAAAAAAAACATGTGGAATTTGTAATTTTAAAAAATTGAAAATTATTTAGTACTCTATTCTGTCGAAGACTCATCAGAAAAGCTGCTCGCAACTGCATGGTTCCATCTGTACTGTGGTGCATCTCTCGTATCTCATCGTTCGTCACTGACATCGAAAAGTTGTCTTGGTTGCGACTCATGTTGTAAGTCATGTTGTAGTCCACGTTTGGAGTTGTGTCTAAGTAGCTCCTACAAATAATGATCAAACTGTAAAACAACATTCAATTACTTTTTAACGAAAAATACGAAAATCTACTTTTACTGACGTATTGAAATCCTGTCCGGCAAAGTCAACCGCAACGATTGTAACGAAACCTAAATTTTTTGTGAAAAGAACTGGCGTCCCTGAACACAACGCTCCTCCCAGAATGCTGTCGTCTTTGTTGGATGTTAAATCGATCTCGTCAAAATCAGCCATTGCCGAATGATTAACTAAACAAAAGAATCGCAGTTAAAAATTTTTGTTTAAAAGATATTAATAAATAAGTAGAAGCTATACTTTTATGTCTTGCATAAAGAACTTACTGTTACAGACAACTATGTTTCGTTTGTTATAAATGATAGCTTCCCATCCAGACAAAATGAAACGGTAAGGATCTTCAAACTGAATGGCAGGGCTAATTTGACAAGCAAAGCCACAGTTTTGAACCAGATTGAACCACTTGAACTGGTGGGACAGTTGACTGTCAGATGTAAGAGGAATCAAACCTAAAATTAAAAGAAAATAAATTTGTGAATTGATTGAAAACAAAATAAAAACAAAAAAAGATGAAAAACATACCTAAGGCAAGATCAAATTGGGTAGAATAGTTTCCATTGTCAGCAGCAGCCAAAACGACAATTCCTTCTTCACAAGACTGCATATCCAGTAACGAAGTGTTCATATTATTAAATGAATCAAAATCCTTATTTTGTGTAGCCATGTTGAAGTTCTGCAAAAAAGAAAGTATATATAAAATTCTTATTTATTGATTACGGATAAATTCCATTTGTTTATAACAAACAACTCACGTTCATTCTTCGCTGAAAAGCTTGCGATACCATGTTACTGATGTCTTCATCAAAGATCATCTTTTCATTCTCATTGACGGGAAAATGCCAGAGCTGTAGAGACGAGCCAGCCAGGATCAGAACTTTAGAGCCTTTCTCATTTGTTTCAATGCAATGCACTTTTACAAGTTTCTGCAAAATTTCAATGAAAAATCATCTTTTACAAACTGAAATGAACAAATTAGTAATTTTCAAACAAGATTATGTATCAATATATAAATTGATAACACAAGATAAAAAATTACAGTTTCCATGGTAGGATTTTGCGGAATGACTCCAAAGATCATAGACATGCGTCGACCAAGTCCTCCGAGCCAGCCTTGGCTAGTTTTCAAAACTCGACTGGTCAAGCTGTTTCTCCCATTGACAAACTGCGGTTGTAGCAGCGCAATCGTGCAGGTTGTTGTTGCTAAGATGCATCCTTGGCCTGGCACGTGTGTGAGGCAATAAACTTCTTGCCCTGCGAGCTCCACGCTTATCTCCACTGAGGATTCCTCGTGAGCAATACTCGCCCAGTATCGCACAATTCCTTCTGGAGAAACTGCCATACAACTTGGAACCTAAGATTTGATTGAATGATTTATATTTTTTGAAAGCAATTCTTTTTTCATATGTCAAACATCTGAATCAAGTTTATTTTATACAAGTAAAATGAAATTAAATATAATACTTGTTGTCTCGGAGGAACCCAAAGTGCAATACAGTCGGCTTTGTGTGCAAGGTCACTTTGCGGCAAAAGCAACTCTCTGCACTGACTGTTGAACATTCGTCTCTGTCTGGGATCATGAAGAGTAGTTTTGCACTGCCAGATGAGCAGTCTGCGACCGCAAACAACCCAAGCCCATCCATTTGGACAAACACTTGCACTCACAACTGTGTTCTTATCCACAAACGTTAATGCTTCGGTTACAAGAACAGGCAAGGAGGCCCCGAAACTCTCCACCATGTGATTTGCACTCTTGCATATTACTTGGACAGACTGATTTGAACGGCCCGATATGCTGATGGTTCTGGAAGAATTGAAAATTTTGAATAAATAAACGAGTAAATAAAAGGACAGTGGCGAAAGAAACAATATTATATGAAGAATTCAAATTATTTTGTAAATAATTGTTGAAGAAAACAATCAACTAGAAATTTTAGAAAAATAGTTTATTGTTGCAACGAACAAAAGTATTATCGTAGAGTACAATTTATTATTCAGTTTTTTTCATTCAAATCACAACAAAACGTTTACTTGTTGAATAACAATTAAAAACAAAAGCATGACTTACGAGCTACTTCGTTTCAGTGACTGTGCAATTGACATTCGCTTTCTCGGCGAATTAACACTCTTTCCCAACAAGTTACCAATGCCCGAGCGATCCATTTTTCCAAATTCGCAAATAAATAACCATACAAAAACACAACTTTCCTTCCAAATCAACAATAATAAGAACGAAGAAGTAAGGTTAGAGTTTTAAAGAGAAGTCAACCGGTTTCTTTTAAATCTGTTCGAGGTTACCTCTCTCGGTCACGTGACATTTGCGCGCGCTATTTCGCAGTGCTTTTTGGCGCGAAAATTCAAAAATCAAAACAAATCAACAACCATATTTTAAATTAACATTCATTATTCTCTCGCATTTTATAACAATTTAATAACAAACACGTAAGCAAGCAGCATGAAAAAATGTCAAATAGATTTTACCCGTTTGTTTGCAAGAAAACCAACCGTAAACAATATTGCTCTTATTTGTTTCAACGTTGTTATTTCAAGGTAATTTTCCAGTTCCATATTTTAAGTGTTGTTTTTTTTTGATAAACTGTTCGTGTTTTTTATTCGTACGCGAGACGTAAACAAAAACATGATAATTTAAACGGTGGCGGTAAAGTAACGACCTGAATGGCTGCTCGGAGCTGGAACACCGCCATGCTTGGGAGCTCATTCGCGCTCGTGCACGTAAACGGGACAAGTCGTGCGGGGGTACATTTGGTACCGAGTCCGAATAAACAGGATTATGATTTAAATTGAATAAGCCGTTGCAATCCAATAACGCGTGATTGACTACCGCGGTGAAACGTTGCGCCGTGCATTCGCTGACATCCTCGTTGGCACTTTCTGGCAGGCTTAAATCCGCGCATCGTGTTATTATGATTCTCTCCGCTCGTTTCGTCAGTTCTAAGCCGAGTGCACGAACTCTCACGATCCAAACAGTGAGACGCGGCTCTTGAATCTCGCGGATCAAACTTTTGATGTTTCTTGTTGGTCCTTTCTTTTATTTTACTGTTGTTAAACGAGGCACACTTGTGCGCTAAAAAAATATAAATAAACTGGACGGTACGCAGTGACCGAATTACAAGGGAGGCAAATAAAACGTGATTTTGATTCACAGCTGATGAGGAGTCGGAACGTGAGTAACACGTTTTTATCTTTCCCATTTAATCTCCAACTTTTTATTATTCTGTTGTTGTTTAGCAAAATTAAAAAATCAAGTTTCCAGATTTTCAAATTAAATTCTTATTTGGTTCACGGCAACGCGGTTTGGTTTCTTTCTATCCTTCCAGATAGTTGAAAGGGACTCGCAAGGGACCCTTGTGACTTAATCTACTTGGACAACTTTGTGTAACACATTTTTGAGTTGAAAATTTATGTGTGCTGATTTTCACACGAGCAACGACGGAAAGTTTCCAAACACCATGGGCAACTCGAGAAAATTCGATGGACTATAACGTTCGGTTTGAAAGCGTCGCATCACGCGATTGGGATTTACGATCCAGTTTCATTTCTGGTTCAATTAAAAACTAATCATACTATGATGTCCTTTAAAAAGAAACAAAAAGATTAAAACGTTTTCACAATTGTTTGCATTGTTTTATTTAAGTTCCAATTTTTTATGGCTCGTAAACAAATCAAGGTTACTCGAGAGATATTTATTCAACAATTGTTACAATTAGACCACTTGAGCATTTTTTTTTCTGACGTCTCGGAAAAATAAGCACAATTTTTTAAAAGCTGAAACAGAAACCTGAAAAACATGATATCGATATATTTTAACGATATCAAACTCGCGGGGATAAGGAAATGAGTGTTGTTATTATTGTAAATAATAAATAAGTTGGAATCGATGAAAAGTAAAACACGGGTTGACAATCTTAATGAAAAGTTCAAGAAACAAGGATAATGTGTCAAAAGTGATGCAACGTTAACTTTAACAATGCATTATATAAATTGTTTTGTAATGCACGGCCAGTTTTCAGACACGATAGGGTTATTTGTTATATCTTTTTAATGATATGCACGGTCAATTTTTCAATTGATAATATTTCGCTACGCATTTCGTATCAGGATGTAAAATTTTTATTAAAGATATTGAATTAAATTTTCAATAAAAGTAGTTTTTTTATTATAAATTTAATATCGACTGGAATTTATTTTAAGGATTTCTTTTTTCATAATTTTGTAATATTATATTTTTATGTACTGATGTATAACTTTTTTGAGACTGAAATTTTATAAGCAATTAATAAACAAATTTTTATTTTTCAGAAGGTCGAATCTAGATAGATGATGAATTTACTGTAGCAGAGGTCAAATCTTTAGGAACCTACTAGACTCAAGATGGTGTCTTCGATGGTGACAAACGGGGAAGGTGATGGGATGAATGGTCCCATTCTGGAATTACAAGATGAGGGACATTCCAGCATAATTCTATCCTCGCTGAACATGATGAGGAAAAACCGACACTTTTGTGACGTAATTTTACATGTACGTTACCGAATCAATCAATCAAAATTTATGTTAAAATCATAAACTAAAACAATGTTTTTAACAGATGAACGGAAAAGCGTCTTGCGTAATTGAAAAAATGTTACCTTGTATATTTGAACGACTTTGAAAACTAGAAAAAAAACTTCCATTCTTTTTCGTTTCTAAATATTAAAATTTTTGTTAATTCGTCTTAAAATTTTCTGAGTGACTAAAAAAAAACTTGATGAATAATGCAAAGTGATAATGGATTTCAGGTGGACAACGCCGAGATTCATGGCCACCGTGCAGTGCTCGCCTCCGCTTCCCCTTATTTGTTCGAGCTATTCAGTTCGGATAATCAGAATAAAGAGCAGAAAATAACGTACAAGCTGAACGGCGACATAGATAAATTAGCGCTGCAAAAATTGGTCGATTATGCATACACGTCCAAGTAGTTATTCGTTCTTTTTTTTCTATTTCTGTTCCCTCAATCGGATTATTGGATCAAGTTATGATAATAACTCAACGATTTATTTCAGACTGGAGATCCTGCCCCAAGAAGTGAAATCCGTTTACGTGGTTGCATGTCAACTCAAGATGGACAGAGTGGTAGCGCAGTGTGCGACTTATCTGTTGGACTCCCTCACCAGTGACAATTGCCTTGACATTCGCGCTCTGCCTGGCATCGCCCAGAACGAAAGTTTCATCAAACAAGTTGAGGCTTACATCCGTCAGAATGTGAGTTTTCAGCTTGAACCGGCCTGACCTTGAAACTTGTGCACGCCACCAAGATTGATGCTTTTCTATATCAAACCAAATTCTCAAACTTCATTCCTCTCGATATTTTATTACATAACAATCAAACAGATTTCATGCGATTCTAAACTCATAATCGTCGATCAATATCAAATGAAAACAATTTCTTTTCTTCAAACATTTTTTTCAATTTGTCTTCGAATTTGTCTTTTATTATTTGTTGATCAATCTGTTCTATCAATCTCAATAAGTTACATTTTATTCATTTGTTTTAGTTCAGCGCGGTATGCAGTTCTTCAGCGCTCTCATCGTTGCCCTGCATTCGAATCGAGGTATTATATCAGACGACACAGGAAATGTCTCTCGTCACAGGCACCAGTCTCAGCTGCCTTGTTCTCGACTGGGTGAAACGTTTCCTCTCGGACTCTGACAAATCAAGCGTTGAGCAGTTGACAGAAAAAACATATCTACTGTACCTTGCGCTAGACAACAGTCTGCAGGACTGCACCGACCTGCCATCTGGCGATGTGAGCGACACAGACCTTGTGCAGGACTACAAGAAACTCTCGCTAAAAAATCACGCGCTTTCGAAATTAAGAAGGAAAGGAAACATGCAGCCAGCAAAACCCAGAGTTCTAATTTACTCGAAGGACATCGAGGACAGTTTGCAACAACAGTTGGAACCCGACTGGAACGTCGTGGGAGTTGATAAAGTTGGAGGTGTGACTTGAACAGACTCAAAAATTCAACGCCTATTTATTTTTTTGTATTGCAGTAAACAAGTTTATTGTAAAAATTATGTAAATTTCATTTTGCAGAACACACTTTCCTCGCAATTGTCACCTTGAACGGTCGCCTGGCTTCTCTCTCTGTGACTCTACGTTTGAACGCCCCAACAACTCCACCATGTCAAGAAGTGGACCGCATCAACGGCTCCAAAGAAGGCCAACCCAGAGAGCCGGAGTTGTATTGCGCTCTACCCATAATGAAAGCGGGCAAGTGCGCCGTGGGCTGCGCTGATCTAAATGGAAAACTACTCGTCTGCGGCGGTTACGATCGAGTCGAGTGTCTGAAAACCGTCGACCAGTACCTGCCAGAGACAAACACCTGGGAAGTTCTTTCAGCAATGAAGGAAGCCAGAGGGCGCTTTGGTATCGCCGTGGTCCAAGGAAAGGTCTACGCGATAGGCGGCTCCAATGGAACTACAGAGCTTGCGACAGTCGAGGTGCTCGACCCTCAGAACGGCTGGAAGTGGTCCAGAGTCGCTAGTCTCCCTTTAGCTAGATCCAATTCCGGCATCTGTGCACTTAACGGCAAAATTTACTGCGTTGGCGGTTGGAATGGACAAGTAATTAAAACAAATGAAATAACAATAATTAAAAAAAGAAAACGAACGGATCTAATATAAAATCTTTTATTTCAGGCTGGAATTAGGCAGTGTGATATTTTTGATCCTACGACGGGATCTTGGTCCAGCATCGAGCCGTTGAACACTGGTAGATATCAGGCGGGTGTTTGCGCATACCAGGAGAAAGTTTTTGCGGTCGGGGGTTGTGACTCCTGGAACTGTTTAAATTCAGTGGAAATATACGACCCGGAAACAAACAGTTGGGTTAATGGGCCACCGCTCATCACTGCGCGCCGCGGTTGTGGACTGGCGGTTTTTCAAAACCGACTGTACGCAGTTGGCGGATCGAGTGGAACTCACAGTCTTACTAGCACTGAGGTTTTCGACCCTGAAGAACAAGTCTGGGTGCCTGGACCTAGCATGTCTACTCCTCGTGCTAATGTTGCCGTGGCTGTCGTCGGTAATAGGTAAAAATTTTTATTTATTTTGTGTTCTTTGTTTTAGTTGTAAATATTGATTAAATGTTACTACATTTTTTAGATTATATGCTGTCGGTGGATTTTCTGGCAAAACCTTCCTGAATTCTATAGAATACTTGGACTTGAACTCCAACGAATGGACTACATTTGTCCCGAAAACGGACGGGATTAAAACTCCACCAATACCCGAAGGCACTAACGGTTCTGAAACAGATTCTAGTGTGAACGGCAAAGAATCACCCAAACTCGAAACTATTTAACAGTAAAATAATACTTTTTATGTTGAAATAGTTTAACATTGTGCGAGAAAAAGATAATTTTAATGATTTAAGCATTTCTGAAATGTTTAAAAGGGACAACAACAATCATCTCAATTGATTTTTATTATATATTTTTTCAGTGAAGTATTAGTATGATTAACAATGTCTCTCACTTTCTCTCTTTTAAA
Organism: Trissolcus japonicus; assembly: GCA_030522925.1. Taxonomy (NCBI): domain Eukaryota; kingdom Metazoa; phylum Arthropoda; class Insecta; order Hymenoptera; family Scelionidae; genus Trissolcus; species Trissolcus japonicus. Next base: position 230,671 of record JAPYZS010000003.1, read on the forward strand.
TCACAATTATGTCAGAATGCTGTCGGTAGACCTGAAATGTTTCTTATGAATTAATTTGATGAATTTAATAGAGAACTTCCATGTTATCAAATGTCATGAGTAATGCATATTTTATATTTAAAAACAAAAGAAATAGTGAATAATGCCAGTTGACTTTGACTGATGATTAATTTTCCATCTTGATTTCAAATCATTGTATAACAAAGACAACGTTTTGATACTTCGCGATCAATTTTTCTATGCGAAAGAGCCTTCATTTATGGAAAGTAACACAAAATCGATACACTACTGCATAAACATCACTGATAAACAACTGCATTTACAAAGTTTTCAAACCGTCTCTTTGAGTTGAAAATATACACTGAAAAAAGTATCGAATCATTGCAGTGTCAGATAAAATTATGTTCAGAAGTGTTAAACTTAAAAGCATTCCACTGCAATTTTATATGATGAAACTTTTCCAGTGTAAAACAGTCTATTGAATCATTGAAACAAGTAATAACAAAATTTGTAACTACCGTTGTTATAAGTATATTACTGTTGATTCTTAGGTATTATAAAGATTCTAATTGTACATATTTACGTTTCGACAATTGTTTGTCCGGAAATTAATTTGCCATTTTCCATTGAACATACTTGTTGAAAAATATTACACGGCAAACCGATTGTACAAAAATGTAACTACAAAAAACAAGATGAAAACGCAACTCATGATTTCGTCGATCAATTACTAACCGATGAGCATTTTTGTAAAACCTTTTATAACTTTACATATGATTTGTACGGACGTTTATCCTTATGATCACAAATATACAATTATACAATTTGATAAAGCAACATTTACAATTGATTTCAATTGAACTACAAAAAGTATAAACCAAATGTTATACGTCACTTGTAAATGTATAAAACGGGATATCGCCAAAGTTCAATGCTAAAACTTAATTCTTCAAAAATCGGCAATGAACAAATTAAAACGATTAAATTATAATCCAAACAATATTTCAAAACGATGAAAATTTCAATCATCATTAAAAAAATTATCATGGACTGAATTTTACAATAATCGTCTCAGAATTGCATTTCCTTAGAGCATTTCTGTTTTTATTTTTTTCCCTTGTTTTCTTATCTTGTTATTTTCGTTCAACGATATAATGAATCATGATTTTGATTGATTTTGATGATATTTCTGATTTTGCGAGGAAAAGATGCGTGTAATCATGGAATTAAAAGAAAATGTGATGAAAATGTATTATATAATATATATTATATATAGAATGGATGTGAATATGTTTTGTAAACAAACCTCAAATCATCATTGAATTAAAAGTAATAAAAATTATGCATGTTATACAGGTAATCTTGAGTTCAATCATCAAACACCTTCGTACTTTTTATAAAGAAATTTTTATTTGCAAAAGGAATACTTTTTACATTATTTTTTCATATATTATCTAATTTATAATGAAGTGAATCGAAAAAAAAAGTTAATATGAAGACAAAATCTATTTTCACATACAGAGTACAAATTAATCTTTTAGCCGATAAATCAATCCATCTCCAATCGACTAATCTGACAATGAGAACATTGGAATTATAAAAATGTGCTGAGCTCTGCACAGATAACGATGTTTTAATAAATTTCTATACATGTAAAACAAGTTTTGTTTTTTCATTCAAAAAACTTTTACACAACGCGCGAATTTACAACTCGCCGTTCAGAAGCTTCTTGTCGTACAAAAATTCGCCAAGAGCGCCATGCGTCGTCATCATCTTTCCAAGGGTCGAAACTTTTCCAGCAAGGTCTCGTTGTCCCTTGTACTGCTCATCCAGGAAATCTGAGGTAAGATAGTCGACCAGCTGCAAAATAAAATGGAAATTCAAATCATTCATTCAATAAAATCTTTTCTTGCTGCTCAAACTCTACAGATTAAAACAAAATCTTACATGATAATCATTGGCATTGGCAGGCGACTCGCAAGTTTTGATGATCTCCTTGATGCTGTTAGTAACCTGAGCTTCTAATTCCAGAGCATGACTCAAAGCATCAAGCCCACTGTTCCATTCTTCCCTCAAAGGTCTCTGCAATAAAAATTTTATAATCTCATTTTGTTCTCTGTTATTCGAACAATTCAAGATTTGATAACCAATCAGGTCTGGAAATCTCATTGTACATTTATTGAGAAAAATACCGGTATATCGCACAATTAAAACTTTATCAATACGTTTGCTGATGAAAAGAGGTTCATTGAAGACTTTCCCCTTGGAAATCTTATCCTAAGAAGTTTGATTTGTTTTCAAGCATAGCATTGAACATAAATGGTGTTTGGTAATTCTTTGTTTCTACATTATTTGTCCCTAAATTCATTGTTCTTAATCTTTAGTTTCTAAACTGTTTGTTGTTAAATTGTTTTATAGTCAGGTTTATAATGAGGAATCGAAACTCACAATGGGATATTTAATAAGCTTGCTAACACCGCTGGTCAATTGACCACGCATTAGCAGATATTCGATGACTTTTATGGCATGCTCTCTTTCCTCAGTTGCACTCTCAATGAACATCTTGCTGAACCCTGGCCGATTTATGTTATCGCGTGCAAAATGTGCACCCTAAAATGAAAATACAATTGAATTATTTTTTACACTCGTCATTTCAATTCAAACGACATTTCGATGTACACAATTTGAGGATTTAATTTATTTGTCATTACCATAGCGAGGTAAGTCATAGCAGCCGTGATTTCGGTCTTGACTTGATCTTCCATTGCTTTGATGCAAGGGCTCACCATGTCCAGCCACTGGTTGGGAATGTCGGCTGGTGTAAGAGTACCTGCACAATAATTACAGACTAAAGTAAAGATTAATTTCCTATTTCCATATTTGAATTTCCCCTTTTGTCCAACTGTAATACTTTTCCTATCCATGAATTGTAACTTAAAATCTAATTTTATTGCAATTCAAGATAGATTCAATTTATAACAAACCATGAAAAAATAGGAACAATTAAATAACAATAATAAAAAGTGTAAGTTAAATAAATTTAGTTAAATGTAATTCAATTGAATAAAAAAATATCTTGTAAGTTTGATTAAAGAATTAAAATAATTTTTATTTGAAAATAAAATAAAAATGAATGAAATAAATTTTATTTAAAAATGAAATGTTGTTGTTAGCATGAGAAAATTATTCATCAGGAAGTTGCACTCATTGCGCGTTCTTTGTTCATTATCAAGAAAGACTGAGCGACAGTTTATAAATAATATAACGTACTGAGCAAATCATAATTATGATTGAGTCATATTAGATCAAGAGAAAAATTGACTTCTATAAGCATGTGGCAGAGCCACGTTTGACGGACAATGAAAAGTCAAATCCTTCGTATAATTTTACACGTACTGATAAAAAATCGATAGATTAAATTGTACGTGATCGATTCATCGGTTAAGTGAAAAATTGATAGGCTACGTCACCATGATTGCAAAACAAAATTGTTATCGTCATCATTAGAGGATGATTTTCAATTTGTTACACCAAGTCTAACCAATTCTCCAAATTTGCAATGAGGAAAATAAAAATTCATTTTTCTAGAGGTCCAAGTTTAAACATTTGGTTTTTATTCAATATTAAACAAAAAAAAAATTATTTAAATTTGTTCTTGGTAATGTTTTTTAAAGAAAGATCTGTGATGTAAATTAATTTGTTTTCTGTTTATCGCGCTTGATAACTCAGCTTTTTTGCACTGATTCATGGAACGCGTGATATCATCTGTGTTATCCTAGAAAGACAGATAAAATGGCTCCAATTTTTATAACTTTTTTTTTATTTTATCTTATTTCATAATAATGCTTATAACATTAGTATTTTTGTATTAAATCCATGTTTTGTAGCAATCAAATATTATTCGTCCATAGAGGAGATTCAAAAACACAAAGTAATGTCCCAATTTAAATGTGAGATATAGCTATTTGTATACAGACGCTCAAATTTAAATACGCACTTGGTTCATAAATAGAGGAAAAAATGGAGTGCCAAATTTAATTTCAAAATAATCCAAAATATATCATTTCATTGATTGAAAATTATTTTTTTATATTGTTGTATGGAAAAAACTTATTTCAATCTTGATAAATGAAAATAACTAGCTTTTCTAATTGTTTGCATCATTTGTTGAATTTCACCATTGCCTTTAGTTTCAGGAAAATTACTTTTGTAAACAAAATCAAATATTAAAATTGTTGTTTTTCTTCTTTACCATGTGATCTTTCATAACAAATAGCCCAAGGTTACAATGGTAGAGCTTTTATAATTTATCCATTTTAATCAGTTCATCTTAATGAAATGTTCAATTATTTATTCAACAAACTTGTCGATCGATTTGTTTTCATGGAAAATTTTATCTTGTTTTTACATCGACTGCGCAACTAACCTCAATCAATAAACAACTTGTCAACAATTCCTTTTGCATCTTTAATGAGTAGAAAATAAAAACATTCAATGTGAAATTTCGAATTGACATAAAGATGAACAAAAGTATAACAAATGTCAAAAAAGCTTGGAAAGCCAAACAAATGAGTAACAACAATCAAATACCAAATATCAACAATGAATCAACAAAAAAATTTTGTTACAAAAAGAACGAAACAAAATAAATAAAGACAAAATAAAAGGCAACAACAAAGTGCAGTAAGCACAGTAGTACTTTTTGAACAGAAAAAATGGAGAAAATTTTCGTTGGATGACTCACATTTCAGGCCATCGGAAAAGACAGCGCCGAAGCAAAGAAGGCTGACGAAAAGTACGGCGAGCAGCTTCATCTTGTTTGTTTGTCTCTCACGAAAATCAAAAAACTGATAATTGTCAGAATAGAACGACGTATTGCGGTGTGGCAACCTTTATACACACTGGTATAGAAGGCTCCGTTGTCCGTTGACACTTGCTCACAATATGCACAACTAACGGCGACACTCGGCCATTGGCCACGATAAGTCAAAGTACAAAAACACGAGCGCACTCTAGAACGGGCGGAGAGTCACGGGGCGCGCCGCACAAATTGCGTTGCACGCTCGAATATTCGATCCCGTGTGCAACGCGCATGCGCACTTGTCAATCCGCAGCTGATCGCATGACTTAGGAACCCGAAGATCCCCATTGTTTAGCACAGCGTCGAAGCGAGAGTATTCACGCTATTTGCTAAACGCAACATTTTCGTTCCGAGAGGTAAGATCAAGTTTTTTGTTTGCGCGATTTTTAATCCGACACATCACGGGGTGGAGGGGAAGGGATTAAATCGCGATACGGATGCAAACTGTTGCGATTCGGTTTCTGTTTGTTGCGGCGTAATTGTCAATCCGGACTGTGTAACTTTCATGTCCCTTTTCATCACAATTAATTTTTTAATTTCAAGTAAAACGTTTTTTGCTCACTTGACCTTTTTTCATTCTTATTTAATTGCTTCGTTTTCTAACCTAATTTTTGTGTTTTTTTTACAATTTTGATTTTGGATTTTTTGACTTTTTATTTTGAAAGTAATTACGATGTTTATAATAAGTATTCTAAATTGCTACTGTTTTTTTTGTTACAGCAACCATGTTTTCATTAGCATTGTTGAGCACATTGTTGCTGACGGTGTCAGCGAGTGACGTTTGTTACAACGACGTTGAAGCTGCCTGTAGCTCGCGACCCAGCAACACTGGTGAATAATGAAGTTTCAATGCTTGTTGAATTGTTTCATAAGTAGACTTTGATGCCAAACTTGATATGATGACAATCGGGTTACCTCTATTAGTTTTGTTTTTATAAGATTCTTATTATGTTCGTAGATAAGATAGTAATGACCTATGAGATGTGTTTATTGATATTGTGATCCGAGTTATATTTCTTGATCCGAAAACAATTTTCTAACGGGAAAATTTCATATGATGCATTAAAGTTTCATTTGCAAAGATATGCAGTCATTCTTAACTTTTTTTAACATTTTTTTTTTAATATTAATGATAAAGTTATGAGGCCAGTTTCGATGAGTCATGTTGATTCTTAATCACAGTACTGAGGCGGATGAAGAAGAGAAGGATATACAAATTAAACGAAAAGTTTTCAAAATAATAAATAAACAATTTGAAAAACGTCATCATAAATTTCAGGCAAACAAAAAAAAAAGTTTTTAAAGTTAAATGAGTTTATATTTTTCTTCTCAGATACACCAATTCTGGCTAACTGTAATGCAAAGTATGGCAGCGTCGAGAACATGCAAGCCGATTTGCAAGCTTACGCGAATGCTCACATCGAGGCAAACTTCGATTTTCTGTTGATGTCATCGCATTTTGGAAACTACGAATCTAACCGAGAAGGATTCAAATCTTTGTATCGGAAGCTTGCCGATGAAGCTTGGGGAAAGGCTATTGATATTATCAAGTATATCACTAAACGTGGTGGCAGGATGGACTTGAACCAACAACCACATTTCAAGAGAAACGTAAGATATATTCTTACTATTTCTTGTAACTTTTAAAAAAACTTTTTTAAATTAAGAAAAAATTATATAAAATTTTTGTATTTTGTTTCAAACAGATCAAAGAATCACGTGTCCTGGAACTCAACGAGGTCAACAGTTTGGCTCGCGCTCTCGACGTTGAGAAACAACTCGCAGAGGAAGCTCTGCGCATCCACTCGCAATCGCTGCACCATCCTAAACAAGACGCTGCAATCGGGCATTATCTGGAAGAAGAATTCATGGAGTCTCATGCCAATACCATCCGGGCTCTTGCTGGTCACACATCTGACCTCAAGAACCTTCTTGGCAGCAGAGACGCTTCCCTGGCGTTGTTCATGTTCGACGAGTATCTTAAGAATGCTGTTTAATATAGCTGAAAAGTGTCTAATCTTTTTGTTATTTACATTCAAATTATAAGAAGAGATTACCTAATATAAACGGAATGAAGCCGAAGGTGAAGATTTAATTGTATATTCATCTGCATCACTGATGTAAAACTTTTGTTGTAAACAAATCTTTGATTCATTGGATGTACAATTAATGTGAAGATGGAAATTTAAATAAAATGTTTTGTATAATAAATTGAAAACTTGGTTTTATTCACTCTCGTGATAATAAATTTGAAACGTTACTGGTTTTTGAATCAAATGAACGATGACCATCGTCAAACATATACTTTTATTAAACATCTAAAAAAATTCTCCAATGATTGATATCCTTTGTAAAAACGACTGCGATTGACAAGAAAGATACTGGTATCCAAGAATCGATACATTTTTAAAATATACATCATTTCTCCTGATGTTTTCGAGCATGATTTGCGGCTCGAATTTTGTTCGCTTCTGTGTCGTATAATCAGAGAAGTTGGCTGAACTGTTGCCAAACCGGCTGCTCTTGTTTTGAGTGTCCGGGATGACCGACTCGAAAGGCGGAGCATTATGAGCAAGGTCGTCAGCCTTGAACGACGCGCTGCTCTGCTCCTGCGACTGCTCAACTTTCTGACTCAAATTGTGCCCCACCGGACTCTCCAACGTCACATTCGCCCTCTTTTCAAGCTCTGTTGCATTTTTTTCAACTTTCATCCCGCTTTTGAAATCTGACAACTTCGACATGATGACGTGGTCGAAACTCCTGTCCTGTCTGGCATCCTCGTCGTCCTCGAAGATCTTATGATTCTCATCGTCCTTCTCCTGGTTGTCCACGGGGACGAATTTTCGAATAGTCGATTTCTTTTCCGGGAAGACACTGGGGTATCGAGTGCAGCACCTCAGTGCCCCAGGGTCAATGGGATGAGCTTCGGTGTTGAAAACATATCCCCCAGCGTCAACGACGCATTCTCCCCACTGAGTTTTAACGACCTCTCCCTCCTCGCCGTCGTTGTGTATAAAATTGTTCGTATCAAACAGAAGGTAAAGGTATTTGGTTGTCTCGGCGAGGAAGAACGATTCCATCCTGTCGGCTTTTCTGTGATCTCTCACGTCGTTGATGGTGGCGTACCCGCAAGTGGTTTTTGCGCTGTGTTGCAAACTTCGAAGTACGTCGACCCCCACCTCGATGAGGTAAGGATCTCTCGTTGCCCTGTAGAGGTACATCACAGACTCGATGAGTTCAGGTCTTAGAGGGTAACCTTCCCTATTGGTCCCAGCCTCAGCTTGTGGGATGTTGTAAAACTCCGGAGTGAAGCCGAACTGTTTCCAGACGTTGTGGTAATTGTGCAGCGACTTCATCGCGTCTTCGATCTCGCCGAAGAGGCTCAGCACCCCGGGCCAGTAAGCGTCCAGTGACTGAAAAACTGCCAGAGTAACCTGGCCTTTAGTCATAGAGACCCAAAGGTGCCAGTCCTCTTTTCTAATGTACTTCTCGATGGCCGCCTTGTGCTCGTGGAACATCGTCGCCAGAACAGGATCCTGAAATAATAACGTCCCTTTGGCCAGGTACTCGAAATAGGAGTCCACCCCTGCACCGATGCCGGAATCCTGCGCTGTCCAGTGGCCTGTTAATACGTCCACGTGGTTACCAACGAGTCCAATGTTGGACCTGCAATAATATTAATTATTATCAATGTTAATTCAACATTATAGGATACATAGAACGATAGAGGAAACATATTGGCATTTTACATTTTTAATTTCACGTTACAAATGTTATGTATAAGAAAATTAGATTATGAAACTGAAATTTAGGGTTTCCCTGTTTTGTTGCAGAAATTTGATAATCGAGCTTGACTCCATACGAAATTGAAGATAAAAGAGTTCATATCCAGAACATATGAATATAGTTAGACCTGTAATAATGCAAGGCCTTGATGGCGTTCATCGCCACTTCCTCATAAAGGGGATCCCCTGTCAACCTGGACAACGTGCCAAACTCCAGAAGAAAAGTCCCGATACCCGCTGTGCAAGTGATGCTCGTTTCACCCTCGGGAACTCCGTACTTGAGATTCACCGTGCCATAAGGCATGCCTGTTGGTGTATCAAAAGCAACGATTAGTCGCTTGGCAAGATCTTCGGCGAGTCTCAAGAGGGGTCCGTTGCAAGGCCAGCCGGGTTCCAATTTCATCCCGGCCTTTTTCGAGAGCAGATGAGCACTGAGAAGCCCGCCAACCACGCGAATATTTGTCTCGAAGACAGACACGTTGATGTTTGTCTCGAAGTTGGCTTTGTTGCTGATGAGCTCCGCTACGCGACGAAATTCGGTGTAGTTTTGCATGACAGCGAGGGTGTCAAGGGCGTCGATGAGGGTCAGAGAGAAACTACCCCAGGTGTCGAAACCGTCGCAGCTGAGGGAGCGCAACTCGTCGTATGGATAAGCGTATTGCAGATAACTTGAGTAGGCATGGTTGAACATCGACCGGACTTCCTCTCTTAATGATATCAAATCTTTTTTGTTATAATGACGGATCCCGTTGATCTTGACTAGTTGAGTGCAGAGGATGAACAAAATAAGAAGCTTCATGGCTGCTTGTGACTGATAGGCTCAAATCATTTTAACCTGCAAGACCAGTTCATTTTAATGTTTTTGATATTCTGTAAAAAATATTTGCAAAAAATGAAAATACATATATAAGTTTTTATAATGTATCTTGATAAAAAATACAATTATAGTGATTAATTAATTTTATTATTTTTCAATCATAAAATATATTTCTGGGTTCAGAAAATATTCAAAATGATTATTTGACTTAAAGTTTTATCAAATTCGCAATCAAATATAAACTTAATTTTGATACTAGATAAATTGGTAAACATATTGTATATGTCTTTGAATATTGCTAAAATGTTAACGTCAACAATTAAAAAATATCGTCTGCTAAGGTTAACAAATTATATCAACATCAACAACAATAACAGTAATGTAATGTTTTATATTAAATATAGCTACTTTTAAATCACCGAATTACAAAATTGTTAGGATTTTTATTAATTGAAAAACTGTATGAATTAAAATTAAAAAAAGCTGTACTTACTGTAATTTTATAAATAAATCTATAACTAATAACGGAACGCGACAATTATGACAGATCGATTTCACATTATTGGGGGTTATGTTTGTGTATCTAATACACTCTGAACTACGAAGTCTAGTGAATCGGTCAAATGTGTGTTGAATGAGTCACACGGCAACCGAAGTCACTAAAACTAGTTACTTCAATCATGTATAATTTCGCATTCGCATCGTGAAGACCGAGCGAATGGGTGTTTTATCATTGTGAAGCAAAATTATCAAATTTGAATTTTATCTATTATCTTGTATCAAACCATTCAAGTGTCTGCGTATGAAGAGGAGTAATTCTAAGAATTAGTAGAATTTACCACTCTTCTAATATTCTTTTCTACTTTTCTACAGAACTCACCCAGTTTTTGCCTAACTATTAAAGGCAACAACACAACAACAATGTAAGTGTATATTTTATTACAAAATTAATCTTTCAAGGAAATTTTGTTCTCGTATCAAATAAAGCCGTTCCATACGGTGTCATCTGTGAATCAAGATGGTAAAAACTCCTCTGTTAATTCAAAAATATTATATAAACTTCAAAAACAAAATGTCTGATGAGGATATGTTAAGTTTCTATATGAAATTCCATAGTCACAGTGAAAAAAAACCATACTGTTATTTATTACTGATATTAATTTTATACATAAATGCTATCAAATGTTTGGATGTGACTCATGAAGCCGCCATTTCTCGTTATCAATTCAAAAGTACAAAAAAAAAAACAAATATAAAATGAATATCTAAATTTGAAATTAGATTATTAACAAAAAAATGATTGCGACTGAAAAAAAACAATAACAATAATAATGATGAGGTTTCACAATGAAAAAAATGTAAAATGTAGCCGATTTTTTTTTAACAAAATCAATGCAATTTAACAATCAACGGCTTTTCACAATTTGTTTAATAACAAAGTATAATCAAGATAAAAAGAAAAACTAATAAACAATCAAAAAAACCTATTAAGTGAAGTCAATTTTTTTTGCAAACTGATAATTCGTTAATTATCTCATAATATTCTCATTTGTTTCAGAATTCAAATGGACGGCGTTCAAATGTTGGCTTGAAGTAGATTGGCAAACATAAAAATCAAATTATTTCCAATTAAGGTAAATAATAATGACAGAATTAAATTATATAATTGCAACGCACTAATGATGTTTTATTCATGTTTCAGAAAAAGTTTTTTACAAGTTTTATTACTAAATAAAACAATAGTAAAAATTTTACCTATGAAATCTATTGATTAGAAAAAAAGGAAAACTTGGATAAGGTAATGAACTGTTACATATAGTCAAACACTTTTAAATACGATTGATAATTAATCGTTCAATTGTATATTCTAGGTTCACCCAAAAAAGTGTGAAATTATAGAAATTCACAATGGATCTGCTACAAGGAATCCAAGAAATCCCAGGACAAACACCTGGTGAAAAATTTAAACACATCAATTTAACTGCCAAGGACATAGCGGATAAAAAATGTCAAGATGTGAAGTTTCCAAAACAACTGGAACCGCTTCTAAATGTCGAAGTTGCAAAACTTTCTCACGAAACTAAGGTTATCATAGATGCATTGATAACTTCTAATTCTCTTCTGTGTCAGCATGCCTTACAAATTCCGGATCTCTTTCCGGGCGAGGACAGCCCACTTCTGAACTGGGAGTATTTCAACAACCAACTGCTCTCTCAAGTTTCGTTCACTACTCGCTGCAAAATTATAAAAAAACTTGAGACTAACCTGCAGAGCAAGGATCCAAAAGTCGCTGAGGAATTTTATCTCAACATTTCGAAAATTTATGGAGGAAAACATGCCCATCCACTTTTATTCGCATGTTCTGAACATTTCATAGTTGAACGGATTGAGAAGGACAATTTGGTTCTCTCTATAAAAAAAGTTGCAAAGTTGTTCCAGAAGTTTCCAACGCTGGTGACAAGATACTTAATGATGTTGCGCGATAAGAAACCATTAGAATTGGAAAAACTCAAACAATTCCTGCCGAATCTGGTACATAATCACTTTCAGCTCTTCGTTACCTTATGCGACGAAAAACTTTCATTGCAATTAGGAAAGCGAAGAACAAAAATCTTTTTAAAGAAAGGGAAACAACTGCTGATTGAAAAACCTAAGATGTTCCTGCAAATTCTCTGCTTGAAGATTGTATCTGCCAAATTAAGCATGGATGAATTCGCTACAATGTTGTCAAACTTGTTCGTAAAGAAAATGTCAGATATCAACTTCTTTTGTGTAAGATTGAAACTCAAATTTTTCCCGCCAGAGAAGCAATGTTCACTCATACTGGCAGCTTTCAAGAAGGCGTACGGTGAAGATTTGTGTGATCATCCTGAACTGGTTGACCAATGTTTGCTCCTTATACTTCCAACGGAGTTGCGAATCAAAGTTGCTACGATGAAACTTGAGAAGGACAGCAACTGGAATTTGCATGAACGTGAGGAATCGTGGAGAGCGTATCTGCCGTTCAATAATATTTTTGAGGATGTCAAGACGCAGATCTTGAAATGCTCTGACGCAAATGAGAGGTTGGGCCTGATTAAACTTTTAGTATTCTGCTGCAAAGTGAATAACGATACAGACGGTTTATTGCAAGTACTGAAGTACACCCAAGTGAGGCACAAAAACGAAAAATGTAACAGCTGGAGTAATCTTCTGAGAAATATATCTTATAATTTTAAATTGGAGAAACTTAACCAAGAGCATTGGGACATTTTCATTGAAATTTTGCAAAAGCTGGAGCTGAGTGGAATCTCTAATTTCCCATCGACATATACATTGTATTTACCTCAGGGCATCAAATTCAAGTTCTTCAACAAGTTGGATCCTGAAGAATACATGAAATACTATCTGAAACTCATGATTACCAATTGGCCTCATGATTTTGATATTTTTCTATCAGACAATTTGGAGTTACAAAAAGTTTGCTTGATGAAATTTATGGATCTAATAGTGGATGCTTATTTGCTCTATAGTAAAGAAGATGATGTAGCTCAGGACTACAGAGCTCTGAACTACCTGTTCAATTCTATTAACCGTTATAACAAGATGGCTGAATCCAAGTCGGAAGGACTTCCACTTTTGAAACTCGAGGATCATCCATCGTTGCTTGAATTTGTAGAAGGAATTATTGTCGAAAAAGGCGAAAAGTATCATTCAAATGTCAATAAACACATCCGTCTCTACCATCCGGAGCTATACAGTAAGTGGTATCCTGATGATAAAAATGAACCCCCAATCACAACTTTGAAGGAGGACATGAAACTACTGAAGAAAGACTTTTCCCAATTCGTTTCCAATTGGGATACATACGTAAACAAAATTGTCGATTCTGACAAAATGAAAACAACGAGACGTTACGTGAAGGTGCTCCGATGGTACCAGGATTTACCAATAAAACTGGCTACTTTTTGTCTGTCCCTGGTGAACGATCCAGACAAGTACAAAAGCTTGGCACTCTTGGGCATTCTCTACGAGTCGAGCGAGTTTCAAGAATTGATAAAGCAGCTGGTCCCACAAACTTTTACTATTGATCTGAAGGATGAGACAAGCGTCAAACACCAAAAACAGGCAAAGTTCTATTTCGAAGGGATGAAATTCACAAATCCACCGTTGCCGTTGAATTTCTTCAAGCAGTTCTTTACCAGTGACTACCTGCCCCTCTGCGTACCAACCTTGGACCATACTGTCAGCAGGACCCCTGTTCTTTCTGTCATCAACTTTGTATCAACTTCGCTGAACGATAGGGTTGCAGTGGTGAAAAAGCTCATCAACCTGATTCCTACTACGGCGCCAATCGAGGACCAGTGTAGGATATATAGAACCATCTTACATTCTAACACCCACTCATCTATTCACGGATGCATCATTCTCAAGGTGCTGAAATTATTCAAGAGTAATCCGAACGAGGATGCTTGGAATCTTTTAACGGAGTGCATTGATAAGAAGCTCATCGAGGATGAGAGGATCCTGAAAAAACTTGTAAACCTGAACGGAGTGGAACCTATATCTATATCCGATAAATACCTGGAGACTTATGTGAAGAGGATGATGCTGATCTTGGAGAAGGTCGAGATTGATGGGCGTCCTGACTTACCTAATATGTTGATAGGTCAGCTAATAAATCAACTGAATAATGAGGAATATTCGCAGGTCCTTTCTGTTGATTTTCAGATACAATTGATTAAAGATCATATCTTCGAAAGTCAGTTCAATAACAAGCCGATGCTCTTAGAAAGTTTCATATTCGTTGTATTTTTGCGCGACCGGAGCCAGCAAAGAATTGATATTTTCTTAAACATGTTGAAGGATTATGTGAAAACGTATTTTGGAAAACCGTTACAGGAAAATGATTGTGATAGCTACCCTGCCAACTGTATTATAAAATATATTATGATTAAGTTTGCTTCATTAACTGTGAAACAGCAGTTAGATGTGACTATTGTAAACATACTGCTGGAATTTTTTGAAGGTCCGATGGCACCATACCAGGACATGAAATCGTACTTGTTTTTGAATTGGGCAAAAATGTATAGTACTCTTCTTGATCCCATGAAATTTGGAATTGAATTTGGCAAAAATCTTGATGGCTGGCTCAGATCTTTTGGTTCTGCTTTTTTGTTCCGGATGGTAGAAATTGTTAAATCATTTTTGACAATGATTGTTGATGGCAAAAAGTTAATTAAGGAAGAATGTTTATCAAAGTTTATCAGCGGTCTTCGAGAAGTAAAAACAGAAAACTGCTATCTCACAATTGTCATGTTATTGAATGAGTTAGATGAAAGTCCTAAGAAGAAAAATATTGTGGAGGAATTAAAGAAGATTGCAATTCCTGCTGTACAGATTTTTGTCAACGAATATATGTATGGCACCGAATGATTTGTCATAGAGAAAATTATATTTGATGAACATATATTTTAAAAAATTTTATATCTGTATTTTTTCTTATAAATTTGTTAAATAAAATATTTGTCTAATACTTGGCTTTCTATTAATTTGTACAATTATTGATATTTCAATTTGTTTTTACAGGAAAGGAAAATTATTACACTTTTGGAATATATATTTTGAAGTTTATTTACAAAATAGTTTATCATACAAAATATGATATTGCACCAGCAACAATTTACACAAATTTAAGATTTGTTTGACATAAAAAAAATGTTTCCATGTTATCTGCTTTCATACTGACGATATATTTTTGTGATTGATTCGCTATCGTTACGCATCATTGCGATATTATCATTTGAAGAAATTTACGTTCACCCGAATAGATATAAAATTACATTGAGGCAGTTGTTAATTATGAACATCTCACAGTCTTTTTAGTTACTACATTCAATGCAAGTTTCGATGTTGCTTATGTTTGTTAAACAATTTCTCCCACGCAACTAATACAAGTGAAACATTAAAACGAATAAATAAAAATATATAATTTAAAATGAATCACATAAATACGTTGAAATATAAATTTTGAAATAAAATTTGAAAACGTGATAAAAATTATTGTGCGATATTGCAAATATGTAGCACCTGCAACACCATAAATTACATCTTTGTGAAATCTAATTGAACGGAATTTAAACTTTTCAATTATAACGTTTGTAACTTATGGTGTCCATTATTATATAGAACATCGTGTCATCATTCGATTATTTTATTTTGTAACACAATTACTCTAGCAATAGAAAGTGACTATCCATAAATCGTTCGAAATAAAAATTGAATCAACTTTCAGTTGAGTTGAAATCAGCTTTCAACTATAAAGCAATACAAAAAATATAAAAATAAGAATTACGATTCAAAAGTCAATTCAATTTGTTTTTTAGTTAAGCGTCATTTCCTACTTCCTACTTTTGTTAATATTTCTCATACAAAAATGAAATTAACTTTGCCAACCTTCGAATTACCAATTACTTTTCATCAAGCAAATTGCAAGGACTAGACTTTGTGCCAATCAATTTCTATTATAAAAATCAAGAAAACGTTTGGTAAAACAAAGTTGAAAAGAAAGTGTGGAAAAAGAAGAGAGAAGATAAAGTTCAAAATGGTCAAAGATCTCTCATATCACGCGCAAATCCAACCCTGCAATTTTCACCACACTTGTTTCTTCATCCCAACGCTTAACCCACATAGGGAAACGGGAACCCAACGGGTTGTGGGAAGTACCCAGGAAACGCTGGGACGGTCGGTTGGATGGGAATCGTAGACGTGACGTAAGTCGTCAGTTCCGTTGGGACAACTTTAGTCGAGTACAACGTCGTGTATGCCGTTTTCGCTCCGAACGTGAGCTTCAAGACCTTGGAATCCGAAACGGTCGCAAGAGTTTGGGTGACAATCGGAGCAGTGGTGACGGTGAACTGCTGCTGCTGCTGCGGGAAGAAGGGCAAAGGTTGCTGGGGCAGTTGTGGTACCTGAGGTATAGGAGCAACTGGAAGTTGCGGGGTGATGGTCGAAGTGCCGTACTCGTACGAGGTTCTTGGCACCGTTCCAATGGGCCTGGACAAAGTCGAGAAGATGGTGTTTCCATTGTTCAAAATTGGGATCACATGGGATTCGTAAACCGTTTCGTATACAACCACCGGCCTGGAGGTGGTGATGACTTGAGGGCTAAGACCAAAGTGGTTAAGGAGAGCGAGTCGCTGTGCATCAGGCTGTTCTGGACCCTTGGTTGGGATCACCTCTTTGAGTTTGGAGGGATTTACTGACTTGAGAGCCGGATCCAGCTCGCCATCTAGGTCGGAACTGTTTGGAACGACAACTCGTTTTGGAATATCTTCGTCGTCTCCCTTCTCATCGTCGTCGCCAAAGTCCAGTTCCAGGTGCAGCTCGCTGCCCGCCTCGTCCAACTTGGAGTTGAATTCGTTGAGGGTCTTGCTGGGGATGAACTGGTAGATATCCATGGGCGGAAGGGTCTTGGTGGCGGTGACTAGTCTGGCAACGTTGTACGTCTGTACCAATGTCATTCGAGTGGTGTTGCCGTTCACAACCACTGGCAGGAGGTGGGTCTTGAGCAGGGTCTGCGTCGTGGAGAACGTCTCGGTGATTGTCTCCAGGGGTGGAGTTGCCTGACCAGCCTCTAAAGTTATTGCAGGGAGAGTTGCTACGGAAGAGTCCAAGGGCAGAGTGCTCTCGTAAGCTGCTCCTGTGTTTGCAAGGATGTTCTCCGTCAGCGGTTCTGTCGGGGAGATCTGAGTCGATGGTTCAGCCGTGGCAAAAGATTTCTTCACTGTTGACGTCACTGTTACGTAACGAGTATTTTTCACTGAACCAACCTGAAAAGCAATATTTACATTTAGATAGGGTGACTGCACCAATATTTGACCGGACACCAATAAATGACCATTGCATTGGAGTGACAAAGACAGACAATGCATTTTAAATGGACAGTCATTCATTGGTACTGAATTTTAATCGGTCATTCATTGGTTCATTTACCCTACTACACTCAAACCCCGCACATGGGTTCGAGGCACGTTTTTCCGCTCCCTCACATGCGTCCACTCCGCCGCTTCCATTCCCGCCATCGCGAGCACCGGTCTGAACGCATGCGCAGATGAACGTATATACGTGTTTGTTATCATTTTTATCAAAACATTGTTGTTTTGTATAGTATCGTTCTGCTGTGTTTTTCTGGTATTTTTTAAATTCTTTATGTAAATTATGTAAACAATGGAAGAAAATAATGTAAACAAAAAGACAAAGGTTAGTACAATTATGAATTAATGTTGTTGTCATGATTAAATTTTATAAACAAATATGTTACTTATCAACAAAAAAAAAAAAATAAATCAAAACAAAACAAATGTGGTTAAAAATATAACCAAACAATGTCAGATTATTATGTTTTGTTTTTTTTATACTTTTCAAGTGTAAATAAATTGAAAATATATTTTTTTTAATGAAAAATTATCAATCCAATTTTCAGGTTGAACCATAACCTAAAAGAGGTTATGTTATATAAAAATCATTCATTTTTAACAACATTAACACTTTAATTCTGGAACAGCACGAATCAGCATTGGTGTGAGGTCAACCAATAAGATCGCTGGATTGAACAATCTTTAATTGTGTGGTGGGTCACGTGACTATTCCATGTGTTTACATTCGTTTTTTTCATAGTGCTGTCTCTTTTTAACCTATTTCCGTCTTGATAAAAAGTCAGCCATATTGAAGAAGAAGGGGAAGCTTCCAGAAGTAAAGTGTTGAATTTGATTCATAAATCAAATAACATTTAAAACGTCTAACTGCGTCCAAATTTAAAAATTGTGGCAGCGCGGGCCTCTGTTCAAGCCGGTAAACAATAAACAATGTTTGCAGTGGGGAAAGAGAGGGGAAATCGAGCGAACCCATATGCGAGGTTTGGCTCGCTCCATGTGCGGGGGGACGCTTGTACAAACGACCCTTGTGCGAGGTTCGAGTGTACTTCATTTATAAGTCTTTCAATTAGTGAAAGTCCGTTAATTTTAACTATTAACTATTGGATACAATTTTGTAAAGAAATATTCATGCCTGGAAGGAGTAAGGCGATTTGATGGTCGCGATTTCGAAATAGATGTCATTGAAATCAGCAGGGGTGGAGATTTCGACGTTGATGGTCTCGACGGGCAAGATTTGTTCAGTAGGCTGGATCTGATCCTGTACGTTGATGTTCGCCACGTCTTCGGATTCACTTTCAGCAAGTTCATCGTCATAGACGGGTTCCTGGGGTTTTTTTGGATTGACGGGCGCCTGGTCCTCCGCCTCGTTCGTCGGTGGAACGGGACTCGATGGTTCAGTGGGGGCAGTGGTTTGGACATTAGAAGTCGCACTTGTGATCACCGGCTGAGGCCTTGGTTCGTCCTCCACTGATTTTCTAATATTTATCCTAGGCTTGGGCGTGGTTTTGTATGACCATCTGCCCTGAGTTCGAGGCAGTTTTGTTTTTGGAACGGAGCTGACTGGGTTTGACTGTTGTTCATTCTTGATGCTTTTTGTAAATTTGGACGAACTGGGCTGGTTGCTTGGTTTGAACCCTGGGCGTCGTCGAGTTGGGGCCTCAGTTGTGGTAGTTGATGGAACACGATTTCTACAATTTTTTTTAATAACAAAATAATTGAAACCACAAAAATTGGTTACTAAATTAATCATGTTAAAAACATACTTGTAGTTTGGTCTAGCTGTGGTTGGTCGATTTTTGTTGCTCGGTTTGAACTCTGAATTGTCGACATCTTCAGGGATCTTGTTCCGGAACTTGAGACGTCCAGCGACGTTGTTGCTCCTTCTATTTGCCCTCGCTATAAAAATTATCTCTTGTTAACTGCAAAATTCACATTTAAATTTAAACAAAACTGAGATCTGACATGGCTGATGACAATGGTAACTAGTCCAAAAGAATGAAGGTTTTTTTTTAACAAAAAAAGTGATTTTTGATTTGATTGACTCAAATTAGTTCCATAGTCAAATCCAGATGGCGCTTTGATGAATGAATGATTTCTATGGATACCGTCGTAATCTTCTTCTTCATCACCATTTGAAGGAGTAGGTTCGAGGAACTGTTTATGTTTTCCCTGTTGCGGTCCGATGGTTTTCAAGATCCTTTGGGTGGTCGTTGGTTTGATCTTCTCTTCGGCAGGCTCACTGTCAGGGTTCCGCAATATCCTCGACGAGCTCTGCAACACCTGCGCATACTTGCCGTTGATGTATGTACCAATCACGCTCGTTTCATGTACAGTCGTCAGGTCGTCCTTGACAATGGTTCCACCCAGTTTGGTAACGAGTCCCGTTGGGTTCTCTTTGTCTCGTCGTTGACTTGGCCTCGGCTTGGCCTGGGGTTTCGCTGATGGCCTCAAATTAATAAGCTAAAATGTACAAAAATTGTTAATCCTTTTCGTTCTATAATTGCACTCAACTTCTCGATAATGCAATACCCGTTTTTGCAACCGATCCGTTTTTGCAACAAAATTTTGGTTTGCCCAAAATCTTGGTCTTCTTCCATCGTAATCAAAGTTTGCAGGTTTATCCCACAGTTCAATCACACAACCATTACAACAACAAACAACACAGTAAGTTTTAAGAATAAACATAACCTCAAATTTATCATCTCAATGTTGGCACTACCGAAAATTGGAATCGTTACATTATTGGAACGTTTCTGGTCCCGACCTGTTGCATTATCGGGAAGTTGAGTGTAGTACGATAATTGATTTTTAAAAATTATGTTAATTTAAACATTTTGATTTCAAATTAATTGAACTTAACAATTAATAGTATCAATTAAGCATGAACTTGTGTAATCTCAGAACAATATTACAATCATGTAGGGGCGCTTGTTCCGCATTTTCTATTACAATCTTGATAAGAATCAGACTTTCGCAAAACGTAAGAAAGGTCTCTTACGTGCAAACGGATTACCTTCTGATTGCTCTCATTACGTCTAATTGTGCGCGCGCTTTCAGACCCAACGACAACGGAGGTTTGCAAATTTTTTTTTAATTTTTAATGTATATTAGAGAAATTGACGTTATGAAATTGAATTTTCCACGAGCTTCTATGTAATTATGACGATTTTTCATCCTTGAAATTCTCGAGTGGAAATTGTTTAATTACATAATGGGAAGATGAAAACTTGTTAGCTTACGAGGAATTCTGTTTTTCGTATCGATGGGTTTACCTTGTAGGTCTCATCGACCACTTCAGACGGTTGTTTCGACAGGAAGTCGTATTCCGGCTCGGCGAGGTTGTTTTTCAGTTTCGGCAACTCCTCTTTCGGTTGGACTTCCGTGATGGAAGAAGCGACCACCGGAACAGCCGTTGTTTTCGTTGCCTTTGAAACCTGACAAATCGCAATATTAATTTAATCGTAGTTAAATTGTGTTTTATTGTGTGTTTTATTTATTGTATAATTAATCCAATGATTTTTATAATTTTGTATTCATATAATAACACTTATAATAATACATTAATTTTCTTAAATTTTAATCAATTTAAAATAATTTATCAAGAAATAAAAAATATCTTTTCTTCGAGTTAAAAATTTTATGATTTAAGTTTAAAAAATTTTATGGTTTAAAAATATTTATGATTCTATTTTTCAGGTTTGAGGAGCCTGTTGGGACACAGGAGGCTGATAACTTTGAAAGTTTTGATGGGCCTGACAAAATCCATTGGTGAGTTAGTCAAAACATTTTTAAAATCGCAAACATTAAAAAGTTAGCTTGGGGATAATTTCGCAAACTTGATTTCGGCCATGAGACAAATGATGGGCGCATGCTTAGTGTTATAACTTGGTACCTATCGCAATAAATTAGCAATTTAAATTGCGCTCATATCTAACTTTAGTATTGGACTAAAAGAATTACAAGTTTTTGAGCTGTAAAAAGAGAAACATCAGCGTGCTCCTCTTTGTCGTCACGCATTGATTGAAATCTCGACTTAGAAAAGGTAGGTCGACACATGTTGAACGTTTGTATGTAAATTCGCTGAGTGTTATTAGCATGTCGGAGAAATTGACGAGGCAAAACGCAAAAGGATCCCGTCGGTAAATGCGTCAAGGATTTGAACTATGAATGTACGCGACAATGATTCATTCATGGGAACCGGTTCCCTCCAATTAATGCACTACTTGCGATTACATATGCTTGTCTCTGTTATGTGCGACCTGCTGAACGGTCAGTCAACGCGATTTATGCGCCAATGAAAGTGTTTATAATGTACCCTGCACGTGATACTGGTCAGTTCATAATTAACTGACACGATAATCACAATCTTATTGCCCTTCTTATCTTTCTATTACACAAGAAAAAATTCTATTGTAAACCTCTTTCGATACTTGTTGAAAGAATTATATTAACATTTTTTAATTGGTTGACATTTTTCAGATTCCTTTTATGTATTTTAATGTATTTTATTTCAATTTATTAAATATTCATATGAAAAAAATTCTTTCAATCAATCACATTTTTTATTTTTAAATTATTTTTTTTATTAAAAAAATTTGCTTGATTTTAATTTGTTTGATTTTGAAATACGATAATGAAGTAATTTTTCATAATAATGAAAGAAAATAAGACATTCGTTCAGAAATTTGTTGAATGTTGAAGTTACAAAATGATAAAAGATTGAAACAAATTTCGAGAAGTGCTAGAAAGTCGATTACAAAAGAAGAAGAAGGAAAAAAGACGTACGTGGTATGATTAAAACATGAACCGAATTGGTTGTTTTTATAAATTATTGTTATTGCACCGGTAATGCGGGCCGACATTCAGGGCGAAATGTAAGAATTTAAAAAATGCGATAAAAAATGCGAATAAAATTGGCACGTATCTCACGGGTGAGAACAAAAAATGTAGACAGAATGGGAGAGAGACGGGTGCCATCTCTTCGCCGGACCTTGATCAGTCATGGAAAACCGGATAATTACTTTCCTACATTACTTCGGCATAAAAACGTACGATTCCGGCCATGAAATACAATTATGCAGTTGCACAAATTTTTGAAAGATGTGTGACTTTTTTTTTAATACCTGATGATGCCGTTAAATTTGTTACTTCGTTACACGTTTTTTTACTTCGAATTACTATCTTAATTACATAAACAAATCAACTTTTTCTTTTTTTATATTCGTCGTCGCATTTTTTATTATGGTAATTTTGGTTTGATGAGGGTAATTAATTAAGTTCATTTTACCTCACTAGATTTGTGGACTGTTGTTTTTGTCGCCTTTTCGCTGACGGAATTCACGACACTTTTCGCATTTTTCGGTCGTTCCTTCGTTTCTGCTTTGGCGCTTTCAACGGTTTTACTTGGCTGGATATCTAGTTTCTTTTTAGGTGCGTCTGTCGGCTTCGTTTTAATAATTGGGTCACTAGTGTTGTCTGTCACTTGGTTTCCATCTGTAACACATTTCAGTTTACTTTTTATCCATTCAATAATAAATCTTTAGTGAAAACAAACCGAAAGTTTAATAACGAAACAAAAAAACACTAGAATATTGAAAGATTTACCCGTGCCGATGTTATTTCTTATTAACAAATATTTCTCACATTTTTTTTTTAAAGTTAGTAATTTTGAATTTAATAGACAGTTTCAAGTCGATCAAGCACGTGTAATTTTCGCTCATGTACTTACGTTTCAGCCACGTGATTCACATCGGACCTTTTACTTTCAAATATGAAAATTAATACCCCCCTCCCCCAACGTTCAACTTCATGTCACAAATTTGAAGTGCTTTAATAATATATCCCCAGCAAAAAAATGGCTACTCTGCGCAGCTATTTAAAAGTTTGCCTTTTTTGCGTCTACGGGAAAATAAATCACCACTCTACTTTCCGTTCAAGTTAAATCTAATTAGATTTTATAGGTCATGGATGAAAATGAAATTTACGCGTGGGCTCGGTGTGTCGCGCGTTGTAAAAATGTTTGAAGAATTTTCTTCATGTTTAATTAGTATCGTCAGTTGAACCGAACGTCCAATGGTATTTATTTTTTGATATAAATAATATAACTTTTTCCATTTCACTTATTATTATTAAATGGGCATGTAAAACTCGTCATTTAAATAATAATCCAGATAAGATTATTTGTGATAATTCTTTTTTTTTGTTGAGTTTAAGATAAATTGTAATAATAAAGAAAAAAATATTGAACATACCTGGAGGTGCACTTTGTGGACTGAATACCATCACGGTATTTGCAATTGTGGTTGTAAAGTCTAAGAACCCGTAGACAGTCTGAGTAATGAAAGCATCTTGAGCTGCTGCATCTGCTGGCGCAGCCGGCGGTGTTGGTTTAGCTCCAGTCTGATCCGCAGGACCGCTATAAATTTGAGCGCAACATCCTCCCACTGAGGACAAATGTTCGTTTCGTTATTTTTTTAGATCAACGTACTTTCAACCTTCTTGCATCAGTTTTAAGTAGAAAAAATTAACCGCCTTGTTGCAAAAATTCCAAAGTGTCTCGATTAAAAAAATTTGACTAAGCAAAAAAAGTGAAATGAATTAAATAACTTGAATTAAATTTTGCAAGTCGCGTTACCTGCGGTGAGAGACACGGCCAAAATCAGGATCTTGTGAGCCATATTGTTTCGATTAAAAGAATCTCATATTACGCAAATGAATGAGACCTGGAGTGTATCTGAAACGAAAGATGAGAAAAAACAAATGTTAAAATTGAAATGGTGCAAAAAAATTGGTTGGCATTCAAGTTATTTTACATTTACAGTAGTCGATGAATCGGGAGTCGGGATTAAGTGAACAGACACTGTTGAAATTGTGGTAACCCGCGGCATTTAGCCAGGAGGTGATATTTGAGACGCCAGCCAATTAATAGGGATGGAAAAAGTGGACGGTTCAGCTGTGGAGCGACTTTGAAAAAAAAAAAAAAAAAAACCGGCATGATTTGACGCGCTGGTTAGTGCGAAAAAGAGCGTATTGGGATTTGATTGAATTGAGAGCACCGACACAAAGTCATCGCGAGTTTGAGCACGCGTTTCGCCTTTCACTCTCATGCCGTGCCACGCGATTATTCTCGCGCACAATAATGCAATCATCTCGTAATCCTCTGTTTTCTAATAATATAAAGCAATCGTGTACCGTAATACGTTACTTATTTTGGCGACAAACAGATCTACCATCCATATGTTACGTCAGTCAAGAAAAAAATATTACATTTTTTTTTTAAATTCTCTACCAATAAAAAGTCAACAATTTTACTTCTTCTTAAACGATCTAACTTAAAAATTTTACTTACAAAATGATCGAATAAAATAAATAGAAAATAATGCATCTAATTTAAATAAACACAAATTCTACAACTTTTATAAAAAAAAAAAAACAACTTTTTGTTTGAAACATTTGAAAGATACTTGTATACATAAACGAATGTTTGTAAACAAGCGGTGAGTTTGCAAAATGGGTTGAATTGATTCATTCATGAAACGGTCATTTCTCGAGCATTCTAAGGCGTGTCGCAAATTTTTTTTATTATTCTCTTATAGTGGCGATTACATATGGGTAGGGCTGAATGTCTGTGCCCAGCATCAACGGGCTATCGACACGTGATAATCTCGTCACGTGCAGGCGTGGACACGCATTTCCCGAATAATAAAAGTGTGTCGTACGCACTGTGCTGCAACTTTTACAAACGTTCGAAAGTCAGCGGCGCAATCATAATTACGTCTCCTTGGCATTAACTGAAGACTATGATCGTGCAATTATTTTCAGTTTGCGGATGAAATTATTGCTCGAGCTTACGGTGTAAACTGTTTTTTTTTTTATTCATGCATACATTTCTTTTTTGATTTCAATTTTTTTTTCAAATTTTTGTTTAATTTTTGCTCGAAGATTAAGTTATTCTGGATGGAAGATCCTCATCCATTGGAATCAAATGTCAATAAAAAGTGTGTGCGTTATTGGAGGTGTCGCGTTTTAGCATTTAATTTATTCCCATTCGGAATTTTTCATCAGACATTTGTTTGGAACGTTCAATCATTTCCATTTTAAAGCTATCGGGAGAAGAGACTTTATATGAAAATAAAAATACTTCAGGTTTAAATTTCTTAGTTGATGTTTTCTGTTTTCGTACTTGGCCCGAATGTTTTTTTTTCTTTTCTATTCAACTTGTCAGACTTGAAACAAAAAGCAAGTGCAATTTTCTTTGCTAAATGATCCATTAAAAATCAAGTCTGCTTTCATTAGTATTATCTCAGATGGAAAAAAAAAGTTGAGCTAATATACTTAACTTAATTATTTCAAGATAAATGGTTCGTTTGAAATAAGAAGGCAAAAAGAAATTAAGAGGAAAGTACACAAAAATGAATAAGAGGAAAATAATGAGTTGCAAATAAATAACAAGTGGTAAAAAATGAACGATAAAAATAGAAGAAAAATTTAATGGGAATGAAAATGGTCAATTTAAACAATGAATCTCATTTTTGTTGTTTGAATAAGTTACCGAGTGTTTTTAGATTTGGATTTTAAATTGGAGGCGTGCACATGGTTAACATATTACAATCGCGATTGCGTGACGAATAATTCAAGTCGTCATCCAGGATAATTAGAATGCAACTTTTCACGCAACGCTCAAGCCGAGCCAGACAAAAGCTTCCTAAAGTTACGAAACTTTCCCTTGAAGATGACGACCGAGAGCATAACAATAATCTCAATTTCATCTCGCGCGTCATTTTTCACCGCTACTTTTTTGATCCAATAAAACTTTTATTTTTACATTGTTTTAACATATTTTATAATCGTTTTCTATCCAATTTTTATAAACTTTGAAAGAAGGTTTAAAACGTTTCATAAAATATGTGATGAATAATTTATCATTCAACATTTTGTTCGAACTGCAAGCCGGGAAAAAATGTTTGACAAAAGGAGAAAAAACATAAATACACTGCGAGTGAATCTGATCATGTTTACAAGATGAATTTTCATTAATTCATAAGTTCATTAGCGATTCTCCGCGCGGGACAGAAACGTGAGAAATGATCGGTATAAATTTATGCAAATATGTGGCGGTATATAAGTATATTATTAAAACCGGTCATTGGCAGGACAGCATTCTTGCGTCCGATCGCCAAGATCACGGTCAGTAACACCGGCTAACGAACGAAACCGACAGCCCGGCTGTTTTCTTCCTTTTGTGACCTTCCCCCGTGAATTACTGTTAAGTGCTAGACATGAAACTTTATCTCCAGCCGATGGTACATGTCTGCTGCATGCAAACTCACGCACAAAAAGTAAAAGTAAAAAAAAAAAAAAAAGAAAACATCATGTTCATTCTCCTCCGTAACGGGAACGTTTTTTCATTCTTTTTTTCTCCGTTCCGTCGTCTTCGATACTTTTTTTTTCCCCATCGATCAATTCCATTTGTTCCATTTTGATATCATTTAAATCAATGAGAAAAAAAATAATATTTTTAAACTTATTACCAGTCGTCTGTGAATGAAAAAAAAATTTAAGAACTAAAAAAAAATTCAAAACCAACAAATAGAATTGAATTGAATGTTTTCAATACAAAATTTATTGGTCGTGTTTTGATCTTGGGGCAATAATAAAAAAATTATCCATTAAAGTTGGAATGCGGGTTGATAACAAGGCTGAACCATAACAGTATTTCACTCTGGTCAGAAACTTTTCGTTTTGTCAAAATTCGTGCAGTCCTTTGAAAATCTGCTAACTCGTTATTCCTCCTCCTCTTCTTTTTTCCACGGATAAATATTTTCGAATTAAAATGTCAAGCCTGCGTCTGTGTATTTCTGTTTTGATGAATTACAATTGTTATCATTCTTGATTGATGGTAGATTTTGTTCGAAACGGACAATTCCGATCAGTTTTCAAATTTATCGCTGTTTTAATAAAAAAAATTGCAACTCAATTAGTAATAAATTAACTACCCAATTTAGTGGACTTTAGCTAAAAAAATCACTGATTTATAGAATAACCAGAAAAAAGTATTGTTTATGCGCAGATCAAGTTTGTTTGTCTTGATTTGTCTCTCGAAACAAGATTCGTTGGCAGCAAAGTAATGCGATTACTCTTTTCTGTTAAAATTCTTTCCTTTTTTTACATTGCAACAAGTAACGTCATCGAAATAAAATCTACGATTACAAACGATTTTTGACACCATGGGCTATAAATAATCGAATTGAAATTGCATTTTTATGCAAGAAAAAGTAAAGATTGCTGATTCGAAAAAAAGCTCTCCTTAATTATTTTTGTTGTTTATGATTATGTGGGTTGACGGACAAAAAGTGTAATAGAATTAAATTCACCTTGGCACGGGATGACGTAAACAATTGTGAATGAGAACTGAATTTCGACATCCGAGAGAAAAGATGCCGTTTCGTGTAATTGTAATAAGTCATCTTTAAGAAGGTAGTTTAATCTCTTAAATCTGCAATTCAGGGTTCATCATCCATTAACTAATTAAATTAAAGACTCGACGAATTTTTGTTCAACCCAATTAGTCATAACCTATCAATTAATTAAAAGTTTTCTTATCAGTTAAATATTAAATCAATGAGTTGGACGTTTAAAAAATGAATCGACTAAATTGGAGATATTTGTGGATTAAAAAGAAATTATTTTACATTTCGATGATAATTAAATTTGATTTGTGTTAAGACTTTAATCTGGATTGTAGGTACATCATTTTAAAAATCCACTTCTGGATGAATTATAAAATTGGGAGCATATGTGTTTACATAACTCTAATGATCACAACCTTAGTTGAACGACAAATTTAAATTTATCAGAGCTGAACGAGGTAGTCAAACTGTCAGGAGCAGACATTTAGTTCACATTAGACAAACAGTAGTCTGATTACAATAATTTTGTCCAACAATGAGCGTGTCGTAAATAATGAAACGAGTCAAGCACGAGCGGTGAAGAGGAAAAAAAAAAAAAGAACCGCGGAAACGGCCCCCAATTTTTTTAACCGAAAATAAATTCACGCGGGTCGACAAAATTCGTAAACGTTTGACCGATAGCGATTACGCTATGAGAATTCTTATGAAAGCGTTTTCCCATGCTCGTCCCAAAGCAATAGGCATCGTCCTAGACGCGGGAGAAGGTTACCAAGACCTACAATTCTTTCTCCGCGGCATTTGCAAAATACTCGAATAATAATTGTGATCATTTTTTCATTTATCGCTTCACGCAGCCATCGCGAGTAGTCGGTGCATTCGAGAAAAAAAAAATGTCCCACCGGGTTATACAATTATAGAAAGTAGATTAAATTGGAAAAAATGCTGCACTTGTTCACGACAAGTCTTCCCCCACTCTTCCTCAAAAAATTGTTCTAAGGCAAAAAAAAATGTGAGATAAAAATGTGTTTAGAAACTTTTGTCTGTTTCATAATAGTTTTCTATGACCAGTTTGTAAAAAAAGGCCGAACAGGAGATGGATTGTACGAGACCCCTTTTTAATTTCAATAGCATCTCCTGAGCAGGTATTTATTTGTACCCAGGAAACATGCTATGGAAACTGAAACTTTATTGCTGTATTAATTCGGTATAAACTTTCCTAATGAAATTTCTCTTTTGATATTATAACGCACCGAAATATCCAACTTTATTGATCGGTCAGTCTCGTGTCGACGGAAAGCGAATCTTATTTAGCTACTCATCGCGCTGAAAACGATCCTGGAAAGTGAGAGCCGCTTCCTGATCACATTACAAACTTGATCTTATTACAAAAAAAAAAAAAAGGAAAACAAAAACTAAAAAAAAATTTAATCTCACTATTGCAATCAAAATGAAATTTCCTCTAAATTATAGTTATAAAGAAAAATCTATAACAAGTTTTTTTTAAGAAATATAATTTTTCCAAAAATTTAAAAATGTTTTAAACCATTTTAAAAAGTTTTTTAAAATTGTCCCGATGAAAAAAAAAAAAAAACACTTCCGCGTAAGTTTGTTTGTTATATTTGTGCGCAATACAGTAATTATAAATAATCGCCAGTGAAAGCGTTCTCGCGATGCCGATCGCGCGCCGCGCTGATCCGAGTGATTCCCTTCGCGGTGTTAAAAATTTGTCGCGATAGGGATCAGTGTGAATGCGAAAAGATACCGATCGCAAAATCAGAAAAAAACCGAACGACTGTCGTGTTCAGTTCCTTACATAATGGTTTGAATGATGAATGAACTCGGGGCAGGTTGGACGGCTAAAAATCTCCTTCTTCCCTCTGCTCTCGTATTCCTAACCAATTCCATTCCCGGTGTCTTTGCAATTGCGTTATATATTTCGTTGAATAAAATTACCTCGCTACTTAATTGCGGCTTTGCACAATAGTTCACTCAAGTATACATTGTTTGCGTTATTGTGACGTCATCACAAACAAAGCAAAATCATTTTGACGAATTGTTTTTATTGGTCATTAAACTAATGAAGATGTCAAAGTTGTTTGCAAAATTTTTCTCATACAAGATATTTAACCAAAAGTTAAATTCAAAGTTAAACTCAAAATTACATACGTTAGATTTTAAATTGAATTTGGATCAAAATTTATTAAAAAGAATTTTTGTTTTGAAAAAAAAAAAAGGATATTTCTTTTAATTCTTGGAGTGGAAACTTGATAGCACAATAAAACCCTTAATTAAAATCAGTAAAATTGTTTGGATCTAAACTATCCGTTATGCAAGTTAGTATCGCGATTTACACACTTTCGTGAAGGTTTATTGTTGCGATTACGCAAGCCGCGCAACGGTTATAAAGTATTTCGTTTGACTTATTGAAAAAGTGCAAATTTTCAATCAGCACGCGCTTAACCGTTGCGAATAACTGTAAATTAATTGCGTGACTCTTAAAAGCGGACACGAGATGAATTTTCGAATGTTCATTCCCAGCCGAAAAGGCGATGCGGTTTGGCCGGGATGTGCGCCTTCAAGAGGTTCAGTTTTCGGTATGGCTAAATCGTCGCGACATTTGAACTGAAATTATCCCTCGAATGAGCTGCTAATGATAAGTCCGGGTGCTATGAAGAGGCTTGACGACCGCAGGCGAAAGGAAAGTTTGCTCTGCCGGGTAATGAGAAAAGAAGGCTGCAGGGAAAAGTCATGATGGTCGATCGGGATTCATCTTCGGAGTCAGTTGGACTCGAAAAGGTTTCCAAAATTGAACCAACCAATCTTTAAACAGATTCAAATCAAATTCACATAAAAAAATTGCATAGAAATAAAAAATGAACGGAAAATACCAAAAATGGTTACTTAGAAAACATTAAAATTGATCAATACAAATATCATCCTGTGACAGAAGATACCCCTCATTTTCCAAAGAACTTTTTATTTCATTGAAAGATAAGAAAAAATTCGAATCCATAAAATCAATCTTCCTGTATGGAAGATCAGAGTTTTATATCTTTTTTTTTTTATTAGTGTTCTTAGAGATGATTTGTCTTGTCAGGCGGGAATTTATGTCCGAAAGTTCAGCAGAGGTCAAAATGGATGATTTAGGGTTAAGGGTGAAGAGTTGATTTTGCAAAGAGCAGAGGTCCGGCGAGACTTGTAGGGCGAGACTTACCCCTTTCTTGTGCTGCTGATGATGCGGAACGGGAACGACACAATCCTCGGTTTAACGTCTGCGATGCGATACCACCAGGTACATTCACTACATTCCTTCGAGCTTGCCTCCGAGTGACTGGATGTAGTCGATTTCCCTCTCTTGCTTGTTTCATAGCTTCTTTACATTCTACTTCTGCCCGCACGACGTGGCTTTCACTTTATGCGAGGCGAAATATACGTGTTATGGCTTCACTTCTATGGTCCAGCATTTCCAGATCGAGTGCCAATATTGGGAGCGCCGCGAGAACCATTAGATTTTCCACCAAGCGAGAGCTCTAAGTCCAATTCTTGAATTTTTGTCAACTTCTGGTTTTATTTGAGACACTGTAACTCATCTCAATAGAATTATTCAAATTTGGTACCAGAATCTTTATCAGAAGATTTTTGATCATTTTCACATGACAGAAAGTTATCATTTCCGTTTGAGTTCGAGTTTCTGTTTACTTCTTATTTATTTTCCTTTTTTTTTTTGCAAGTTTACAAGATGGATTGGATGTTTTTTTCCGGGTTGTTATGGTGTGATATATTTTCGTATTGAAGCTCTACAAAAAAGTTAACTTTTCCAACTTTCAAAAAGGTGATTTACAATTGACACACTTCCAGTTACAAACTTTTGATTTTGGTTGGATCAAATCACACTTTTATTGTAATTTTATTGGGTTTATCATTTATTTGATGGACATTTGGTACTTCTATGGAAACTAACTTTTTGTTAATTATACAGAAAGAAAGTTTCAGCTAATCGAGAAAAATGAGGGACGTTTTTTTTTATTTTGATAATCTGTCCCACGAATGGTAAACTAAAAAAACGAATGTAGTGCTAAATAGTTTGAACTATATTTGGGAGAAAGTTTTGAATTTCTCGTTGAAATTCGAAATTCAATTGGTGCTGGCCGATTAGGTGATAATGCGCGCCGTAAAAAATGCGATTGAAAGTTGATAGATTTAATAAATTACTTTGTACCTCGTCCAATTCAACAAATCGCTTGATGACTTTTCAATTTATCCTTAAATTTATTGAATTAAAAAAGTCGTGTGTTAGTTTGTCAAAACTGTGTTTTCATTATTCGAGATTAAATCTCTTTCTTTCTTAAATGCCGACAATAAAATTAATGAAGCATTTCAAGCATTCCAACCAGTAAATTAGTTTGTGAGAAAAGTGCAATTAATTAAATTCATTTGTTTAATTACACCGGCACCGTGCTGTAAATTATATTTTTTTTATTTCCAACAATTGTAAACAATCTTAACAAATTGCCACAAAAGAGAAGAAGAAGAAAAACATTGTTGAATTTTAAAGTCAAACAAGTAATTTCATTCAAAGTGTCTGACAGTTAACTTTCAAAAAAGTGTCATCTTTTAAAAAAAAGGGTTAAACAGAAAAAGCGTTTCGCACTGGCAAAGAATGGAGAAGGCGTGCAGAATTATCAAGCCGGCGCGTGCATAAATTTGTTGGTCCAGTTGAGTTCACTTTTATGTAACCAAAACAGATCTACCATGCAGACATTGCATACTCTCCTTTACAAGTTCAACAACTGTAAAATACAATCGTAAACGCGCGTGATCATTATCTACGCATAGCTGGCCCAATTTTTACTTGCGCAACATTCTTTTCATTCAAAAAAAGGTTGATATCAGTTCGCTCAGCTTTGGCTTCCAGTTGAATGCCGATTACAAAACCTTTTAGAAATACAAAGTGACATTAATCGGGGACACAATTTTCGTAACCCCTCTAGTTTATTTACCAAACGATTTAAATGTATTAGGAAGTTTATTTTATTGGCTCTCTTAGTATCTAAAGTATCAGCAAACAAAATCAATCACTTGAGACTGTGCAATTATTTTAAGAGATTTTCAATTTCAAACTTTTTTAATAAAAAAAAGGCAAACAATTTCTTAATTAGAAAAATAAGCCATTGACAAAAATCAAATTAAGAAAAAGATTTTTATTCCTTACGTGTAAACACAAAAATGTATAAAATATTTGAACCTTATATGTTTAACACCATGAACTATATAAGAATTAAGCTATGATTAAGCGCATGTTCTCGATCGGTTGACTTGCAAAATATCAAACAAAATGAGTTCATAAAAAGTGGCGCATAAATATATATGATTTGTGTTCATATAGTTGTGAAACGAGTGAAAAGTGCCGGAAGTTTTTACAAATCCAAGTGTCGATAAATGTGATAGAAAATCTATATACTTGAATTCTTTATGATTCGATGTGATTAAGAGCGTAATTAAGACATCATTTTATGAATGTCTCACCGGGCAGAAATGGTTGGACCGATTACGTCTTTCAATTACATGATTGACTTACCTAACAATAATGATACATAACATATATTAAGAACAATTTTATATATTGATTTTCTTTTTCTTGGGTCACGCTTTTTCTGCAGCAAAACATGTATTTACAGTTGACATTTTAACGTCCAAAATCCCGAGCCGGGATCAACGAAAAACAATTTTTTTTTTTTATAAATAATTTCTTAACAATTTCTTGACGAAGTTAAGAAATTGTGAAACTGATTTAGCGTTTATAAGAAGTGCTTCGCTCCTCCTTTTTGAAAGCTGCGACGAGGACCATAGACAAAGTAGCCAGCATCACCTGCAATCATAAATTACAATTTCATTATCGGATGTCATCAGATACAATCAGACATCAGATTTATTTGAGAAAATAAACTAAGACACAGACAATCGCGCCGCTTTCGATAATTGTTGCACAAATATGCAAATCAATGCGTGTAATATTAAATGCAAACGTCCAGCAAATGTTTCTCGTGTACATTGGCCGGCGTTACAAGTCGGTTAAATGAATACATAAAATGTACTTACGTGGATTAAACACAAGGATAAGACTAATCCAGCTAACCATCCGGATCGAGATTCCATATACCAGCTGATCTCCTCGACACAGCCGTGAAAGAAAGCGAGACCGGTGACAGTGTCACGGCATTCATTCGGAAGAGGTTTCAGCAAGTTCAAATAATCGTTTGCACCGTCTGCACCGCAACATCCAATCTGAAACGAACGTACATGCATTTTTCAAAAAAAATTTTCTGTTACTTTTTTTAACGTAATTTTTATAAAGGTGACTTTTAATGACCCTTTTAAATTGTCACCATATATTACGTCTTTAAGTATGTTGAATACAAAAATTTTAAAGAACTAGTAGCGCCGGGTTAATAGATTAATTTTCTCGACACGTGTAATTTGTGCGCGGCCAGGGTCAGTTACGCGCGTAATCAAATATCGCACAAGCTAATGATACAGCTCGACATATTTATTATAGACCAACTTTCAACCTGATTTTCACACATACAAATTCATTTAAATCTCAACTTCTGTTGAATGAGGTGAAGTTTTTTTTTTAACAACTCGTGTAATTATAGTACTTTGACGAAACATTTTACATTTTGATAAAATTCCCTATACTTAATCAATTGACTCGCTTGGGTATGTGTTTTGGACGTCACTTGTTCGTCATCCATCTATTATTATCTACTATCTCATTAGAGCTACATGCTACATTTCGAAACGTTATTTTATTATTGCCATCGAATCGTTACTGCACATTTCTTCCAAATGTCAGGGAACATCCAGCGTGGAATTCAAATTTTCTTGGCTTTTCATTACCCGTCATCCAATTAGGCCACGACGATTATTTCGTGGTCTCAGTTTTTTACTCCCAGATAAGTTATCATTAACGTAATCGTTCACCATAACACATTTGTGTTTACTTAAAAACGTCGAGCGACGGAGAGTTTCAAATATATATTTGTCATGATTTTAAACGGCATACTTTTTCCCTGATTGTTCGTCATTATCGTATGCAAATAATGTGGAAACGTATCACAAAATATGATAACTATTTTCCTTTCATGAAACTTGATCCAAATCATTGCACGTCTCATCAAATCTAGCCTTGCTTCCTTTCTATCTAATATGAATTCTTTGTATAGCGAGTAGAACATATTTGTGGCATGAAACAATGTTGGGATTGAACTACAAAATCAACATTTGTTATTACAAATTATTACAAAATAAACATACAAAATAATGATATTGAAGATTAAAATTATGAATCGCGTTGTATAATTTGGTTGAATAACAGCCATTAGTCTAGAAGCATTTCCGATCTTCGAGTGTTGGCTGGATAATTTATTGTCTTATTAGAAGAGTCATAATCGTGTTCGTACACTTTCTCCTCATTTAAATTAGAGACGCTGTAGACGCGCAACTACTTAGATTGGTTCAACTTACGCTTTCCTGAATGAGCTTGAGTGTCGTCAGAGCTTTTTCGTTGTGCGAGTTGACGATCAGATTTCGCATTGATCGCCTGATGATGGGCTGAATTTGGCTTTGATAAGTCGAGTAGTCGAGCAGGACACATGTGCCTGTAACACCGAGCAGAAAACAGAACATGTGCAGTCCGGCAGCCTGCAAAGAACAAGAAACAATTTTCATTTTAACATAATCAGGATGTTTTAAAATTTTATATAAAAAGTGTTAGAATTTAATAAAATTAAAATGTTATTAAACAATTGAAAAAAGAACCGGAAATGAGTGTTTTACAAACGTACCGCATATAGACCCAGATTGAATTCAATCAGAGTAACGCCACAGCTAACGACAGCAACTCCTATCACGAAAATTGACATGACGATTAATATGTAAAGTCCAATGTAGTATTCCTGCATCTCCAAATAGTCCACCCATTCCTGAAATCCTTCCTCTGCTCGCATATAAACTGACAAACTGAACACGCTTAATCCGAGCAACTGCAAACAATTAACTCAAATACAATTCGAACTGATTAAAGTTGAATTTAAAATAAAATTCAAATTAAAAATAAATGAATAAAATTTAATTGAATAATCAAATCAATACAACTACCGAGAATAAAATGAAGTAATAAAAAATGAATAAAACTGAAAGAAAATTGATGAATGGGAACAATTTAATCTGCTTAATGGTGAATCAAAATTCAACGGATTTTGTCTAGCAAAAATAATCTCAAGTGAATAACAAAAAACTTTCACTCGTGGGAGGCTAATCATACCAGAATAATAATGTTGAAGGAAAAGATGATGTATTTGATCACACTGATATTCCTCTCCAATTTGAGCGCAGCTGCACTTTGGCCCGCCATTTCGGAAAGGTAACTTTTACGTGAACAAAAACAATTTGTTTGTTTACACTTAAGCCACTGGACTAGAATCGATTCTCTTTACCAGTTACTCGTGGGCACCAAGGAAACGAACTAAAATCGGTGTAAAAATTTCGCTGATACCGCGCCATCGCTATCTATGACAAATATGTGATAAGGAGATAAAACTCGATTGTCCCAGTCTATGGCACGTAACTCGCTTTATCTCAATGGCGTAAAATGATTCACATGAACCTGCCACACCTGACGAATTGTATTCCCACAATTTCAAATTCTGAATCATCTTTCACTTGTGTTAATCAAAAATAATGAAATATTCGAACTTGTTTTTAATTGAAAACATAACTGTTCAATTGGATAATTCAAGGGTGAAAATTTAATTAAATCATGAGAATTAGATTTTTGATGGATTTTTTTTTGTTTCATGATCATTGCGACTACAAGTTTTACACGTTAGTTTAGCGTGTTGCAATAACACTTCAATTATTGCGCAAACGTTATGTTCATATCATAACAATCGTTGAATACACTTTTACTATGTTATGAGCAAGGATGTTTGAATTTGATGTATGATAAATAATATGCTTTGAACATATACTAGTTGTAAATTACTGACAGCGTGGAAAAAATTGTGCAGTTTAAAAGAAAGTTTGTCTAACAGACACGCGTTTGTTCGGGCATCTTCCTTTGCATGTTTCACTCAGATGAAAATAAATTTCTCTTCGTTTGAGTTGCAGATGTCAGGGGAAGTGAATCCATTCCCTAAGACAATAAAATAAGAATTACTCGTAAACAATTACGAAATTAAAAACATAATCAACAATTATGAAATGGTATTTATCACTATTTATGATTAATTTCAAAATTGTAAATGAAAATATTTGAGAACATCTGTTAAACATAATTTTGTGTAAAAACTCCAATATTCGTGAACTGTGGAATTTGTTATGTTGCAAAACTCTCAAACCCAGCCGTAAGAAGAAAAGGAGTTAAAGAATTGAGTTCTGTCTTTTCTGACAGTCTTCATTAAGTTCCTATTGTCTACCATTCGACTGTTCATCTCAGACGACTTTGACGATTTTATTTAGCTGTCTTGAAAATATGACTTTAAGGATCAAGATGAACGGCGATAAGATCCTGTTTTTGCTCTCTCCTTTATTCTGTTTCAAGTTTAACGTTTTAAAAACTTGCGATAAAAAAGTGTTTACTAAAAATCTAATCTTCTTTAAAAAATACATGTTAAAAAATGATATTGATAAAAGACAATTTTCGTTTCTGTTAAAAAATCGGAGATTTTTTTAACTGTTTACAAAAAAATAATTTTATTAGCTTTATTGATATAAGCGTCATCCTGACTGATATTAGATAAACCTTATCAGAAACCTTCTATGTGCAGCGCATTGAACAAGTGGACATGTGATTGTAATATTCATTTTAATGTCACTTCAAAATGAATGTTTGTTGTGTGTCATTATTTATTGTGTGTTTGTTTTCTTCCTGGGGTAAGTACCAAGTTTAAATTTAAACTCAAAATAAACTTTTTGGAAAGTTTATTATTTGATTAATTTATTATATTATGACTTATGAAAGATTCACTGGTGGCATATGACACAAATCCATACTGTTTCCGCTTCACCTGGCTTGGATCAACGTCTGAAGAAGAATGTTCCTTGATGAAAAATTGTTCCTCTTCCAAGGACATTCCTTGCGTCTACCCTCTGTACTGTATGTAAATGTTATTTTCCACAAAATTAGTTATACAAAAGAAATATGATAAAACATATTTTCTTTTACTTTATTGTAATTTTGTAACAGTTTCAGCGACCCCTCCGAATTTGACAGAATTATGGAGGGGTGAGAACAGGTCAGACGTAATTTGCAATTTGCGACCTGGACATATTTGTGTTAAATACACCTATATGTACAATAACGCAGGTAGTCATAAATTTGATCGAACGATAGAACATTAAATAAACCGAGATTAATCGATTTTCCCATTTTGCAATCGCAGTTATCAACATCACACGATTTTGTGGGAAAATGACTGAAAATACTAAGACCGCCATATCCTCCGGCTGTTATTCGCAACAGGTAAGTGTAAAAATGTTAAGTTACAACAAAATTTTTTAACAAGTTAATTTTTCATCAAACATTATTTATTGAAAACTTTATTACACTTGCCCAAGATATTTTAATTGTTAAATATTTGCTGGGGTTTCGAGATGATTTTTTTTTTTTCGATGAAATTAATTTATTTAAATTAGTACTGGTACTTAAATTTTATGATGATTCGCAGGTTGACGGCTACACAGTAGAAGCTTGTGCTTGTACCACTTCAAGTGGTAGATTTCCGTGCAATTCGTCTTCGCAGCATAAATTTACTCATATGAACCTTTTTATTTGCGTCCTTATGGTTGTTTCTTTACGACAGATACTTTTTAATAACTTTTAAAAAAATGTTTAATTAATTCAAGATGTAAATAAAAATATCCAATCAAGCGAACAAATAAAATGGAAAATTATTAATAAAAAAAAATGATTAACTGAAAAACGTTTTGTTTAACTAGTTACGAATTTTTTGAAATCTGTC
This sequence comes from Trissolcus japonicus, assembly GCA_030522925.1. Classification (NCBI taxonomy): domain Eukaryota; kingdom Metazoa; phylum Arthropoda; class Insecta; order Hymenoptera; family Scelionidae; genus Trissolcus; species Trissolcus japonicus. Next base: position 269,483 of record JAPYZS010000003.1, read on the forward strand.
AGTTGATCAATTGTTTTCTCCTTTTTGACATTTATACAAGTTTACTATATTTTTGTGTTGATTATATGTTGTATTTAATTTGAAACAAAATCGACAGTGAAAAAATTAAAATGGACAATTTAGACGCGGGATCAGATCTCAGTGATAATAATTTCGTTACACCTGAGGTAATTGAACCTCAATACCGGTGCAAAAAGAGACATTCCAAACGGTCAGCGTCGCTGGATCACGCGGAAATGGGTGACACGTTGAAGGCAAATGTAAGTCATTAATTTAATAAATTACTTAAACTAGAATAAATATTAACATTTATGATCAATAAAATATTACCATTTTAATTAATCTTTTTAATTTGATTGTACAACAAAATCATGAATCATTCGGATGTACATCAGTTAGTCGTCGCAATGAATGGAAGTAGATTATTGAAGTTTGTATTTAATTATTTATTGATACTGCAGAATCCCAAGGAAAAAGAAAAGTCGTACGAAGAAAAAGAAATCGAGTTCTTAGGCTCGTTGAAAAATTGCACGCCGATGAAAGTAACGACAGACAACGTGCCTAATTTGGGCACGGAGCAGCATGGGGACTGGGTGGATAAGTTCGTTCCTCTTGAGCATGTGGAAACACTATCCGAGGCGGAGGAAAAAAGTCAAATCGAACACAAGTATCGAAATGTTTATAGCATTTCCAATCAGATGAAAACAAGTTCGAAGACACCGGAGATCGATTTCGGCTAGTTGAATAAATTAAACGAAATTAACGAATAAAAAACAACCCTTCATTAGTATCGCTTAAAAATGTTACGACTTTCATATTGTTAAAAGATGTATAACATTTTTCAAAATTACAACCAAGCGTTGTAATTTATTGAAACTTATTTCTATTCGTTCGAAAATGTTTACTTGAAAGGTGTTGCAAATTTTAAAACGTAAAATTATTTCTGTTTTAAGTGAATAACAATGTAAAAGCGGAAATTTACAGCGGTAATAATGGAGGGTTAAAATTTTATGTTGTTATTATTACTATTATTATTACTATTACTATTGTTTTAGATCTGACTGCTAATCTACATTTATCAAAGGAAATCGACGCAGAGGAGAAGCAAAATTTTCTATGTAACATGCACAGATATCTGGTTGAGTATCAGGAGGCTCGCGGTACTCCAAGAACAGAGTACCCATACGCGGCTTTGATCCAAGAAATGGGCCAGATTACCGGTCGCTGTATGCTGGCTCTGTTCGAAGTTGTCATCAGCCTGTCACCTCTTCTACAAGTAAAAATAATTGGAACCCCAAAAATTAAATTAAACGATTGTCGAAAAATATAAAACTTTTTTTTATCGTAAGACTAATTAAAATTTATTATAATATAATTGCATTACATAGCTAATCGTTGACGAATTTATATTACAGATATTTTTATATATATTGCGATTCATACTTGACAGAATAATGAACATTCAGGAAACCAATGATTATTATCAGATGTCCGTGAAATACTTGATCCTCGGCGTACAGGTGCTCAGTGTGTTCTTTTGCATCGGATTCATCTTTGGTTTCATCGTGTTACCAATTTTACAAATGGGAGCGACTATAATTGCGAAAATTTTATTTTACGAGTGAAACTCCGGGTTCTGAGATTGCGGCACTGTCACTTATTATTGTATATATAAAATTGTATATTCATACACAAACAATCGAAAAATCCCGTCGATTGCGTCCACAAAATATTGTCAAATCGATTCGACGGTTTGTGTTATCATTCAAGATGAATAAAGATAAGTTTATTGAGAAACGTGTTAGCACAATTGTTCGCCCTGTTGTAACAGCAATTTTTTTTCGGCGTCTCATCATCGTAACATTAATCGTTGCGAATACAATTTCTGGTCTATCTTTCCGGCCTTGAATGTGTGGGCACTTGACAATCGACGAAACCTTTTTATGAATCTTCTCGCATTGCTTTCACACAAATCGACCGATTAAATTTAAGTAATATCAATAACTTGCCATAAGAATGCAAATGCACAATTTTTTTGCAAAAAAAATTGCACTTCAGCTTGACCGAGTCTTGTTTTTATGAAAATATTTGCAAAATGCGTTTACCGTTTTCGGAATTTGATTTATTATTCTTAAGGGCATATTTCACTTTTTTCTTTTTTTATTAAAAACAATAAAAATCTGTATCATCTGTATAAAAATTACTCAGCCAACTAAATTCAATGAAATTGTTTGGTGTAAATTATCATGATTTGTCAACTACAAAATGAACTGTTAGACATTTGTGATGTTCGTTTCCGAATCGTGGTAGAACGGTCTTATTTAATTTATTATGAGCAAACAAATATAGCGATGCCGAATAGAAATGTTATAAGACTGGATAACTGAATCGAGCTGGCTGCTCCCCAGCCGCACTCGAGGTCCGTTTTGAGGGCGTCCGACACTGTCATATTGTTCTTGTTAATGCAGAACGTTTCGCGTAGATCATCGTCCCAACCATTATTCCAACACTCAAAGTCATTCTCGTCTTCTCGGTCGTAATTGTTGAATTCATAATGCGAGTTGCATCGGTCCTCTTCGTACTCTCGGTGCTTTCTCTGCCACATCTCCATCCAACTGAAATTAATCATTTCTCATCTCATTTCTCAATTGTCTTACAAAATATATATTTCACCATAATCATAATTAAAAAAAATAATCAATTCAAACTCAATTCAAATTCCAGCAATTAAGTTTAATAATTTAAATCAACTAAATTAAATTTAAAACTTTCATTTCCAATTTATTTTGAAATGAATTAATAAAAAAAGCAAATTCCAGCAATTAAGTTTAATAATTTAAATCAACTAAATTAAATTTAAAACTTTCATTTCCAATTTATTTTGAAATGAATTAATAAAAAAATCTTGTAATATCAACTTACCCAATATCGCAATTACACTTCAGATGATTCCCTTTAGTTCTAAGTCGCATGAGGTATCGTTTACCTGGTACACCAGGTTTGTAACCCGACGATGGATTATTTAGCGTCCTCATATCACTGTCGCGAATCTGAACCGTGACGTTTCTCACGCTTTCTGCATTGGCAAACACTTCTCTCGGTACTGTGTCCACGCTTGTATTATACATACCGAAATGCAAACGCGGACTTCTCATCCCCTGTTAAAACAACGTGCGCAACGTTCAATCTTCCATCACAATAATCCCCCATTTATCATTTGGTATCAAAATATTTACCCTTAATACATCTGGATGCAAGGTTTTCAAAGCTCTGCCGGTGAATGTGAAATTGAACAATTTAACTGGGTACCTTCCTTTCATCTCTCGTTCTAAATTCGTCTCGTTTTGGACCTGTTAAACAAAACAATTACTTTATGAGATGAAAAGTGAATTTTTATTTTTACGATGAATCCAATTATTATTTTATTTATACAAAGTTTTAGATCTTTTGCTCAATATTACATTATTACATTAGACGAATCAAATTAGAGGATTAATTTTTTGTAGATTTAACTTACATCAATCATCAGATGTCGCAGTCCATGATTGTATTCAACGATATTTGGCAGGTTGAAATTTTTGATTCCCGTATGAGCTGTGATCTTGAGGCAACGCAATTTCGTTGCCTTGCAAAGGGCTCCTGGCTAAAACGCCACGAAAATTTTAACATTTAATTTGGAACAACATTTTTTGTTTGATTTGATTATTTTACCTCAAATGTTGACAATGATAAATGTCGAATATCGAGCTCTTCCAGACTGTCGGCCAGGCCTAAGAAGCTGGTGTTGGTTATCGAAGTAATGGGATTAAATGCCAGATTGAAAGATTTAAGTTGTGGAAGAGCGTGTGTTATTAGAGGAACGACTGTCAGGTCGTTGTAACTCAAGTCCAAGTGATGGAGGGACGATAAATTTGACGCCATCTCCGGAGGGATTGACGCCAGCTCGTTGTGTGCCAAGTGCAACGTTTGTAACCGATGGAAAGGTAGCTCTGGCACCTGCTTTGTTCAAAACATTAATTTAGTTTACAACTTTTTGATTCAACTAAATTGAACCAAGTAAAATTAAAACGAACGTAATGTTCTTGACTCACACTCAGAAGTGAGATGTTGGTCATCCCCAGATAGAGCAAAACGTCCTCTAATCCACGGAACGTTCTTCCACGTGATTCCAAGATGAGTTGCTTGTTGTGACTAAGGTCCAGATAAGTCAGATAGGGAAGATCAGAGAACACACCGTCGTCCAACCTGACCAGTCTATTGTACGAAAAGTCTAGCCAAGTAAGACCCTAAAATGAAACTCATCAATTGATTTGACCGAAAAGAAAAATATCGTGGAAATTGGAGGTGGTTTTTACCCTAAGTCTAAAAATGGCATCAGTACTGTGAACACCAGAAAGAGAGTTCCAAGACATGTCCAGAGTGGCGAGACTCGCAGCCGATGACATGGACATTGATTTGATCGGTATCCTCATGAACTGGTTGTGAGACAGGTCCAAACTCTCGATGTGAGCATCATTGAATAAATTATCCGGTAATGTGCGAAGTCTATTGTGAGATAAATCAACGATGCGAAGCTTTTTGAGGGGCCGAAACACTTCTCCAGGGATGTCCATTATGTTGTTCCAAGCGAAAATTAATACCTGACGGAGAACAGGTCCCAAGTAAAAATGTATATATGGGTCCATAAATGGCACATATATGAAACATAAATGAAACATATATAGAACACAAATGGGACATTTATGTATTTAAATACATACATGGCCCATATATGGACCCATTTACGAGACATAAATGACACATAAATGGATTCTTTGGATGGATCACCATATATGTCACAAATATGGAACCATATATGTGACAATTATGATTCATTTATGTTCCATTTATGGGCAAATATATAAATTTTTACTTAGTGTCATGTAAAAATGTATAAATTTTAAATTAAAATTTTTTTTTTAATTAAAATTGACAAAATAATTGTTGTATTTCACCTGTAAATTGTTTGTGTTGCGGAAACAATCGAAATCCACTTCCATCAAGTCGTTGTGGCTCAAATCGAGCCATTGAAGATGTGGCATGTTGCCAAACACACCCTGGGTTACGTTGCTTAGTTCGTTGTGCGACAAGTAGAGATGAGTCAAAGAGTATTCCACAGGCTTGAAGTAAAACCTCATTATGTCAGTTATATTGTTGAAGCTCAAGTCGAGTACTTTGATGTTTGACTGTAGGCTGCCGGACACTAAAATTTCAAGCAACATTTTAAATGGTGAATTTGCAATTACATTTGCTATTAAAAAAAGAAGTAGTTTAAAAATGTACTCACTACTGGAAATCGGTGAGAAATTTGAACTGTTGGCCCAAAGTCTGGTGATTTTATTATGACTTGCATTAACTTTGAAGGAGGAAAGTGTCCCGACTTGGTCGAACGATGCGAAATCAAAGTCGCCCATGTCGTTATACGCCAGGTCCAAAAATTCTAAGTCTGGCAAATTCTAGTAAAAGAAGAAAAAAAATTTTTCTGTTTAAATGAAAATATTCAATTTTTTGTTTAGTTTCATTTATGAAATCGTCAGACCTGGAAAGCTTCGTCGTCCATATCATGTATTTTATTACCCCTCAAATTAATGTACTTGACTCGATTCATATTCATGAAAGCTCGCCTCTCGATTCGTCCTATGGCATTATCTTTCAAATTGATCGTCATCAAAGAGGACAAATCTACAAAAGCATGCGTTTGGAGCGTTTGAATTTTGTTGTAAGAGAAATCAATTTCTTCTAACAGGGAATGGATGTCTCCCTAAAATTTGAAAGGTTGATAGTAAAGTTAACAAGATATCAACAGAATTAAAAAGAACAAAAATGAACTTGATGAGAAGGTACCAACGTTACCTGGAATGTCCCTTTATGGATATTGTTAATCTCGTTATCCTGTAATTCAATTTTCTTAACCCTCTTTAAAAAATGAAAAGACGTGTCTGGCATGGACGTGATTCTGTTATTGCTGAAGTCCAGGTGCTGTAGATTGGTTAACGATTTGAACGGTCTGCTTGGCAATTCGCTCATTGATAATCCGTGGGATATTCTTAAAGTAATTAACGAATGACCGACCTGAAAATAAAAAAGACAAGATTAAGAAAAGGTGTCAAGAACAAGTTAAATGTTTTTATGTAATTGTTTAAATTTGAAAAGCAATCTTTCGGTTTACCTCCGAAAAAGCGTCATCTTCAATCGTGCCAATCGAGTTTTCCGAAAAGTCCAGGTACTTGATGCCACGCACGTGCATAAAGGCGTGACTTTTGATTGTGTTCAAGTTGCTCCGTACTATGTGCAACTCTTTTAGATCCATACCGAATTCCACGAAATCGTTCGATCCCAATGAAGTCTGCGGCATTCGCGATATTGATAGAAACCGTAGGTTTCGCATTTGCCGCAAATCTTGTAGAGATATCTGACCGTTTTCTCGGCCACTTAAATCTAGATTGTAGAGCGAGTACTGAAATCCGTTAAAAACTTCCACTGCAAAGTAAAGAAAAAAAAAGTATACGCTTTGATTAACTTTACTTATTTGATTTATTTATTTCAAGTAATTAAATAAATTGAATGTTTCTTTATTGTTATGAATTATTTATTTTGTATTGTACCCGGCTGAAAAGTGTGAATTTTATTTTCACGAAAGATGAGCGTCCGCAGAAAATCATACTCTTGGAACAAATGATGTGGCAATTCGGTTAGATTGTTCCCCGACAAGTCAATCAGTTCCAGTGACGATTCCAAACCGGCAAAATTTGCCGAATTGGCTTCGTACAAATCACAATCGGTGAAGTATAATTCACGAATCCTTGAGTCCCTAAAAGCTCCTTCCTAGTTGACACAAATTCATTCATTGTTGTTAATTCACAATTCTTAGAAACAAAATATTTGAGATCGAAATTTCAGTAAAATCATTTGAAAAAAAAAAAAAGATTTTGAGTTTTAAAAATAAAAAAAAAACGTGAATTATGTTACCTCAATGTACGTTAATGGATTTCCATTCATATAAGTCTTGTTAACTTTGTAAAAATGCTGAAACGATCCCGGCAGTAAGCTCTCGATCTGATTGTAATCCAATCGTAAAACGTCGAGAGACATTTGAATACCGCGTATTTCCGCTTCCGTTTGCGGGTGCAGCATTTTAGTTATGCGATTGTAACTCAAATCTAAGACTTTCATCCGCTTTAGGGAGGATAGTTGAGCATAAGGAATGTACATCAACTGGTTATCGTTGAGATAAAAGTGCGTCAAGTGAGCCAGGCCGTCGCGAAACACCGAGGGGTCAATTTCCTTCAAGTTGTTTTCCCGCAGATCTAAGACTTCTAAATACGCGAGACCCACGAATGCATCCGCCGGAAGCTTGTCGATCGAATTCCTGCCCAGTCGCAATATTTGTAGCGTGCTTTCGAGTCCTCGCCAATTGTCCGGGGCCACCCGAGATATTTGATTGCCTGTTGAACATTTTTGTGAATCAATTTTTTTTACAAACAATCTTCTTCGATTTAATTCAGTTTTTTTATCTTTTATAGATTTTTTTTGTTTATCCCAATTGTCGCGGCATAAGAAGAGCTTAATGACGTATTAAAATACTTGCTCTTCTAGATGATTATAACCGACAGGAAATTAGTACTTATCCTGACAGATAAGAGACGAGTAGGTTTGAATTACAATTTATACATTTTCATTTTTTATGTTTCTAATTTGTTTAAATATCAATAAAATTGTAGATTTTTTAAATTAATATTCAATCAAACTACCAAACTTGGTTTATTTAAAATTTTAAGGGGGGAAATGATTAAGGGATCGTGAATAAAGTTTGCCGAGATGAAGTAAACTTGACTACGAAGATGATTTCAGGTCGTGATCATACCTGTCAAATCTAGAAGCCGCAGCTTTTGCAGATGTCTAAAAGATTTGCTTGGTACTCTGACGAGACGGTTATAGGGTAATTCAAGCTCCCACAACGATCTTTCAAGCCCTAGGAACGCCTCGTCCGGTATATCCGATAGGGGATTATGCTTTATCTGCAGCTTATACAAACCTGTGACGAAAAAGTCTTCTTGCATCTTTTGTTTATACTTTAATGAATTTTTAACTACATTACATTAATTCATAAAGAACTTATATGTTGATTATTTTTGTCAACATGTTTAATTCTATTTAATTCTTAATTTACTTTTCAACCACCCCACCACGAAACTTGAAAATTATTTTTAAAAATGAAGTGACATGAAATTATTCATTTTTCAGGTAAATAAAGTTTGATTGGGTTGAAAAGTATATCGATTGATTAAAATTAATATCGTTGATTAGAATATTCAAATATTCGCAGAAGAAACGGTAGATACGATCTTGGCAAATTAGAAATATCGTTGGATCAGTTACAGAAACAAAATGATTTTATCATATGAAAAATATTTGAGACTTTTGTTGATGTTTATTTTTATTTACTCTGTTCTATGAAAAAAAGTAGATCAACATGTCAGCAGAACTCTAATCAAATCAGTGACTGAAGTTAACCTCAGCCTGACGGTTAGTTGGGATTTAATCGGACTAATAAGAGATTGTTTTACGAATTCAGATATAATTGAATTGAACAAATTTCTACAATTTTGTATTTCGCTCGTATTCTAATTGTTCCCCAGCTTTGTGGTATTGTCGTGTGCTTCTTTCTGGAAAGTTTAAACTTGTGCTGATTATTGTATGGCCGGACAATGACCTTAATTAGATAATACTTCATTTATGCATACGTTTCTTTTTCTTTTATTGTAAAACTTTTATTCAGATTTCCGAAATGCAAATTGTTACTTTTTTAATTTAATCTCAATCGTTTTGTATGTTTCAGATTCAACGTCTCACGAATCAAATCACCGAGAGCTGCTAGACAACAGATTTAAGGTAAGATTGTGTCTATAAAATTTAAAATAATATTTCATCTCTGACCAAACGATGTCTCCAACTTGTTTTTTTTTCTTTCATTTTTTTTTTTTTTTTTTTTTTTGTTATTCGAACCAAATTGTGACTAACCAGTGTTTAACAAAAACTGAGGCTGAAGTGCGCGCAGTCCATTATTTTCCAACTGCAGCATAAACACCTTGGAAGAATTAATTGGTTGGGGTATCCTCGGCATCGGTACATTTAAACATGATACGATGCCTAAATCTGGAATAGCCTTTGAACACGTGCAGAGGGGATTAAAAAAGCAAGGCGGATACTGGACGGGCAATTCGTGCGCCCTGACTATCGTCGTCCACAATATCAGAACCAGGGCGGCTTTCATTTTGCCGAAATTCAATTTAACAATTGGTTTCAAATCCTACAATTAGATGCAACGGTTGAGCTTGATTAAATGCCTTCCAGATGTCAATTGCAAAGGTCGAACTAAACTAATGACTGAATATGAAATTAGTTACCTCGGTGCATGTGATCATTTATGACGAAACACATTAAATGTGTTAATTGGCATGTAATTCCATGCACCGTTTATCCTTACGTTGGCATCTTATTTTCAAGTTTCTTACCAAGATTAGATTCTTTATACAAGTTTTTGCCTCAATGATTCTCACGCAATTTGGCTAACTACAAATCGAAAACCAAAATTAGACAAACAAAAACAATGCGAATCAATTTGGAAAATGAAATTATATTTTTTTTAAGGTCAAACATTAAATTTCAAAATTGCAACGTGTTTATTTTGAAAACAAACAGGATACGATTTCTATGTCCATCTTAATCCTTGACATTGTTTTTGACCTTACAACCAGAACGCAAAAGATCACAACTCCATGAAACGGAGTACCTTTTGTTTAAATCTGAAATAACATATTTGTTCAAACTGGAACACAATGTCACTGTTGCATTCTTGTGAAATTAATGAGAGCACAACTACTAATTGAATTACAATATGCATATCCCGTGGTTGCATTCGACATCGAAAGTGCTTCACTATAATAATTGCACGCTTTTTTGTAAACGTGAGTTCTTTTTTGAACTAACCAACTTAAACATTGCGAAGCCAATTGACAATCGACTTATAAACAAGTTGCAATTTAGAACTTATTTTCAATTGAATTGAATTTTTGTTTACAACAAAAAATTAAACAAAATCGTATAAAATTTATGAATTTTCTTGGATAATTTTTGCAAATGATCTTACCATGGCAGAACAAAATATTCCATTCATTGAGTTCACACAAACAATCGAAAAAAAAATTGTACAGCGAGCTTTGAAAATATAATTATCACAAACGTTATTTTGTCAAGTTGAAAAGTTTCGACGCGAATAGTTGGTAGGAAAAGTTCGACCCCGGGTTGAAAAATTGAATGACAACAAAACGTGCTAACGCGATATGTAAATGATAACACTATTGCAACAAAGTCATGCGAGTGGCTAAAGTAAAAAGGAACGACTGGGTGGTGCCACGAGCTCTTCTGCAAACTCGAGGGCTTGGGTGGGACACATAATACGGCTTCGGGAGAGCGCGGACAGTTTGGGTGCTTCTCTTTACCCGATTATGCGCCGGTATTCCATTAGGTCGCAGATAATAAACTAGTTGAACAAAAATTTTAAATGGATATTGTTGTGGAAATGCAGCTTTCGTGCTAAAGCTGCTTCGAAAGCGTTGATGCAAAAATTGTTCGCCGATGTACGACTTGAGCTTGCAGATTATACTTCTCGGCTGTACAAACTTTTTTTTCTCATCAAATCTGATATCATAACTGAATCAAAATTTTCCAAATTATGAAAAAGAGTAAAATCACTTTGAATTAGAATTTTTTTTATAAATTAAATAATTCTATTTTTTTTTTTTTTATCTTCTGAGAGTTTATTTGACCTGAAATTTCGCACGCTTGTTGGGGATGATTAGTTCTAATGACAAAAAAATTTACAGCTCTGCAAAGTTTGAAATGTTCGAAAATGAAGTTCTATTTCAATCATGATTTAAAAATCGAGGATTAAAAATATAAACTGCTATTGTAATTTTGTTTACAATTTATTATAGTATTAATACATACACCACCATCGTAACTTTAGTTACACCTTGTATATCCTTAAATATGAACCTTTAAACAATTCAAATTATATGAATTTTGAACGCCTCATAAAATTATCCAGGAAGTGACTAGGAACATTAAATGTTTAACTTTTGATTCCTACAAATTTATATAAGGAATATTTCTCTGTCATACTTGTAGTCAATATTTTACTACTATTTTAAATTTTTAAAATTTCATAAATAAAAATTTTATGAATTCAATTGGAATATTTTCGTTATAAATGATTGAAGTCGATATTTTTAAATCGTTTCTTTTAGGGGTGCTACCTCTGATATAATTTGCTTTGAATTGAAGATTACAAAATAAAAATTTATATTTCACATTTCTTCAATAAATGTAATTTATTGAATAATATAATTTTTTTATTTATAATTTTCTTTGCTGCTTTAAGATTTAAAAAGTTATCTTATTATTTTTTAATCTGCCGTGAAAAACGACGAAGGAACGCTGCGTTGCAGGTGGCGCCACCACCGTTGCGCGTTTGTGGTTAAAAGTGTTGTCGCGTTGAGTGTGACTTATTTCAATCGTGGGATAAAGTGCGTGAGTGTCAACCAAATATCACCAACGATGGCTGTTACTACTGTTAATAAGGCAGCACCAACTGAGAAATTAAAGCCGAAGTACGGCAAAATCGTTCTCACGCTACAAAATTGCCTTTTATCCGAAGACAAGCTAAATGCCACACCGTCAAGTTTGGACGGCCTTGACGCTGAAACAGAAACAGACCTTCGCATTTTGGGATGCGAACTCATACAAACCGCTGGAATTCTTCTTAAATTACCTCAGGTTAGTACATCTATCCACTCTGAATATTCAAATTTTCAAATTATAAGCAGCCGCTGCTTTTATTTAGTTTGTTATCCCCAAATTTGTCAACCTAACCTCAAAAAACGTAGTTTGGTCTGACGAATTTGTGGAGACGTTCAATAAGAAACTGGAATCCAAAAATAACGAATGATGAAACTTGTAGCAAAGTTTCCCATTGATGACTTACTTTAAAGTAGCATTTAGTGAGCTTATGTGTTGTGCTTATTTTTCATACTCTTGATTGATTTTATATCCCATGAACAAAACTTGTGAATTTTTCTAATTAATATGTCGTTATATAGGGCGCTGACGTTTTTGTCGAAACAAAGTCGAAACAAGAAATGGCAAAGGATGGTAGCTCAAGGAGGAAACAGGGAGTTTGAGCTCAATTTCCAATTGAGTGGGAATCAATTATACACCTTGTATATAACACCTCTCACTCTTTTACATTTAAATTGTGATTTTTAAATATTATTAATTTCGAGTAGACTGATTTATGCTTTCAGGTAAATAAATCTGCGTGGATTATAGTTGAAATTGCCTCGACAAGTGGATATAAAGAATGAGTTTGTGGAACTTGATTCAACAAGCCTCAGTTCAACAACCATCAGGTTTCAACGTTATCGACGTTCGCGCAAGTTTTTTCTATTTGGATGGCACTTTTTATTTCTCTTCAAATAAATAATAACTTGTGTGAATAATTTGACCTCTTCAATTCAAATTGAACGTCACAAATTAGAGATCTCGATTGAATCTTGATTCGTCCTCGTGCAATCTGCAAACAGACGTAATATTGTAAAATTATTCACATAAATGTCGATTCATTTTGTGTTTTATAAATCAAACCAGTTTTAACGGTGTGATCAAGGTAAAAATTATAGAAAGGTAAAATTTTTCAAGGAAGAAAAATCATTCCTGTATTTAGGGCTTCGTTATAGAATAGCACATTATATATCTTGATTGTGAATAATTTTTCTTTCTTTAAACTTGAAGAGGATGTATTTTTTGTTTTGTATATCCGTAGGGGACCTGTTTGATATCTTTTAATATTCTATTGAATTTACTTATCAATGACCATGTCAAAACAAACTTATCAGAGAAAGACGTAAAGAGACTAAGACACTTTTGGTAGATATAAATTTTCCTTGTAGTTTCTCGTTCAATGACTTAAGATTTACAAAGACTGTCAATTTCAGTTTTCATTTACAGTATAACAAAATTCCGACGTACTTGTCATTCAGACTAAATCATCACTGCTAAACAAGCAAAACAAAATGCAAACAAAAACTTGTCAATTATACAATTGTAGTAGAATTGGCTGTGAACTCTAATCCACAAAGATTCGTTTACCTGAAAATTTGTTTCAATTAACATTCCAAACATAATTTTGTTATTTCATTTGTTATATCTTGTATAATCTTTTTTTTTCTTCAAAAAGAAACGATCCCTGAAAAAATGTTGTATCTTAGAGCTAAGCAGATATATTTTTATCCATTAGAACTGAAATGTCACTTCCAAATAAGATGCGCAGCATTTCTTACCTCTTGTAGTTTAGAATATAAAAAGGACGTTTTTTTGGAATCCAGTTTAAAGTAATTACAAAAAAATATTTATTACATACTCAACAAAAAGTCTAACCCATTTTGGTTTCTTCTCTATATTTTGCAGGTTGCAATGGCGACAGCACAAGTGCTTTTTCAACGGTTTTACTACAGCAAATCTCTGGTGAGGCATAACATGGAAATTACAGCAATGAGTTGTATCTGCCTGGCAAGTAAAATCGAAGAAGCAGTGAGAAGGATTCGCGACGTGATCAACGTATTTCACCACATAAAGCAGGTCACCAACCAGAAGCCAATCACGCCAGTGATTTTGGATCAGAATTACGTTGCACTGAAGAACCAGGTGATCAAATCCGAGAGACGAGTTTTGAAGGAACTCGGATTTTGCGTCCACGTTAAGCATCCGCACAAAATAATTGTTATGTACCTGCAAGTACTCGGTTATGAAAAACACCGGACGCTCATGCAACAGTGTTGGAACTACATGAACGACTCGCTGAGGTCCGACGTATTTTTAAGGCACCATCCTGAGACGATTGCCTGTGCCTGCATTTATCTGGGCGCTCGTCAGCTGCAACTGGCCCTGCCAAACAATCCGTCCTGGTTTGCTTTGTTTAACGTGAGCGAGTCGGAGATTAGGGATGTTTGCAGACGAATTTTGAGGCTGTATGTCAGGCCTAGAGTCAAACCGGAGGTACTTGAAAAAAAAGTCGAGGAGCTACGTAGACAGTACGAAGAAGCCAGGACCAAAAACAGAACGGTCGAGACTGACGGTCACACACCGAGCCCCACGCAAACCAAACAACAAGCCATCTATGGTTTCATCAGCCGAAGTGAATCTCAGGCATTACCGGAAACTCGCAAACGGTAACTATCATATTGGAGATTTTGAGCAATACTTGACAAATAATTTCGCTTTGCTTTGAATGGTGCAGTATACTGACGATGTCCTGACACTTTGATGTTACATAACTTATCGAATTGTTGCTGTTTTTTGTTACAGACGGTCGAAAACTTCGAGCCCTTCACCAAGCCGAGGAGAAAACACAAAGCATTCCAAGCGAAGGAGACACAGCCGCAGCCGCTCACGCAGTCCCAGTCGTAGCCGCTCGCGCAAGCTCAAAAAGAGTAGCCACCGAGGGTCAAGCAGTCACAAGTCTTCGCGTAGCCGTTACAGGTCACGAAGCAGATCCAGGGACAGGGACACCGATAGATCCAACAGACACAGGAACAAGCACAGAAGACGCTCGTAACTCGAAAGCCTTGCACTCTTCTCATGCCGTTCTCAACTTTTTGTTTAGTTCAATTGTACATTTTTGCAAGCGATTTAGGCAATTATCATATGTAATGAATCTTTCATGACTGTGTTTCAAGTCAGTTAATTGTGAATGAACAAAAACTGTTTAAAAAGATGTTCCATTGTGTGGTATATAAGGTTTTGTTTTGATTCGAACTTGCAATTCTAATTTTGAATTTCAAGGTTCAGTCGGCGAAGCGCAACTGAAAATGAAACCGTGTATTAATTCCGGTCACAGACCACCGGTATGTCATTTTTATTCAACTTTGTGTCCGACTATTTTTTGATACATCAAAAATTGTCATTTTTTAATCTAACTTTATCAACGAAAAATCTCTGTAACTTTTTGCTGAGTAATGTTGTTTGGGTGAGAGGTAAACATCTCTGACAAACAAGGATCATATTAGGACCTAATTAACTTTCGTATAAAATTGCTATTAAAATGAACGAAGATCGGTTTATATAATGAATAGTTTTGGGATGAGAGTTAATTAGGTTCAATTGTAAAATGCATTTCGGAGTCAAAAGAAGTTGTATTTATGTAATGCAAGTTGTACATAACGAATTTCGTATAATTATTCTTACAAAAGATAGAGAATAAAAATTTACATTGTTCAATCCTTGTTGATCATTTGAAAGAATCCTTTTGGCAGGGCTTTTTTACGCTCGACGTTAGTTATTCTTGAAAAGTCGAGATTCAGTAGTTGGGGCAACACGGTGACAATGAAAGCGCGATACTCCGGGTCTGAATTGATCGGATTGCCGTACAGAGTTAGAGTCCGGAGCACTTTGAGATTTTGCAATTTCATTACACTTTGGATGTTGGAGACTTTGTTTGAATGAAAGTAGAGGATTTTCAGATTTGGAAACTCGGTGACCGCCGAGTCAATATCCTCCAGAGCATTGAATGAAACGTCCAACCAGCTCAGCTGCGTAGGATCATGAAGGACCGATTTCACCAGGACGTCCAAGTTTGTCAAAGTAGTCAGGCAGTTGTGGCTCAGCCATAGAGAATTGGTTAGAAACAAATTGCTTGACGATCTGCTTGGCAGTCTTCTGGTACGCGTCGACTGGGGCGATTTCTTTGTCAAATCTCTAGCATTATTTATTTTTTCAAATTATCAATTGGAACAAAATTGGTTTTTTAATTTCAATAAAACAGAATTGTTTACGTTATACCGGAACACGAGATAGCATTTCGATAAGATAGATCCACGGGAGGCCCGGCGACCAATTTCTCTTCCGCTCGTCGGTGATAAGATGCATAGGGATTTTCCTTTTTCTCAGACATACTTCACTTTTTAGATGAAATTTTTGCTTTAAACAAAAAAAAAATAAATAAATAAATAATAATAATAAATAAAAATGACAGAAAACAAACTTTGGTGGAAAACCAAAACCCTGAAGTTGTCTGTAAAGCGGCGAAAAAAATGAAAACCCAAATTGAAAAGCATGCTCCGGAAGAACAAATCATTTTATTAAATCATTTTCACAATTTTTTTACAAATATTGTAACATATAATACTTCATTTACGGTTTCGTAATTAATTGTTCACATACAACGACTGACAATTTCAGTTTCAACGGTACATTTGAATCATCAGTCTCTTGCAATACACAGTGTATCTAAATTTGAAAATGATTTATTTTAACAATATACAGGTTTTTCCAAAAAAAAACCACGTAGTTTAAAAAGAAGAAACATATCCTATCCGTAATACATTTATTCTATTTCGAAGAATTGTTAAAATTGGCCAAATATTTTAAGAATTCAAAGAACGTTCGCGATTTTTATTTAAAAAAAGAACATGCTCAGTCAACTTTTTGAAATTATAAAACAACTGTCCTGTCACTTGATAATTTCAAAAGAAAAGGCATTGGCGTTATTCACAGACTAATAAATATCGATCGATAAAAATTTACTCAATTTTTAACAAATGACACAATTTGTTGAAATCGTTTCAAGTCCTATCTACGTTCTCCCTCAATTTTCTTCCCTCACATGATCGTCTCAATCATCATCGAATTAACAACGTTCGTATTATTTTAATAAAAAACACAGGTTTTGATAATTCTCACTTATTTATCGGTAAATGAATGTTCGTTCATCTCGCTTAACTAATTTCTAAAGTTTGCGCAATTTTAAAAATGAAACAAAAAGAATTATACATAATAATCGAATATAAAAAAGATGTTCGCGTTGTATCATGAAAAGATATGCTGAATTTTTGTGGTATCAAGTTATACCTTTTTATTGAAAAATAATATCACGATGAAAAACGACCGCTTATTAGTATGTAATTTCTGTACAAATAAGGCACTCGAGAGAACGTTACGCAAAAACTTCTGTTCAGGTGCATGTGTTCGTTAAAATCTCAAAAAATAACATTATATTACAAGTAAACATATATTCATATATATAACAGGCAAAGAGACGATCGGCTCTTGGTAGACAGAGTTGTAAAAGATTGGAAAAATGTTTGAGTAAACAGTCATCAAGTGTACAATAAATAACAAAGGTGTTATCGATACTTCAAAAAAACAGATATTACAAAAATTAAAAAAAGAAAAAAAAATTGGGGAATAAATCCAGAGACGAAGAAACAAAATTAAAAAAAGTAGAAAGACAGAGAGGAGAAAACAGCCACGCTACGCAACGCAGTACCTAGTATTTACACAAAGTATTATATCGTGAGATATAACACGTCCGTTTTTATATCTTCATGCTGAAAATGACTTTAACGTAAAGCTATTGCTCGGATGACAGGTGCGCGAGGGATGACTCGATTTGGTTTTCGCAGCATCAGACTTCGTCGGACGCGAGGTTCTCTTTTTCAGGGACCGGCGAGGATGTCTTATCGTTTCGCTCTCCCTCGTTATTAAGATTCACTTCGAGCGCAGCTTCCAGCACGCGAATTCGTCCCTCGTGCTTAATGATCATCGCCTTCAACTTCCTAATTTCTTCAGTGAACTCTTTCAATTTGTCCTCCTGAGGGGCAAAAAAACTCATATCATATTTCAACCCTTCAATAAATCCCATAGGTTTATCAATTTCATTTTGAAAAATATGAAAATCGATCCTTACCGAGATGAAGTTGGATTGTGAGCCACCGACAGAATTCGATGCCACCTTTGCATTCTTGCTCAACAAGTTGGCCTTTTTGTGAACTTTGAGCTCGTTTTTGGACGCCGAGGGCTGGTAGCCATCTCGCAACGATATTAACACCGGCTGGGCGTCCTTGCCTTCCAGCCATTCATCTGCAGAGATAGCCGCTGTGTCGCCTGGCGTGTCCGGGTATAAATCTTCTTGGAAGAGTTCCGACTGCAATGTAAAAACCAACTTTAGTTTCAGGCGAAACTCAACACTCTATTATTCTGACACTTTTTTTATTCATCAATCACAATTTTATCTCCCCAGTGATAAAATTGATCAAACGGTTGTCACATCTCAAATTGAAAATTCATCTCAAATTCAAACTCCATCTTAGAATTGAAAATTTATCACACAAAAAGACAATTCAAATTGTTGATAAACACCTTTCGCGGTACAGTCATGGATATAACTTGACAGAATCCCGAGTTGTTTAGCCGATAGAACCGAGAGATCTCGCAGCTGTTGACGTCACAACCACGTTTGGGCATCATGCCGATGCCTCGCTGCGGGTCCGGTGTTTGGAAGGTGTTGATGTAGTGTACGAATGGGGGCTCGGGCGTTATTTCGAAGTAACGGATCACAGAGTCGCCCTTGCCGCACAAGTACACTAGATTCGTGTCGGGGTCGTAGAGGGGAAACATCACTCCGTTGCTCGTATCAAGTTCCACCATCACTATGGGCTCTGCCAGCATGTCCGGTGCTCGCAGTGAATACTGTCGTTCTGACATCTTGCTGAAGCCGGTTGTAAAGATTAAACCGCCTCTGAAACGTTAATTACAACAATTACTTTGATTTAGCCCTCCAAATTTATTGCCCAATTAGACAAAAAGATAAATGAACTTGAAAAAAAAATACAAACTTGAGAAAAATAGCTCTGGTTGCTTTGCTGCCTTCGTGTGCAATAGCCTCTTTAAGAACTGTGCCTTCTCTGGGATCGATGAGCCTGATCTTTTTATCCTTGCAGGTGGTGAGGAGTTGTGAGCCGTCCCAGCTCCAGCAGGCCGAGTAAACAACATCAGGATGGCAGTCGATTTTCACCAAGGGGTCCCCGGTGCCAACGTTCCAGATGATGACGAGGTTGTCCGAGCCGGCGGTGAGGAGGACGTTGAGCGCAGTCGGATGCCATAGCACAAGACCGACTCGACGCTGGTGCAACTGCAGGTCCACAACGGGCTCTGTTAGTGTGCGACTGATTCCACCGTCGGGGATCTGCCAGACCTTCACCACGCAGTCCTCCGAGCCAGAGGCGATCACGTTGTCGTTGTGGGGACACCATGCGATGTCCAGCACTGGACCCTTGTGCCCACCCACCAGCGGATGGTCTGCCAAAATTCGTCCAACCTGTTATACAAAGCGTAACGTTATTTTTATCCTTGTTATTTTGTGCGATTCAATTTTATTTGATTTCATTTTTATTTGTTCATTTTTGACTTAGTCACAAAGTTAATCGTGGGGTTGAAAAAAAGATTTCCATCGTCAGTAAACATTTATCTTGTTTTAAAAGTCCCAGGTGGGGGGTTTTGCGATAAATTTTTACTTGTGATATGATACTTTTTGTTTTAATGAGTGTTTTCTTTTAAGCCTAGTTCAGATTTAGACACTTATCTATAAACTACGTGACGAACACATGCGTCTCAAACTTTGCAAACAGTTAAACGAGACATTGGCTTCTATTACTTTTTGGCTGCGATTGCTATTTTTTTGCTCTTTCAAACTCTGCACCATGCATGCGAAAGTGTAAAGCTCTAGACGTTCCAGGTTTAAGTCGTGTTGCATTGATAACGTGGTGTCTGCATTGTAAAAAGTGTCGGCGTTATGTAATTCGTTAAATTGAATTATCTTAGATACGCGCGCAGGCTGCTGGATTACGCACGCGCGAATATCAAGAAAACGGCACTAAAAATAGTGACAATTCGATGTGTCCAGACTGAGAGCGAACCTCGCGCGTTTCGATTCGATCCTTTTCATTAGTCTGATTTGGGCATTTGCACGAGCGTTAACTTTATTGCACTCGCGTGCACCGAATTGCAACATTTTTGGCAGACGGGATCATGTCTTTGATGATATTATTAACCAACTGAATCATTTTTTTTTGTAATGAATAAGTTTTGTATATATTTTTTTTTGTTATAAAAATAGTATTTTCTATCATCACATTTTTCATTAAACCAGTCTTTATAAAGTTAAACAAAATTATTAAACGTTTTAAAGATATTTTAAATTTATGAATGTTTTTCATTGGGATTTATGAATCGTAAATTTGCATTGGAAAGTAAAAAATTACTTCGTTTCTTTCTAATCCACATGTGTCGCGGGTAAATAAACTTAAATTTAAACCACTGCACACGGTTCAATCGGAACACGTGTTTTTTAAAGTAGCACGACTTTTTTTTTCCTTGTTTGCGAATAAACAAGGATAAACATTGGTAAACTTGACAGTACACGTTTGCTTTTAATCCCGTACCTCGATATCAGATTAAAAGACATTATCCTCCAATTTGTAATCGTGAACTCCATTTTTTTTACCGTCGCTTGTAGTTTGCAAAAAATTTGCCCTGCCATCAATTACCTCCAGTTAGATCCAGATTATAAATTAGTACAAATTTAATTCATTATTCAAAAGAAGACAAATGTTTCAATTTTTTGCACGCTAAAAAATGTTGAATTAAAGCAATAAAAATGAAAAATTGAATGAGACACAGTCTGGTTGAGAAACATTTTTGGAGGTGAAATATTTTGATGGTGATTTGTTAATCAAAAATTTTAATTGGTTGATGAGAAAGCCTGGACTAAAACTGTGAACACTATTGTGCTGCAAAATTGGTGCATTCAAGACGCAAAAGGCCATAGCGTAAAAAAACTGAAATCAAACATTTGTGATTTAGTATAGACAAAAATTGTGACTCCACAATAAAGAACAAATGCTGTAAGCTTCAAAAAAAACTTTCAGAGCGCTTTAAGTTGGGTTTACTCACACTCAAGAAGAGAACTGGGAGGGTTTTCAAAAACGATAGGTTATTCGACAATCATTCTCGTTTTTGAGCTTAAGGACTGTCTCGAAGGGGTCATAAAGTAGGGCACCAGTTTAGTATGCGATGCTCGTTTGCAATACTCTGTGTTATTTCGATCCTCTACAAGCGCGGAATCCTGCGAGAATCAGTTTTCATTTACAGTAAATCATTTTAATATTTTTTTTCTAATGAAAAAAAAAATATTCATATTTTTTTCGAATAAGATGAATTATGACTGAAATGTTACGTATGGAATTCACACGGAAACGATATTGATCTCGCCCCCTGCACGTGGCGCTGAAATTATTGTCGTTAAACAATTGATTAATTAATTCATGTTTATTTGCTTGTATCCAAGCAGGAATTGAAACGTTTGGTATGGATTATTAAACACACATTTTGGCAAAGTCACGACAGTGGTGACAAATTTTACTTTTTTTTTACTTGAACTTGGGATACCAAAGGACGGTTGTTCATCTTGAAAATGTTGAAAACAATTTTATTATTTTTAGCAATTGTAATATTTTAGTTTTGCTATTTAATTCGAAATCAATTTGCAAGAATGAAAACAGAACTCAAGACTATTAATAGACTGCTGATTAAACATTTGGAATACATTTTGGAATAATAAAATCCATATTTGGCATACCAAAATTGGTACGGACAATGTCTTTGTTGGAAATAGTCTTCCATTAAAACATCTTCATTTGTCATAGATAAAAAAGATAAACTTTTCAAAATTCCATTGGTTAATTCGAGCGACAATTTTTTCCACACAGTATCTCTGTGTAAACTATATTTATCGCATATATAAACAATAAATTGGATTATCCGCGTTACGAGCGAACAAGCAAAATCAATTTGTTCAAATGCATCATTCCAATCGACTATGAAATCTAAAAACTGGTGGCGATGCAAATTTAAAATCAATCTTGAATAAATATTTAATTGAATTGACATTAAAAAACAACGTATGATCACTTATTCATTATTTCGTATTAAAGTGCTTTTTCCCCGGTGTAAATTTATTTTTCAATGTCAGCCCTCTAAAAATACTCAAATCCAAATAAATCCACTGAAAATAAACACTTTATTAATAATAAATTTGAATTTCAGTTGAAGTATCTAATTGTAAGAGGAACATTTTTATGATAACACATATATCAATTTCCGGATCGTGTGCATTCAAAGTTATCTTCTTGGTGAAAAAAGAAACGATTTGAAACAAAATTAAACGAAAAGAGTCAACGTTAAAAAATGTTAAGTTCAAAATGATTTCATACAAATGTTTGAATTTAAATATTTGTGGTATTTATAAATCGGCCATTAACGTGATTACAAGTTTGATAACAAATAATCATTGTTAATAGTATGACTAGAGAGAGAGAGAGAGAGTAAGAAAGAGAGAGAGAGATGGAGACAGTTGACTAAACAAAAAAATGGAAAAAAACTTGGAGCATTTTTATACAGTATTATAATTGTTAATAACATCATAGTAAACAATTATTTACATACAATACATGATAAACGAACGAGTTTCAAGTGGGCTACATATCGGGGTATAATACTTGTCACAAGTGCTACTTTCGAATCACATGCTACAAATGTATAAAAGAAATGCTTACTTCGTGTCTATTAGATCGCTGAAATCAATTCAAATTGATTATTTTTTTAAAAAAATTTTCAACTCAAAAATTCTCAAAGAGGTTCAGATTTGCCAAGAACGTTTCGTGTTTTTTTAGACAAACATTTTGTTTCTTTTTTTTATTTCATACCTTTTTTAAAATAAATTTAAAAATGAATAAAACAAATAAAACGAATTTAAACTGAAAATTTAATGATTTGAACCCGCGTCCTTATCATTGTCTGAATCTCTTAAAAACATAGAAACTTGGATCGATAAAAAAAAGTGGGAGAAAAGTGCAAAGAAGAAGAGGAGTGAAGAGTAGACATAGTAGAAATGAATGGAAATTACGTAAAGACCTGAGGACCCCCAGGATCGTCGCGCCAAATAGGAGTAAAAGGCGAAAGTGAGCGTCTAAAAATAAGACCACGGCGTGGAAAAGCGCCGAAAATAAGTAGAGCCGGTCGACAAATCATCGGAGTTTTGACCGGTTTTCCATTGAAAAATTGTCGCGGTGTTGTGCTCCCGCTCGTGAATTCCATTCGAAACAAATCATACATATAAATAACCGACCCAGGCCGAGAGCCGCGCTTCCCTCGAAAGTAAATGCCGTTGGCTGTCAAAGCGTCAGCGCAAAACTCGCCTCAAATTCATGTAATAATCATAACAGAAGCAACAAAAAATGTTTATTAATGTCAATTGTTTAAATAAAAAACCAACTCAGGCTTATTAATTTGTTTTTTATTCAACTTTTCAAAAACAATATTGTCATGACAGAGCAATGTAAATGTTTCTTTATTATTTTCTCTCTATGATGAAAGATGAAATTATACAATTTGTTCAAGTTTTCAAAATTGTGAATACAAATGAAATGATCTGGATCGAAGTGTGATTTAAATGTTGACTAATCGACGAATCAAAGATGATTTTGAAAAGTAACAAACTAAATATTTGAGACTCGAATGTTTGGTTTCAAATTGTCGTTATGAGAACTGAAGTGGGATGAAAAAGCGAGGATGAAAGAATTGTTTTTCATGAAAATTAGCAAAGTATAAAAAAACAAAGCATCGGGTTGGTGAGGAGAGAAGCGTGGGGAAATTACCTTATTGTGGGGGAGGACGATGAAGGCACCGCCGCCGGCCGACTCGACGATGATGGCGAGGAACTTTGGGTTGACCGCGCAGAAGGTGGAGTCCCAGGAGGACTTGGAGACCCGGATGTTGTCGTAGCATTGTTCCCGCTTGAGCGCGGTGCCGTACACGTGGCGGAACTTGCTGCTGCGCACCACACGGAAAGACATGTCTGCTCCTTACAACCAACAACAACAAACAAACAATAACAACAACGAACGAGCGCACGCGGTCACAACAATAACAAAAACAGGAGCAGTGACGTTGGGCGCGCGCGACCTAACCTAGAAGACGGAGGGGAGCGAGCGCGGCGCGCCACCTTTGTGGTGCCTGCGCTTCGGTGTGTGGATTTAGCGCTGCTCGGCGGCGGGCGCAACTGTGACAAAAGTTGGGCCGACTAAAAAAAAATGTGCCGTGACGAACAAGACGAAAAGCGGTCGGAGCGCGCGCGCGCCGGTCGTCTGTCTTGTCGATGCTCCACCGCGCGCCAAATGATGGCGTTGCGCGTTTACGTGGCGGCGCGCGCGGACGTGGGTGTCCCGAGAATCATCCCCCTCCGCGCGCCCCCCCTCGTATAAATAGAACCGCCCCACCCGCGGCGCCCAAACGGACGGGAATATAAAATGAGAATATTTTTGAATCGCCGTCCGATTTTGATTCCTTTAATAGCGATGCGTGTGCGTGCGCGCGGAGATCGACAGTGCTGCCAACCGGACAACCTGCGCATCCGGGGTTCCCATGCCGTCAGAGAGGGGCGCGATGCATCTTCTCACTTTCTGTCTCTCACGCATTGTTTTCCGCGCGCGCGTCCTCATCATCATTTCGTCCCCCGTTTCTCTTCCACGCTTCTGTACAGTTAAGGCCAGCATTCTTATCAACGGTTAATCAAATGCCAGCATTTTATTTCCGCGATGCAACATTCCGAACGGGTACTTTGATACTTCCACCTCCCCTCCCCGCCATGCTTTTTTATTTGCAAACAATCAGACTGTTTACATTGCTGTTTACTTTCGGTCGCGTTTTGTTGATGTGAAGGAAAGATGTTTAATTTTTTTTTTTCATTGTACTTGAGGTCGTGACCTTTGCTGTCGTTATGAAATATGAGCCTAAAAATATTTTGGTAAATTTATACTCGCCGTAACTGACCTCGGTTATCAAGATCAAAATGAAGGTCGGAGTAAACATCAAAGATAAACAAATGTTTTTAACGTCTGCAGTTTTTTTTTAATTTTCAATTTTTCAGTGTTTATTTTTCTGGTTTGTCAATAGAGATAAAAAAAGATGAACGAAGATTTAATTAAAGGAAATGTTTTTTTTCATAGAAATTTAACGAAAGGAAATGTTTTTGCTAATTGAAATTTGTTTTTAACGAATGTTTTTGTTTTTTTTTACCAAAGCAAACACTAATTAAGTTGTTACTTATTGTTTCAGTTTGTTGCATATACTCGGAAATGCTTTTTATCAGAAATCCCAGCTATGTATTGAGGGAAACGGTGCAGAAAATTAATGCCACACGACTGACAAAAATAAAAAATTTTATTCATCCACGTAAAATTAAAGTCAAGGCATTTGAACATTTACGTCAAATGAACAGGTAAGCTTCATTTCAGAATTGAAATTTGTACTTTTAGTTACACGAGAGAGATGATAAATTGTTTTTTTTTCCGTTTGCAGGTTTTCTGTAAAATCAAAACACGACCAGGGACGTGATTTATCTGGAATTGTCATTTCAAGAGCAACTGAGAAAGACACGGTAAAATACGTAACTTAAAATCTATTTAAAA
The DNA here is from genome assembly GCA_030522925.1 of Trissolcus japonicus. NCBI lineage: Eukaryota > Metazoa > Arthropoda > Insecta > Hymenoptera > Scelionidae > Trissolcus > Trissolcus japonicus. The sequence continues at coordinate 294,943 of JAPYZS010000003.1, forward strand.
AACGAAAATTGAATATGAAATGATACCGTAGGAATAAAATCATGAGTATTGAAATTGTGTCATGAATTGGAATAAATAAAAGGTTTCATTTTAATATTTTTAAATGGAGCAAAAGTAATGAGGATTTCTTGCAGAAGTGAAAGTAATTAATGGTATCTCAAATTTGCAGCATTATGAATTCAAAATCACAGCCATAAAAATCTGTTGAAATAGAAATTAATTCGTTTGCTGCTGGATCCGAAAGTTGTGCTCTCTTCTTTACTCAACTGAAAATATAATCGTCTTTCGGCAGCTTTTAAATTGAATTATACATTTTTCAATCCACTGAACATTACACAAAAAGATTGTTACGCTAAGGGCTAAAAAAGATACTGATAATACCAAGTGGAAAGATATTTATTCAAGGCAATGAATTTTCATTGCGATTATGGTTTTTCTTCGCAATTCAAATAATTTTATCTTAAGAGTTCAAAAACTGAAGTGTGTAATCGTTTGCGTAAACAGAATTTTAAGATACAGATATACAGATATACAGAAATGGAACTATTTTCAGTATTACTTTTTACTTTTTATTATACAATAATAAATTTAATATGATTTATAATCCGATGTATGAAGTCTCAAACTTTGAAATTAACGTTTTTTTCTTGTTTCGTGAGCGATTATCACATTCAGATTCCTATAGTTTATAATTGTCTAGAATGAAAGCAATATTTCATTTTAATATGAAAGACACTGCGTCGCCGACGTTATTAATTCCCAAACAAGACATACACTTTGACTGCATTTAGTTTACTTGAAGGATTTTATACTTCATGTGCAGGAAAAAAAGTGTTCATAATTTATTTCCATCTAAACTATAACCAAATTTTAATTAATGATCCAAAGTCGTTTATAATAATTGAATAAATTGTAAATAAATTAGTTGTTGAATTTTTTGTATAATTTATTTATGTGGTATAATAATGTTCGTAAATTCAATTTCTCTTAGGTATGCAGAGAAAAGAAGTGTATGAAAATAAAGCAGTCGGACTTAGACCTCATTATCTTGGGAACGTAAATACTTTTGAAATAAAGAGACCAAAATTCCGCGGAGAAGGAGGCCATCAGTGAACCAGCGTTAATTGTAAGTAAATTTATACATCAACATTACAGTGGTTCGCATACTTTTGGTTCAAATATTAACTACAAAATTTTAATTTCGTATGAACAAATTTAGATATTCATTTTTTTTTCACTGAAAATAATTAGTTTTTAATACTTTTGTTCAACTAATTGCGGCAGGAGAAAGATTTATGTTTGTAGATAACGTATTTAAGTTTGTAAAATGATTTGAAAAAATCGTGCGTATCAGCAGCATTGGCACAACTTACTGAATGTCACGTATCACTGTACGCGATACACGGTCAAATCGCGTTTACGTGGCACGTCGATGCATGCTTAAGGGGATTCTCTGATAGCGTGACAGAATGGTCTAATTTGGTTTAGAAATAGTCAAACAACCTCGGGCTGCGATTTCGATGAAAAGTTCGAGTTCGCGCGCGATGGCGACACCATCGGGCCAGCGGAACTCCTTATTTGGCAATGCGTACTCTGTCGCGCGGACACTACGAGTTCTTTTGCATCGCTCGAGCACAATCACAATTTTTTTGACTTTTTTTTTTCTCGCTCAACTTGTTTATTTTGTCCACTTTGATTTATGGCCAACGATGGTTGCAGCAGCTACCTTTTTTGCGAGCTTGCAAACGAATCACTGGCCTGGCTAACGGGTATTTAGAGAACTAACACAAGTTGGAAATTTCCCTTACAGTCGTCTTGGTGGGTTCAGGAGTTTTGGATGAATATTTTTATCCGATGACAGTGCGTGCATACGGTTTTGGAAAAGAACTCTTCTACCCTTCCCACGAAGCTTGCACTCGATAGTAGCGTAGATATTCAAAAAGATCCCCATACTGAGTTTCTTTAATCTCCTTAATCTTTTTATGATGTTCATTTTGAAAATTTATCTTGATTTGAATTTAAAATTATTTTAAATCAAGAAGCAAAACTGTGCAAAATTAATGAATTTTTTGAAAAAGTTTAATAATTATAAAGAATATTGAGAAAACTAATTAATAAATTAACCAATAGAACAAGTTCTATTAGTTTGGATAATACTATTAGTTTTTAACATCATTTCACTTGGCCTGCCCCTGTTGAATGACTGTCCAATTTACTTCTAGGCTAGATGTATTGCAGACAAACTCACTCAAAATATAGAAATTAAATTCTGAAATAATATAATTGATGATAAGATTAGATTTATAAATTATCCTCATTAAAATGACGACCAGAAATCTGGTAATCTTCTAATACAATCACGTGCACAAACTTGTTTGGTTCATATTACTGGAATGTAATCAAAACTATGATGTATCAACGACATTCGTTTCTTTGCGTATTACAAATTTGCAAATTAGTTACGTCAAAGTTCGGGTAGAGACAAAATTAACTAAGTCCATTTCGTTAATCATAGATAATTTTCATAACTGATACACTCGTATGCGCGCCAAGCTTCGGCAAGTTTAAATAGCCTTTACGCATAATCAAGTTGGATTACTTTTTATCGCCCAACCCTTCGTTTTGTGAATAAGAATACAAAATTTTAAATCCCCACTGGACCGACGTTTGAGAAAATGAAATGAATATCGTAACCAAAGGACTCGGGTAGATTACGAAAAAAAGGAAGACAATAAGGATCACTTTTTATTTTAAGTCTATAAAAAAAAAGTTGAGATTTAATTTTACAAAATTACTCGCTTTATTTGATTATACTTTTTTCTGACTTATTTTTGTTCAAATATCTTTTGAAGTTTCCCTTCCATTGAAAGCGATTTTTGAAAAATAAGCTTGAAACGCGGTTTCTGACGTGTGCATAACAACTCTACTTTGTAAGATGGATTATAATGTCAAGAGAGCGGAAACATAAGAGTAACAAAATGACAAAGTGATAAGCGGGTTGCGTGAAAGAGATAAAGGGGAACACAATTATGTACATGTAACTGCAAAGCAAACGGCCTGGCGAAAGTAGCGGCAAGTGAAAGAAAATCTGTGAGGTCCGGCGAGAGCGCCCAAGGGTAGATTTCGTTTAAGGGTTACCCCACTCGGGGTTACTTTCTCTCTTTTGCTCAAGTGCTCACATCAAGGGAACGTTTTCGTCGTGGACATTTAGTCTCGTAATGACGTCAGACGCGTGTTGCACTTTCATACAAAAAGGGGGTCATTTTGATTATGCAATTGAATTCAGATTAAATTGAAAATTTTTATCAAATCGTTTCAATTTTCATGTTTTCATGCTCTTTAAGAGGTTGCATTAATTCGAAAAACAATTTCATTAGCGGAAAATATTTGATTGTGATAAATGTTCTGTACAATTGTTTTTTTTTTTCGTTTGAGAATTTTCGTTGAAGTAAGAAATGTTCGAATATTGATAAAAAACATTTGAATGTTAAAGTATGTTTTTCACATCCATTCGACTTTGATAAATGAAAAAGCATTTGCGTTCTATTACGTGTACAGAATCGATGCAGTTGCATCATTTGTCACGCTATTGATACATAAACAGTTTAGTGATCCGGGCGAACGGAACTTGAGAATAATTTCTTTTTTGATCTTTCGAAATGGGACCTGTCTTTTACATCCACGTTTGTTCTCCAGACTGAAACAATTGATTCATTTTACTTCTACTGTAGCATCGATTATTCAGTGACTGAATATTTTTTATATAATTTTGCAACTCTTATATAAATAATATTCTATTCAACGAATCCCAGTCGATAATCAAACTGCAACTGAAATATCAACGGGGAATTAAAAATTATAAATTGTTTTTCAATGAGTGTCCACACTAATATACAATTTGAGACGTTTGTAAATTTTGAATGCCAGAAAATTGATCCTAAAATTTATGCATCCAGTGCAAAACGTGTACAACTTGGAAAACCGTTCCTGCTCGGCAAGTCTTATCACGTAACTTACGAAAATGAATGAACACTGTCTGAATATTAATTTTATTTATCAGTTATACATTTTTATTCGGAGCTTTTCAATTTAGCACACGTGAATTGTTAAGTTTAATTTACTTTGTGCTTTTAACATTGTGGATGTCCCTTCAATGGATGGGACTAACGGTTCTAGGAAAGGGAATTAGTATCAATAAACTTTTCACTTCACTAAAGTACCTTTATGGATTATAAAAACGTATATTTAAAATGCTTATAAAATTGTACGTGCAATGAAATATCATAAGGACGGTATAATGAAATTTATATGTTTCTCTTAACCAAAACATGCGAAAAGGTACGAAGCTTTTAAGAAAGTTTGGGGTTTGAAATTGGTTGCTTTTTAGGTAACTCAAAATAAATAAGGAAAATTGTTGGAATTGAAATTTCATATAAAACTTGAACATTACCCAAGCTAGATGGAAAAATGTGCTAAATATAATTGTTATTTAAAATCAAACTTTGGCCTTTCCATTTGTAAACCATATTTGCTGAGATAAATATGTGATTAAATTGTCGATTATTGTATTATATGCGCAAAGTTGAACGCAACGTTGCTGTAAGCATCGATTGTTTTCTACTTGGTCAAATATCTAGGGGATAGCCCCAATATAGATCGAAATAATTAAATGATTAAATTGATCCTTCATCAAATCGGCCAATCTAGCTCGATCGAATTGCAACGACAATGTACCACGTAAATCAAACAAGCCTTCGACTGTCAATTTTTCTTCGGTGAAAGTTCCGTATTCGCGTTAACACGACAGGAGAGTCATTTCAGTTGCATTTGCGCGCACATTCCCGAGAAATCTGTTTCGTAGATTAATTTACGCAGGGATATTGATAACGTGATACAAAATGTCCCGGACTAAATTGGATGCACACCCATACGTAATCATCAATTGCACTTAACTATTTATCAAACAAAAAATCATTGCGGAATCTCGTGGACTTTAATTAACTGGTCATAAAATTGGGTCTCATTTTTTTTCGCATATTTTGTTAAAATATTTTATAAACTTTAGAATCTCAAACACGTATAAAAAAATTGTTTTAATTAAATAAACATTACAATGTTTTGTGAAAAAATGTTTTCATGTTTATTTATCTGTGCCGTGACTAATTGAAATTCATTAAAATACAATCATTTATGGGGGGTATTAACAAGTTTGCTCCGAGTATAATCAACTGATGGTGCAATACAGCAAAAAGCGTGATTGAAATAAAACTTTTTGTCGAACATCTCATTTTGTGATTGCAATTAATCACTTTTTTTTTGTATCATTTGCTGTGTGGTTGACGAAGAAAGATAATCAATCAAATACATCCCTCCTGTAAATTGATTCATTTTCTTTTTCTCGCTTATAAATTAACAGAGTGAAAGAAATAAGTATTATTTCTGTCATTATTATTTATGTTATTATCTGCGGTTATGTTATGACTGAAAAAACAAGCCGTCATCTGAATGCCACATGCTTAACTACTTAGGGTAGAAAAAGTAAACAAATTAAGAAATGATTTAATTCTTTGTTTTGTATACCAAATTATTTACAATATTTACGAAATTATTTTTGCAGGAAAAAAATTTGTTTTTTTTTTATGATTCAATTTTTTAATTTTTGGCAAAACTTTTTGACTTAGTGCAGCCATACCTTTTGTAGGCCACGCCCCGCGTCAGCTATTAATTCAGTTCGTCATTTATCGCCTTCAAGTTAAGTTTTAATACGAAGTAAATTACATTCAAACAAATAGTGCCCATATTAATTTAAGACAATAATAAGATTAATGGCACAGACGTATAAGAACTTGAGGCATTTGTGAAGCGAGATGAAATTAACACCAGGAGACAAAACGACATTTCATCGTAACAAATACTATAACAACTGAAACTTTGGTTTTACTGCTTCCTTTCATAAAATATTTAGCGTTCTGAGAAAGATAGAGTCAGGAATATGAACATCAGATTAATAAACTTTGTCAACAAAGCAAACACATGATAAGTAGGCACAAAACAGAAAACAAATAGAAACTTGTCGCTGAAGTCGTGAGAAATGTCGTTTAAGTTTTTAACCTGGTAGATCTTTCTTTTTTTTTTAATTTTTTACAAACAAAAAATGTTTGTAAAGCGTGGACAACTGTCGTATAATAATTTATAAAATTGTTGAAATTATAAAACATAAACCGAAGATAAACGTGTTTATTAAAGTGCGGGTTTAATCGTTACATTTTCTTTATCACATTTGAAGCGAGAGCGTGGAAAATACAAGCAGCGTGTAACAGGAAGTGACAGCGCGCGCTTCCGTGAATTTTTCGCATCAAATTTTCAGCAAACTTGCTTGAGGCTTGGCTTGTTTCACATAACAGGCATAAAATATAACAAATCCCTTCATTTCCCACCGTCAAGGTGAAAAAAATTGCCGTCGATTGAGTCACGAAGATGAGACAATTAATTTGAATGATAAATTGAAGTCGCGAACAGCGGTACGAATTAGGTGTATTCTTTATATTAAGTAAGAACGTCGAACAAACATTTCCAAGTGGCGAAAATGCCTGATAAACGCGGGAAAATGAAAACAAGTTAAAGTTATAAACCTCGTTCGAATCATGATATAATATTGTGGATTATATGAATAATAACAAGTTATGTTGAACTTTAAACTTGATTATCTTGGAACTTTATATTCAATATTGCTCTGCAGAGCAGAGGAATTTTGAATCCTAATTTTTAGTTGGGTTATCTTATACGCGACATAATAAGAAACTCAGCAGACTCTAAAGTTAAATAAAGTATATTCACTAATTGATATGATCCTTTTTAAAGGAGAACAAACCAAAAACGATAAATCACCTTATACTTTTGAACATTAATAAAATTTTCTTCAAAAAAGTCTTTAAATTTTTGGTTTGAAATCTTTAGTAGATCAAATATTTTTTATCATTTGTTTTATTACAGTGATCTTCGCTCTGAGCAAATACTAAAGTAAAAATTCTTAAAACAAAACGTTACGATTTACGAACTATAAATTGAACTCTTGCGGTATACTTTTTTGTAATCATATGTACTTGTCGATGTACTTCGATCGTTCTGATAAAAAATGTGTACCGCTCTGTGGTTCCGATTCGAAGACGTCTTTGAATTATGATCTCATAAAGTACAAAATACAGAAGTGTAACAAAAGAGTCGTAATGTTTCAACGTTGGGCCACACAGCGCGCACATTTTGAAAAATATTTTTCATCGCTCTATTATACAAAATTGTTAATTTTTTGATACACAATCTACGAAAATTAATTAATAATTCATTTTAATACATATTTTGTTTCTAAGTTGCAGTATTCAACTAACGATTATTTTTGTTTATTTTAATTTCAAAGTCACTTTTATGTTTTATGTGTAAGTGAAAATTGAGCGATGAGCGAAAAGATATTCTTAGAAAATTAGCCAGGATTCGTCTTGTGATAAATCCGACAGAGCTTACGAAACTTTAATGAACACCATAATTATCGTCGGTTTTAGACATTAAACAATACGTTAAGCGCCTTTGTTCTAGACGAATGATAATTTAATCAAGCTGCAAATGATTTTCATTTTACTGAAATTCTGCAGGTTTGACTCGCAAGTGATAGTGTCAGCATCCGTGAGATTTAGATCTGTTTCGTAATATTGGACTGAGCCCTACCACGCTCTATTCTCTGTTTCGTAATATTAAATCGAACCCCGTGAGTTCAGTTTTCACTTTGTAATATTGCAGCACTAACTTTGCCAGAAAATATACGCTTTTCCCTTTGCATTGCAAAGTATAATCCTGCTAAATTATTATTTCGTTTTGATTTAAATAACTCAACGTTCTTTTCACCGTTTTAGATATGAGTTTTTTTTCTAGAATTAAACAAAAGTTAAATTGAACTTTATTTTTAACATCATTTCAAATTCTCAACCTTCAAATTAATTTGCTATACTTTTTAGAAATTATTGAAACGTGAAATAAGAAAGTCTCCGCACGACTCGACATTCTTGTCGCCTTTTTATTGACGTTTTTGAAGTATTCATTCGAATATTTGAGTTCTCCTCTATTCAGCCTTGCACATAAAAATGTTCACATCCATTGTATCGGAAATGTTTTTTAACTTCAATATTAAAAATAAAAACATAATTTAATTTCATGAAATAAGGTAAACATAAAAAAATGAGAAACAAACAAGTTCGTTTAATCAGCCTTTAGTACAAAATTATACGGTCATATATGTTTGAAAAATATGGCAGAAAGCATTATTCACAAAGCGGGTGACTTCAGAAGGGAAATTTTTTTACACATGAGAGTGCATACTATAAATTTCACATAAAATCTTTCACTCAGATTCGCTCCGTCAGAATATAGTAATCGTAGATTGATTTTTGATCGATTTTGTAGATGAAATTGGGTCAGGAAAGAAGATTTGTATATAAGTTCGTTCATGATAATTAATATTATTAATAGTTAATACATTATTATTTAAGTGTTACTAAGAGGCACATAATTTTTTTTTAATTTTTAATTTTTTTTAATTTATAAAAAAAATTGGATGTCCTAATATCACGATGGGCAACTGGCCATCCATTTTTAAATTGAATTGTTTTTCTCAATCTTCGCTGTTCTCGGAGAAAAAGAAAAAACAATTTTCTAACTTTTTGATTTGAATTTGCATAAGCGTTCATCGCGTGTTTGCAACTTAGTCAAAGCAAACTTTTAAATTTTTCAGAATGAGGTTTCTCGTTTGTTTCAAATAATTTGCATAATTCACAAAATCACAGAAATTTTGCCTAACTGTATTTCATTTTTGACGAGAAGCTCATCGACTGATCAGTCTTTCATATATCAAACCACGTACTTTTTCAATAACTATGAAATAAATTAATTGAATTACAAACAAATTTCATTAAATTATTCCGAACAAAAGTTACCAACATTATTTTTTTCAATTTTCATTTGATATTTCATTTTAATTTTCATTATAAATTTTGTCAAACAAAGTTTATTTGCTTTGAAGGTACACGAAAAAATTAATAATGGCCGCGTTGACATTTACTAATATTCAAATTCAATTACACAGATTCAAATGTTTCGGAAACATTGTTTGCGTGCTTTAAACAATGAACGGTTGTAATTAATTTAATTGAAATTTACTCGGAAACGACAATTCAATGAAATAACACAACTTTTATTCAACTTATAAAATGTAACGAAATAAAATCTTTTTGGTTTTAATTATGTGGTTATTAATCAAAATTGCAGAAAACTGATCCCACAACCCGAACTGTACTAAATATATATTTTGATTATGGCAATCTATCATAGACATCGGTGCGTGGTTTGAATGTTCTAGATCGCTGAGAGATTATTACGCGTGATTGCAAATTGGAATAGAATCGAGTGCTTGGAAATTTTGAAATTTGATTGAAATTTGAACCGCTTTTAAATAGCCACTGTTCACGTTCGATCAACTGAAATAAAAATTATTCTGTTTTACAAAACAGAAATTGATCCTGTTATCTGTTATCGGCATGTCTTTTGTTTTTCACGATCAAATTTTCAACGATTATAGAAAACTGACACAAAAGTGATACCAAAAAAAAAAAAAAAAAAAAGAAAAATGACGCAACAGATTTTTGTGTTTTTGTTTTCTTCTTTCAGATAGACTGAGCACTTGAAATACGAGAACAGTAACGCGCTTTTCCAGTACTCGCAGATATACATTTGATTCATTTTCTTGCGTTGTATGGCGTGTGAACATTATCGCTATTGTAAATCGAAAACTATATCTTTGTCCCGTTGTGACTATTCGAGTTACGGGGCTGCGATAGTATTTATCGTCGGATCGCAGTAATGTTTCGTTCATGCGCACAATTGAATATCGTTTTCTTATTTTTCATCCTACAATCGGTCCGCGACAGTGCAACATCTTGAATAACTTGAACGAGTAACGATTTTGCGTTTAATACACTATGCTAAACTTTTGTTATCGTCTACCAATCTACCAATTACGGAAATTTAAGAGACGAGTGCGTTCGAAAATGTCGCTTTTTTGAATCACAAAATGAACATTTTCAAAACAAATATAATACACTTTTAAATTTCAAGTCGCCGTCATTATGGTAATGTCCCAGCAAATTTATTTATTTTAATCATAGACGAAAGTTTTAGGACGAGTCACAAGGGAACTGTACGAGTCGTTTGAACTTTGAACGCTATACTGCGAAGGAAGGAAAAGTTCCTCTATGATGTTGATAGTAAAGAAAAGAATGTTTTTGAAAATTTGTTTTCAATACAACTTAATGAAAGGAAAAAAAATTTCGTTATCTTCAATTGTTGAAAATGAATCTATTGGAATATTTTTATATTTTATTTTAATTAGAAAAAAAAAGAGATTAAAGATTGATGAAAATTATTTGGTGACGTGATCGATAGTTTCGCCGCACGTCCATCTTCATAGATGGAAACGTCGGTCGCTGGATTAAAAATTGTTCATCGATCTTTGTAACTATTGTGTGAGATCACGGTGAATTTTTGAGATTACGCTGATACGCAGTGTGGCGGCGTAAAGTGTTCATTGATTTGGATCGATTTTAATAATTCGCGCGCATCAAGACTGCTCCTCCCGCGTCGTTCCACGTTAACGTTATACGTATATGTGTTGATGCGAACAGAGACGCGCAGACGACAGGGTAGCTATAGTTTTCTCGTTACCTGCATTGATTGTCGCGCGTCGTGCATTGCGCACGTTGGTTCATCTGAAAATTCTCATTTAACGTATGACTGATGAACAAGCATTTTATACCGCGTCGTCGATAAATTATCACGTTCCGTAATATTATAAAAGGTATCATGCTTTGATGCCAATCCCAATCATATGCCAGCGTAATGGCAGTTTTGAAAATTAACAATCTATATAATAAATAAATAAATTTATTTTTTGGAACAAAATTTTGAGAAAAAAGTTCCACTTTTAGTTAAGTTTTTCTTCTGTACGAAAAAGTATATCTTGCACCAAAAAGATTTAACCTTAAATTAAATTTTGGATCAAACTAGTTTCAAAATTGCATTTCAATATGAAAAAGAAATTGATTATAATTGCTCTAATGAATATATTCATTTGATACAAATAATATTTTGAAGAAATTCCTTTGTCAATTTGGGTAATTGATTATAATGAATAACAATAATAGTGATAATGTTAGTAACATCACACGGGTAATTAGGAATTTAAACACATATTGCTTTCAACCACATGGAATTGTTTATTAGATTGTCAATCCATTATTATTATTATAGATCGAGCATTGGAACTGTGTTTCTATTACCTGAGATGTGAAACGGTTCCGCTGTAACATGTGAAAAGCTTGTAGATCCCTTGAGGGATAAGTACGTACATGACACAACATCCGAACTTATAGCACGAAAGAAATTTTAAATTTCGTATAACATGGTTCCGATGTTAGTGCACACTTGTGACCTTTTTTATGGATTTCAATTCGCCTTTTTAATTGGTAAATTTAGTTGTTACAGATCTTTTCGCTTTCATTTGTCTATTTTCAATGGTCTAACTCTGAATTTAGGTTTTTTCATTGAAATAGTTCATTATTACTAATTTTGGGAGTTCACATTCGGGTCAAACTACTTGCGCGATATACATTAGGGCCATAACTCGATTTTGTCCTGTGTTATATTTAGCTCCTGTCCTATACTTGCTATTGAAAAGCTCAATTTTATTTATTTCACTTATTTTAATCTAATTTGTATTTTAGTACATAACGTTCCACATTATTATTATATTAGCACTACAGTTCGTCTAATTACAAATTATCCGTATTCATAATGAATTTTTTTTTTTTATTATTTTTCAAACTTTCTTCAAAACAAAATAGTTGGAAATAACAGTTGAATTGTTACATTTCCTGCACTTCACTGTAATTCTCGTTTGCTCCAGCCTGTTACTGGAGCGAACGAGAAACACGCGTACGAGTCTATTTTGTCAATTTTGTTTATCTATATGTTTGAAGAGTACTTTTTTATCATTCAAATCCTACAATTTGCAAATTTATACAGGGACCATTGACTTGAAACTTTCCAAATGTCGACAAAATTGCAACTATTTTGCAATTAGATTTATCATTAATGTTTGCATGAAACTTTTTAATCAATTTTTTTAACGCAGATAATAGAATATTTGATATGGAAAATGTATGGGGAATTATTCTCTTCACTGATAAAAAATTCCTGGTAGTAGGCATCCGATTTTTGTGCAGTACAATTTTTATATTGTCCAATCAATACTAATTTGAACACATTTATTTCTTTGTGGTCTATTTCTGGTTTTATCTGAAATTGATTTGAACTATTTTTTTTTTAATTTCTCGACATCTCGATGAGTCTCAATTTCAACATTTCAGATCTATCATAAGATAATCATTTTCTACATCGCAATCGTTGTTCAGTGGCATTTTATACTCAGCTAAACTACGATTCTGAATTCATATAAATTATTGACACAATTCAAGGGATTCTTCAGTGTGACTTAAATAGTTATTTCATTCCCGTCAATATTCTATCATACACATTTTTAATCCAATTTGAAATTTAACAAATTTAATAGTATTGATCAAATATAAGAAATTATTCAATTCAAATTAATAACTTGTAAAAAAATTTGTTTATTTGGATTATCACGTTATCAATCTATGTCGTGATATTCTGCTTGTAAATTTAGAGAACCGCCTCTGTTGGGTGCAAATTGGAGCTATTTAACAAACGAACAATAATAGACAGGAATTAGTTTATTAAATTGAATAAGCAATGTAATTTATCCAGCAATTCTACGCCTAATATTATTATTAACTCGCTTACGAAGGCATATTGTGTAAAATTAACTATCCTGAGTATTAGAGGATCGTGTACTTTCCTCGGATATCATGCGACAATTTCGCAATTCTAAATTTCGCAGATGCTTTGCAAATGTTTTACAAGATCACAAGCCATGCCACTTTTGCAATTTCGACAATAAATTTCAATCTAAATTAAATTATTTATAATTTAATTTCAACGTTTAATATGTGCCAAAAGGGATGCAGGGTTTTTCTGTCCCCGTCAAGTTTCATTATCAAAGTTAATTTTCGCAAGCTTTGTTGTAAATTGAATTTAAGTTCTTTTCTTGTCTTTTCCTGCAAAATATGATGATGCGAAAATTCAAGAAGCGATTGATGATTTATCGTTTCCGCTTCACATAAATTCGTAAACAAAAGATCAAATTAATGTTCCTAGAATAAACGTGTGGATCACAACTGATGCCCTGCAGTGGCTTTTTTTCTGCGCTAATTAGATGCTACAAAGATAAATCATGCTCCATCGGCACTTAATTTCGCAAAATCCGTATATAATGAACGATAACCTGACGCTGCTATAAGCTTTTATATATTATATACGTAGGAGAAACGCTCGTGAAATGAACTTTGTGCTCTCTCACTACAATTCATTTATCCGTTATCCTTTTAAGGAACCGCATTACGTACATTTCATTTTAAATATATGTTTCTTTTCAAAGCACAAAATATAAAAATCGTATACTCTTCTCTGTAAATCTGAATAAGTGAAAATTTCACTTTTTGCAAAAAAAGTGGACGACTCTGGACTCATTTTGAGTGAATTTTCAATGAAAATAGTATAATAATAAAATAAAAAATAAATAAAAATAAAAATTTTTTCAATGAAAAAAGTATAATAATAAATACATTAAGTATAACCATAATATAAATAAGTACATTATAAATAAATATCAGCATAAATTTCACTGAAAATAATAATTTTCACTTATTCAGATTTAGAGAGTTCTCATCGTTTTTGTTATAACTCAAAGATCCTCTGGTGAGATTACAAAATAGAATTTCTTCTCAAAATCCACACAGAACGTATTTTTCACTGCAGATTGACATATTTAAAATTAAATGAATTTTTTTTAATATGTTGCAAAATGTCACAAAATATTATAAAAGTTGTGGCAAAAAATGTAAACTAAGAACGTACCGTTTATTTATTCATTTATCTATTCTGATGAAATCTTTTTTAAAATTCGATGCAAAATCGTTGCAAAACATTTTTAGACATGAAAAATGCATGGAAAGAAAGGGCGCACGGTTTTTGAACTAAAATTTCGTACTAAAATTTAACAGTTGCTATCCGAATTTCGACACCTGCATAACACGTAACAACCACGGTGGACGATATCTCGTGAGCGCATAATGGTACTTTAACGTTTACTCGGGTATAGTAAACGATAGTCGTATTCAAACCATGATCTAATCCTTAATGCTGTGGAGAAATATGTCAGAGCGTAAATGATCGGCACAGCGTTAATTTAGATCTGCGCACTGCAAAATGTTCAAAAGCATTGCATTAAAATTTCAAGCCACTGGGCCTTCTTTGTTTTTATTTCTCCTTCTACTTCACCCGTTCATAATTCTTTCGTTTCGACTATAACGAAAAATAATTACAAAATAATTCCAGCTGGAATCGTGTTAGAGCATTTAAATGTCATTTCATTTTCCATCGAACGTGAGGCGGCGAGAGTCGAGTGTTTCTATTTTTCCGGCGTGCATTTAGCGCGGATGGAATAGCAAAAAGAGAACGAGCAAAATAGCCGAAAAATTCTTTAACTTTCTACGACTGCGCTTTGAAAAGTGCAATTTCCCGTTCCGACCCTCGTGCTCAATGCGAAGTAACGTTCAACAACCTTTTTTTTTTTAATAAAAGCTCGGCCGAGATGATTTTTTTTTAAAAAAAAAGAAGAAAGAAATCTGTGAAAAGAACACTGACCTGTTCTGCTGCTTTAAATTGTGATTTTACATAAGTAGTGTGTGCGACGTGCCGGGCACATAAGAATTAGCTTAGTAACACGAGACGCCCTGTCATAAATTCCACGCAGAAAGGAAAAATTATAATTCGCCGTGATGTTTTGCGGAGGAAAGGCTGCAGCTGCAGCTCGTTACCAGCACCGCGTGTTACGTGTTTCATTTAACATTTTGCACATAACATCCACTGTGTAAAAGCCGTTTCCGTGGGAATGCGCGAGTTTGAACGTATATATCCAAATTGGTAGTGCGTACAAAAGGCACGATAATTTGTTGATTAATTACCGGCTTTTTAGTTTGTCAGGCTGCGTTTTATCGTTTCAATAATGTCACTCTTCTACTCGTGACACATTTTATGAGCTACGAACTGAGCGTTCGGCTGAAAACGCGACCGACGACTCAAAATATTGCGTTTGCTCAATTGAATGTACTGCGCGATAGACTTGAGTTATATCACGTTAATTATGTACTTTATGTTAAGTTCGGCCCAAATGTTGTTCTGCCTTTAATGAAACACAAACAATGGAATAATTTAAAGTTTACGAATTGGCATAATTTCAACTCACATTGTAGACTGATTTTCACCCTTCGATGCGAGCAAAGATATCAATATTCCACTGATTCAGAAGCAACCAAAAACATGTGGGTCTAATATCTGCGAATTAACTGAGCTCGATTTAAAAGCCTCTTCTCAACCCCGGCTGACGTAATTCGTTTCGTTCTACTGGAAAATTTTAGTGGTAAAAATTTCAACCCTCTCGGATTAATAATTAAACCTTTATATTATTCCTGGCCGACGTGATTAATTTTCGTACAACTTAAAATACGTCCGGGAAGCTCAGAGATGTTTTCCATCCCCTCTTCCCCGTGCACTGATGCACTTAACACTCGTTTACGCAACTCAACATCGGTTCATTTTTCCCAACGGACTGTAATAATTCATAGAAATAGCAAAGTAGTGCACCGTTAGAACAAACTTGGAGGTTTTTCATTATTCAGCGCACAGCACGTCTGTAATGTCTCTTTTACTCGCTGCAGAGTATAGTACAAAATTATTCCAAGTGATAACGAGATACTTATACATCTAAAGCCCGCATTCGAGTTAAGACAAACATAATTATGCCACCAATGGGTTTACAAATTACTGAAAAAAAAATAAGAGGAAAAATAGCAAGAAGAATAAAAAAAGAAGATATGAAAGAGAAAAAACAAGTAATCGATCCGTTCGTGTGATCGAGTTCTTTTAATTTGATGGACATTCAAAATATATTTCAGTGAATTCTTATTTTTGGGATGAAAAAAATTGTGGTCGTTAAAATTACAGGGGAGGATATAACAATCAACAATTTTTATCACATTTGTGGAGTGCCCCTGACTGTTTTATAACAGAATTATATATAATTTTTTTTTCCAACTACAGATGGAATGTTTGTTCAAGAATCATCGGTCCCATTCTCCGCGTTATTTGCCGTGGAAGAAAATCGTGCGAGAAGTTTTCAGATGGTATTTGTTGTTGGGAAAATCGGATTTTTCATTATTGGTCTTCTACATGTAACAGTGATTGAATTTCTTCTCGCAGTGATTTTTCCGCAAAGAATTCGCATTGAATGCTGTGCAAAATGGTGTACTGTAATCTGTTTAGATTGTCAATTATATCGATTGTTCGCGTAACTATAATAAAGTTGATTATTATTAACTGATTATATAAATTTAGCGAATTATTATTTACTGATTAATAACCGTAAATTGAATCATTGATAGCTTGTAGTAGAATAACAATTTGTTCGATATTTCAAGTGAGACAAGAAAAAACAAAAAATAAATATAAAAAGTAGTTGAAAGTCGCACATGAAACGTTATCTTGATTCGCGAGAGTGTCGCGAAATCGATGACTTTTTTCAAAATCATTTCCTGATTTATTATTGGCAAAACTTTTCTGTGCGAATGAAAACTTGTGCGTTGCGCTCGAGCACGATTATTTATCGTTATTTACCCGGCGATGTGTCATTGGAAAATCCGATGATATTCATTTCTATCTATTTATGTGCTCTCGAACTGGACAAACATGCTTCGCGAGCTGCATTTTGGCAGACTGAAAACGAGTCGTAAAAATCGTAAGAGTGCTTTTCAAGTTGCTGCAGAAACAGGACAAATGGAATAACGCAAAAGAACACACGACGCCATCTGTTTCGATTCAAATTCAAATGTATCGTTCCAAGACAAGTCCTATATGCCATACAAAACTTTTTTCTCCTCTCTCTCTCTCTCGCTCTCGATATTTTAACGACTGTAACTATCGGGAAACGTTTGTATCAAACCGCTGCATGCGGAAATAATGAAAAACACCGGTGAATCGGACTTGGATTATGTCTCTCTGATTGCGCATGTATAATCTTACTGTTTTTTCTCTACCGTTTATATTTAGTTGATGAAAAAGAAAAAAAGAATAATATTCTTCATATATACAGCGATGAACCATTTATTTTGGAACAGACAAAATTAAAAAAGAGAATAAAGGGTTTGAGTAAAATGTTCACTTTCAATTGAGTTTCGGTGTCGTATTTTTTATACAGTTTGTAAATGCAAATTTTGGGAGTACAAAAAATGATGTGCGAAATAATGGTTGGGGTGGGAAGGTTTGCGCACAGCCGGTTGTAAAGCGAAAAACCAAATTGTTGTGGTGAAATACTTGAATTGCTAAACGAAGATTGTGAATACAATGAACGTTGCGGTTAGCATTTGTCTATGTAGGTGAAATGTTACTGGTTTTTCCCCTCGACAAGCCATATGTTTTATCATTGCGTCAATCTGTTTATTCAACTACAAAACAATCAATAAAAAACGTAAATGTTTCTTTATTTACAATTTATCTCAATTTAAAAAGATACACAAGGAAACAAAAACAAAAATATAATAACTCTATCCAACAAACCGAGCCATAATTGAACAGCATCCCCTTTCCGGAGGATTAAAGTTTTTCAAGTATACGCGCTTTCATTTTGGCCGCAAATGTTTTTCATAAAGCGGGCGGCTAGATTGAAACAAAGTTTTGAAACGCATTGTTTTTGCATCGGTGCACTCGCTCCACAAGCAATATAGATTTATAAGTGCATCTGCGAGTGAGTGATTTTGATACTTTGCACAGCCGCGTACCTATTCTTGCAAACGGGAATTGTACGGACGCAAATATAAAAGACGAGAATGCAAAGAGGCTGTCGAGTTTGTGGCAAGCGGTGCTTTCCTCCTCACGGTGTTTAACTTATCGTGCAGTTAGATTTGAGAGGGAGAAACAAGTACCGAGGGAGAGACGAGAAAAATGTCGCCAAGAGCAACACCGCCGGAAGATGAAACGACTTAGCGTCCTCTTTTTATCTTTGCCCCTCTTGCAAATTCACATCGGCGAATAAACATTCATAAGCCAGCACAAAATTGTCTCAATGGGCCCTTTATACGCGCCGTTCCAAATCTCCCGAATCCGTCATCCGTTTCGCCGTTTATTAATTGAAATCTGCGCGCCTACTATTGGCTTCTTTTTTTTCTCCCTCCGATTGCGATCCACTCGACGTCGCGTTTGGCATTCCACAATGCATAATCGGAATTGCTGAAAGTCCTGCCGGATTGTTATGATAATAGTGTTCCAAAGCAAGTCAAATCAGCGTACCACGTACAAGTACTTTGAATGGGACAAAGTCCTGAAGAAATTAAATCCGCTAAATTATGGCTGCTCCCTTTATTGTTTGGCATTCGGGGACCGATGACTATTCGCCAATATATTTCGCCTGGGATGGTATATATTTTCATCGAGACCTTCCTTGGGGGCGGGGGGGGGGCGTGTGTGTGCGGTGGCCGCGGCGGGGGGGGGGGGGGGGGGGGGGGGCATTTTATTCTCCCCGTTATGTGCTCGAGATGAAAATGTGTGGAAAATTTTTCGTTCGTCACCCTGGGAATTGATATAATCAATTAACCGTAGGTACGTCATTGGTGAAGTTTGTTTTTGCTTTGTATACATTTTGGTTAATCGAAGTAATATGAAATTGGTTATAATCAAATTACGGAAATGAATAACATTAAAATTAAAGTGGGTCTTGAAAATACGATGCATCATTGTGAGTCGTCATTTTCATGAAATGATAATAATTAATCAATCATTCATTATTGTGGATGGCCGTCAACGGGAAGTGTTTTGAATGTTACAGGAAAAATAGGGCCAATGATGATGGGCCAAGTTCCACCCCTCGTAATTTGATAAATATTTCAGGTGCGATGTAGCTTGGCCAAGTGGGGCTGAGTGCCCGGTGGATATTTGATGCAACATTTCATAACTGTGGCGTCGGAAAACAAATGTACAATTCTTTGTTATTTGAAATTAAAAAAAAATGTATGACGCAATCCTTCGCGAGATATAGTCAGTTGTTTTTGGTTCTCTTATGCGGCTCTTTATCACAATTTTATCCGGCAGTTTTTGTCAAAGTCAGATTAGCATAAACATTTTCTGATAATTTATTTTGACCGCACGATATAAGCTTTAGAGAAGAATCCGCCACTTTTGAATGAAAAATCATTTTTTAATTCCACTTGCTTGCTTCCAGCGTGGAGCTGCACTTGTGACGGTTAAAAATGCTGAAAAATTCACGAAATCATTAAAAAGGCTTTAAAGTATCTCGCCGACATCACGAACATCGGTAAAATACGAAACGTACTTGGTTGAACAAGTTATTACGCGTTGTTGCATTGAATATTGGCATTGGGAACATTTTACATCGTTAAATATCGATTAGCAAACAGATCAGATGAGTGAAATACAAAAAGTCAAACGAACTCGAATGCATCGGTCTTTTCTTGAAAATACAAACAAATCTCATATACTAAAAACAAAAATAACAAAAATAACAAAAATAACAAAAATAAATTTACAAGTAACAATATATATGACATCAGATATGAACATGTATAACCATTGAACAGACTTGAAACTCAGCTTGTAATTAAAACAAATATTATGCCCTGCAGAAAACTGAGGTTGATATTTATCTAATTATTTGCACGTTAATTGGAAGGTCCTTTCATTTGTGCATTACAGGCATTTCCGAGTCGCTCCACGTACGAATGATATGCGCAGCGTATGGCGATAGGCATCTTTTGGGGCGAGCGTGATATTGGACCGCGCGGTATCGGCAAACGCGATGACGTAAGGCGATTATATATACCACCGGATAGGCGCGTATAAACTATTTCCTCTGTCTTTTGTTTCCTTAATAGAGCGGTGGGCGGCTGATCTCACAATTTATTGCGCGCGACTGTGCTCCGCGAAACTTTTACTTTCGTTCCGCAATCTGGATCAATATCCGACGATCAACCGAGCTTAAATGAATAAGCCGTCGCCTCATTTTCAAATCGACGGATCCCCGACGATACCTCGGATACAATTTAAAAAATGATTCCATTTTACCGAGTAAGCCGCACAAATTCTAACACTCGTTTTTTTTTTTTTTTTCCACCAACAAATATATCTCAAGTCTAGATTTCAATCAAGTTCATATAACATGGTATTTGATAATACTATATTTTACATAATAATGTCAATGATGTAATAATGATGTAAAGTAACGAAAGATACTTTGAGTGTGGTTCTCTTATGAAAGGTTCGAAAATGTTGGAAGCCACTCGGAAGTCTGGAGGAAAAATTGGTGCGGATATTAAGGAAGACGTCGTGGACATTGAGAAGAGAAAGGGTTGAAGGTTGTAAGAAGAAGAGGTAAGAGTGAATGACAGGGCAGCGTTGAAATAGGAGAGAATTGAGAAGGTGGCGAGTAAAAGGACATGGACACAGAGGATGAGGAGAAGAAGGCGACGAGCCGAGTGGAATGGGAGCAGGAGATGAAACGAAAGAAACTGCGAGACACGTCGGACGGGCGGGTTCGAGGGAGACTGGATATGCGAGAGGAATGGGCTGGCGGTGGGAGGCGCACAACGTTACAGGGCGTCCGCGAGATAGAGCAGGAAGGCTGGATAAAGCGCGCGAGATGGAACGAGCGTGACGGGGGCAGACGATCGGGGAGAGGGTTGATAGAGAGAGGGTGGTTTCGTTGAGCGACCGGCCGGCCAGTCGCGCTCTGGCATGTTCGCGGCAACGACGTCGCTCTGTACTGCGTGATGCCAGGCATCTTGAGCCGCGCGAATCCCCGGCCTCGATTAGGTGGGATCAACTGAGAGATGCTCGCGTGCGCGTCGCTTTTTCCCATCAACGTGCCCAGTCTCGCAGGTACCACTTTGAACCGATTTTCGCACGGTACCAGCACCACCACCAGCAACTGAGTACGACCTTGGGCTCCGGCTTTGTGGCCGAGATTTTTGTCCCACGCAATCGATCGAGCCTCGCATCGATCGCTGCTTTATGACGAAGCCAACATATTTGCGAGGCAGCAACCCAGGGACCCGGAAACGGCCAGAGGCGAGGCCCGATGCAAATTAATTAGCTTGGAGATTGACCAGCGGCAGTTAACAAGAAGGACCAGCGAAAGAGGGAGCAACCGAGCGCTGATTACGAGGGCCAATTTGTTGACGAGCTGTCCCAGATCGATCGGAGCTCTTCCTCCGCGATCTCGACTTGACTGGTTGGCGCGAAAACGACCGGAGCAAGGGTTGTATTGATTTGTTTTTGTTTTGCCTCGCAGTGACAGATGGGATCGTGGATCACGCCGCAGTCGTGTGCGCCAGTCTTCCTCCTACGCGATGCTCAATCTCGGCTTATTAGTCCAAGTGGTGTTTCAGGCATGGTAGCAATATTGATCTCTCCTTGCGAAACAAACAACTGTGATGAAAATCGTCGAGCAGATCTCGATAGACGAAACGATGGCAAACCTCTGTCAACGCCTGGGCTTCCGAACCGCGGCTATAATTAGCACGTCGCAACAGATATAATACACACGCCACGACAAGGTCGGCGCTAACGACCAGCCGTATTTATCGAGAATGTCTGTCACGGTTGTGAGGACTCTCGCCCAGCGACAGACCATAAATGAACAGCCACGTACGTACAGATGCGACGTGAATTAGATCAAAGTTGAGAGAAAGCTGCCGGAAGGACAGGAAACAAAAAAATGCTGAACGGTGGACAACGCAAGATTGTTCGTCCGCACGACTGGTCGGATGGCGAGGCTGTGATGGTCGTGCCCAGGCAGTGCTCGCACATCTAATCGGATTCAAGGTCAGTGAGAATTCGAGCACATTTCCGGCGGCCGAGCGTCCAGTAATTTTGCAGCAACTTCCTGCCTGTGATTACCGGAAATGCCAGCGAAACGGCGTGCCTTGCAAAGAGAGCGAAGGTCGTAATATTGTGCCCTCTGCTTTCACGAAGAGCTTCAAATTCCATTCACCTGGGGGACCGCGTGCAAAAACGTTTGCTAAGTATTGCCAACTAATCTTGTACTATCAACACAACCCAGGTCTGCAGAAGGAAAAAATTCGCACTCCCTTTTCACCGCCGGAAAGTTGAGGCAAAAGTCTTTAATGGATCAGAGGTTAAATGTTTTTCGACTTGCGGAGTGAATTCGCGGCAAGGAGTTATCGCAAAGTTGCCAGTGGCGGCTAAACAAGCCCGAGCCATTATCTGCAGCCAGACGAATAAGAAGTGGAAAAAAAAAAAGTTTGACGGCAACGATGGTGGGCTAAAGAACTGTGGAGCCGCTGTCATTAGTGCGGTACAACTTGGCGCGCAGCACAAAATTAGCAGAGAAGAAGAAGAGCATCAGGTTTGCGTGTCGCGATACCTTTGGAAATAATGCGCGGCTCGAGCGGTTTGAGATCGATACAGGATTGTCGACGGCCTTGTGAGGGTGTCAATGACGCGGGGGCGATGTCGCGACGGTGCCAATGAACAGCACAAGAGCCGGGCATGACCGCTCGAGACGCAACCAGAACTCCGAAGCCTGATTGCCTGTAGGCCTCTGGCACGATCGTTAAGATGCGACTCGTTTCGATGCTGACTTCAATGCTAAGCCTCCTGGTGTTATCGCAAGCCCGCGAAAATCCCGAGAAGAAAGCCATCCTCGTCGCTGGGGACATCGTTTTGGGCGGCCTCTTCCCCATCCACGAGAAGGATGGCTCCTCGTGCGGTACCAAGATCTACAACCGCGGCGTCCAACGACTCGAGGCGATGCTCTTCGCGGTGGACAAGATCAACGCCGACTCCAAGATCCTGCCCAACATCACCCTGGGGGTGCACATCCTCGACACCTGCGGCAGGGACACCTACGCCTTGGAGCAGAGCCTGCACTTTGTCCGGGCTTCCCTGTCCTTCGACCTCAACGTCCTCGAGTGCGACGACAAGTCCTCGCCCCGGCTCAAGGACTACGTGCACGCCGGCCCGATCTTTGGCGTCGTCGGGGGTTCCTACAGCTCGGTGTCGCTCCAGGTCGCGAACCTTCTGAGACTCTTCCACATCCCTCAGATCTCGCCCGCTTCCACCGCCACGGCCCTCAGCGACAAGACGAGGTTCGACTACTTCGCGAGGACTGTGCCCCCGGACAACTTCCAGTCGATGGCCCTGGTGGACGTTGTCAAAAGTGTCAATTGGTCCTACGTCTCCACGGTCTACTCCGAGGGCTCGTACGGCGAGTCCGGGATCCAGCACTTCACCTCGGAGGCCACCAACCGGAACGTCTGCATCGCCGCGGCTGAAAAGGTGCCCAGCACCGCGAACGAGACCACCTTCGACAACATCATCCAGAAACTTGCAAAGAAGCAGAACGCGAGGTCCGTCGTGCTTTTCACACGTGCAGAGGATGCCAGGAGGATCCTCCAGGCTGCGAACAAGGCGAACCTGTCGCAACCGTTCCAATGGATCGCCAGCGATGGCTGGGGAAGACAAACTAAGCTCGTCGAGGATTATGAGGAAGAGGCCGTGGGTGCCATCACGGTCGAGTTGCAGTCACGAAACATCCCTGGGTTTGATGATTATATGGCCTCGCTGACCCCGGAAAATAACACGCGCAATCCGTGGTTTGGCGAGTACTGGAGGGATGTGTTTGGGTGTGTGCCCGAGGGGATGGAGAGGCCTGCGGACGCCAGGATCTGTGACCCCAAATTGAAGCTGGTCAAGGAGCGCGGTTACGAGCAGGAATCCAAAGTTCAGTTCGTCGTCGATGCTGTTTATGCGTTCGCCCTGGCCCTGCACAAGCTGCAGCGCGACGCCTGCGGCGAGGGCAAGGGCTTGTGCGCGAACATGAGCAACTACGACAAGGGAGATTTTTATCAACATTATCTGCTCAACGTTTCCTTCAAGGGTGAGTTTGACGTCGGTTGAGATCTGGGACCAGATCTGGAACACTCAAGCTCGTAATTTGAGTCGCACCAGTCCAATCGGTTTCGTGTCAAAGATTGATTTTTTAATTTGATTCTGTTATCAAGTATTTGAAGGAGACCGGTGGCGTGATATTAAAAGGAAGGTTGAGTTGAACATAATTTTTTTTGAATGGGGTAATTGGAAAATCAAAGGAAGGATTGTTCAGCAAAATTGAATCTTTGTGTTTGAATTGTTTTTGACCTTTGTACATGAAATATCGTCTTTAGGGGCCAGGACAATATTCCTGTCCTGACGTTGACGCTTGACTTGAATTAAAAGAACGCCTAACTGGTATGAAAAACAAAACAGGCTATGAGTTTGAACTTTTTCGAGAACAAATTATCCCGAGAACAAAATAGCGGTCTGAAACTTGGATGCAACGTACTAAGGAATTCGAACTCATTAACACTCGCAATCAGACACACTGAAAGAAAAAGTGTAAAAGATTATCTTTTGGACAAGACATTTATTAGGACAAAATAACGAAACGTGGTTTGCATCTTCGCAAGTTTTTATAATTGTTTGCATTATGCAGTAGTGTAGATTACTGCGCGCGCGTCTGTCACAGGATTTTCGTGATCAGGTGCAAAGTCAAGTAAAAACCAGCGCGAATTTGTTAAGCAGACAAGGGAGGATCACGGAGCTTGCTCGTAAGCGAAACAGAGCGGTGCAATTTATTTTCCCCACAAACTTGGACGTAATTTATTCGTAAGAATCTTGTCGATAAATATTGAATAGAATTCATATCCCATGCCATTGTACATGTTTTGAAGGTTGACGTACACTTAACTTATTCCATTCATTTTGCTGCCTCCGAGCTAAAATGTCCGAATAATGTGCTCTATCAACTCTCGCTATATCACAAGTTCAAAATTCGTTGATCCTGTTCTTACAAAGCATCATATCGTCCACTCGGTGCATTCAATTTCGTCAGATTAGCATCAATTTTCAAACCGAAGAGTATTTTTATATTAAAAAAAAACGTATAATTTTTTTATAAAAAATAATAGATGATGAATATGGGTTTTTCATCTAATGTATACTAAAAATCTTTAAATTTGACCGTTCGTTCTAAAAAAAAATTTAAAAAGCATAGATTTCTCTGTATTCATTTTTCTAATTTTTTTTTATATTTTCTTTTTAATGATTCGTCTCTTTTTTTTTTGATTATTGATATGTCAACAACGAATATTGAAGTTTGTTTTTTGTTAACAGGATAAAAGTATAGAAAAATGATTGATTTAAATCAACTGCAAAGTAAAAATCATGTTTAATAGAGTAAATTTCTGACAAGAGATAGAATCTGAGTTTGCATATTTATCTTGGTTATTGGTATTAATTAAGTTTCTATATACATAGAAAGGGAATTTGCGAGACAGGCAACAGGCGTCGCACCGAACGTGGCATACGTATATTAATGGCTCAAATAAATCTATTAAATTTCTTCTGCCTGACCGCTTATGAATTTTATATTCTCTGCTGCCCAACCTACGGTACACAATTTACGTGAGCAACTAGGGCTTGGCATTAACCAAACTTATCTAATTATTGTTAAGGTTTTCGCAACTTATAACTTTGCACGTGAAAGGTGAATATGATATTCTAATCACATAATGATCATGTGCAATTTACCACGGAGTCAGTTCTATCTCAATTTGTACTCACAAAGTTCGGCTCTGAGAAAGGAAATTATGAAAGGTTACAATCAAGGTCTACTTTAATAGGACTGATTTTCGATGCGAACTTAATTGGGGTGTTCATAATGGCCTTCGCCTTCCCTTGTCAATTTCTTCTACATTCATGAAGCTTTCAAAAGTTTCAATGTTATTTTGTACGGAGCAGCATCATTACGTCTTGAATCCAAATCAGTTCGATAATCACGTAACGTGCGATCACGCTCTAAGTACGCAAAAACATGAGAACAAGTGTCGTAATAAGCAGGGGGTGAACCAAAATGAAACTTGAATGTTAATTAAACCACGACTCAACGACGACTTGTTTTTTTTTTTTTTTTTCATTAATTATAGGTTTTAACTTCTGCTATATACGAGTGAGTCACGAAATAATATCGAATTGAGGGACGATTTATCCTCATAATTTCTTGACACGGAAGGCTTTCAAAAATTAAAAGCTCGAGTAGTTATATCTCGATTAAATAATCGATATAAAAAAGTTGATACCAAAAATGATGCATTTTTAAAGCGCGCCAATATTATTAGTGGAAAATGAAATATATTTTTAAAGGGTTTTGTAACTTTTTTTTGATTAGAAAAAGTTTTGAATTTTGAAAGCATATTAATTTTCAACGAGGTTTTCATTCGAGCGATGAAAATTTTCCTACAGACCATTTCAATTGAATAATTTAAATTTCTATTCAATTTTATATTTTAGTTTCAGTTATCTTAATTTCTTAAAAAAATATGCAAACGAGATGACATTGAAGTTATGCAAATTTAACTGTGACGCGTTGATTCAATCATATCATTTAGAGTCTCGGCTATTTTGTTTGTTAAGTTCGCAAGTAACCTCAGCAGAAGACGGTCGAGATTGAATTATTCATATACCAAAGACGGTATTGGCTACGGCTTGAAAAATACCTCGCGGTTATATGATGTATTAT
The DNA here is from genome assembly GCA_030522925.1 of Trissolcus japonicus. Classification (NCBI taxonomy): domain Eukaryota; kingdom Metazoa; phylum Arthropoda; class Insecta; order Hymenoptera; family Scelionidae; genus Trissolcus; species Trissolcus japonicus. The sequence goes on from JAPYZS010000003.1 coordinate 321,824, forward strand.
CCAATTTTGATCGAATTTCAAATCTTTTTTTTTTCTACTAGTCGATCGTGTGAGGTGATATAAAAAACTGACTGAAATTTCTTATTATCTGATCCAGATGTCATTTGAATCATTCCATTTTATCAACCTATCACAAACATGTGCATTGGAAATAGAAAAGGAAATATAAGGAAAATGTTAACAAAATACCGGTTACGTTTTGTAGAGTATATTTTTTGTCTTCTGAATGGGATCTTTATGTAATCTGAAACTAAAATTTCTTTATGTAACTTAATAATTGGAAGCCTTTTGTCTAGGCGACTTTATGAATTCTCATTTTATCATTTGAGTTATGACAAAACAATGCGCCCGGCTAACTAAGTGGACAGAAAAAATGCGTTACTTTGGTTAACGAAAAAAAGTCAAGCTGGTTCGAACAAAGTTTCAAATGAAATTTCAAACATCTACATTGAAAGGTTCGAGCCAACTTTAAATTTAAGATGGCGATCAAATTAAGTGCCAATTGTCTTATGCGTTTGTGCAATGTGAATGTTTGATGATTGCATTAACGAAGTTGAAAATGATGATAATAATAGCAATAACGATGGTATGATTAACATATACATGATGCATACAAAAGGTTTTGAAATATGTTGAAAATTAAAGCGTTGAAAGACCATCAAAGAAACTGTATCGATAAAACTCGTCGAGATCAACATCAAACGCTACAGAAAAGAACAATTTCGTTGCGACAAAATATTTCGAAAGTTTTTGACTGTTGTGAAGATTATTCTGAAGTCAAAATATGTGAAATTTTATAAAATTTCATCTGATTCATGTCTGATTTTACATGATCAGACAAAATTTTGTCGAATTCAATGAAATTATTGTTATAAATAGATAAATTTTTATTGATTTAAAGTAAACATTAAAATGAAAAATATAATTTAAAACGAATTAAATGAGCTGCATTCGAGTTCATTAATATTTTTCAAGATTCGGAGAAAAAATGGAAAAAAAGGAATTATATTTTCAATTGAACTTGTCGTCGGGGTGATTAAATTTATTTGGCCTTCGTGATAAGAAATCGATAAAAATTGCTAAAACATGATTGAATTTTTGAAAGCGTTCCAGATTTCAATGTTCACAAAGATTTGAATTTTATAGTGGGGAAAATGATTCCGGAAATCCTCGTCCATGAATCTATTTTGGAGTGCTGTAATACTAAAATGTGACACCACGCTTATAATATTCAAGTATTAGCATGGGACGAGAGTCCCACTTGCCGGAGGGTGACAAGGTCTTGAGTGTCAATGATCACAATATCTCAGTGTAGGTCAAGTCTCTTCTCGAAAAAAAGGGCCACAATATTTGGTCTTGATTTATTATCTCTCTTTATTGTTTCAGATTTAACCTCATCTCATAGCTATTGTGATGTAATCGTCAAAGTCAAATGAAATTGTTTGATTTAGAGTAACATTTCATGTTAAAGCTTGATGCCAGATATGAAATTAATTTTTATAGGACTTCAAAGTGGATCAGATTTAATTCTCTGTCATAAATTGAACATGACTAAATAATATCCATTGAAATTTCCTTTTTTGTCAGTTTTTAATTGTCCTCTTGGTCATTATTAACAATTCAGAAGGATGACAAGAAGAATTGCAATTTCGACGTTTCTTTAATGCCAAATGTGAAATGATCTCTGAATAATTACTCACTCAGTTTAACACTAATGTAACTGCTGAAATTAAATTTGAATTTCGCTTTCAATAATAGAAAAAAAATTGAAGATCACGTTTTCCTATTTATCATCCACGTCAGTAATCAAATTGCAATTTATCTGATTAATATAGAACATAATTTGATTTTGACTGATCCTCATATTTTACATCTTACAAAAGGTCAGGCTCAAAAGAATTCCAACCAATTGATCATATTGTAATTACGATTCTGCTTAATTAACCCGTAAAAAACCCATAGGATACACTAGTGCCAAATTGGCACCAACAAGAGAGACACTAAAATGTAAATTACGTGTGTTAGACAAGGATACAACAAATAGTGTGTCCTTTACGGGTTAAAATTCAGATGAATTTTAATTAAAAGTTAAAGCATCCATTAACAAATTCGCAGTACTTTTTCAAGCACGAGCGCGAGAAACATATCCGATTTCTATCCCTTAAACTTTTGGAATAAAATTTGCCTTCCCGTGGCATTATTTCCAACATCAACGATGGATTTCATTTATTTCAGGAAACGGTTTAGCCGAACTTTCGTACTACTTACAAATAGTCGAAATTTAAATATACAATTTCTGGGAAAATATCATGTGCAAATATGCATATCATAATTAATTAAATTAAAAATCAATTCAATCCATTATTTGCTTCAATTCATTTGTTTATTCATATGAAAAGACAAGTTATTAAATATATGAAATATTAATCATTCGAACATAAAACTTCTATTTTAACATTGAAATAGAATAAAAGTGGTTTTTATTTTTGCTCGATTATTTGTGTTAAATGAAGTGGAGTGAAGTTCACATTTCTCACTTTTTTTTGTCGCGCCCGAGATACCCCTCAAGGCGATGCTGCAAAACATATGGTATATTTTCTCTGTGCAAATATCAAAACTTGATAAATTTTACATGCAGCCGCGAACAGTGATCGATCATTGACATCCAAGTTTATATGTGTCAGATTTGAAATGAACTCAGATTTTGTTTGTTCAACTTTCACTTATCTTAATAATGCAACACGACTTGTTTTGTAGAGTGCAAAAATAATGAAATGGTCGAAAAACAATTGCAGATATAGAGAAAAAAAAACGTTTGCAATTCGCAGTGTTGAAGAATATCGTATGACAAAAGTTTTGTGTCCGGTCGAAATGGAGATATGTGGGACATTTTATTTCAAGATAATGTTTCAAAAAGTTGAACAAAAAATTGATCCGAATTGTTCTTTTTTTAAATTTTATTGATGTTCAAAAAACTGATCAACTTCATATAGTTAACGACAGGAAATTGTTTCGTTAAGTAAAACTTATCCATGTCCTTTGAACATCAAAACCTTCGAGGCTTGAACTCTGAGGGTGACGAGTCATCGATATTGTACAACAAAAGAGAGTTGTTACCCTCGTGTGCCTCTTGTTCTTAGTCGGTTACTTAGTTCATTAATGTATCATTTGATGAAATAGGTCAAACTAATATGCCAAAGTTTGTTGAAACTTTGATTAAGCAAAAAATTTTCAATTTAAATACATCATTTTAATTTTGTAATTAACATTTTGTTCATTATTTTTTATTTGTAAGTTTATATACACGGAAGTAAAGAATGTTCCGTCTTCCAATTACTTTATGTTTAAAGCGTGAACATAAAAAAGGGGAAAATGCTGAATGGTATATTAAAAAGAAATTTCATTGTATTATCATTATTAAAAATAAACACAACAATTTAAGTACAAAGTTCTGCCAGACATACTTCAGTTGGCAACAAAAAGATAAAACAAAAGTCTCGAAGAATGAAAGAGAATATATAAAGAGGAATGAAACTAAATTTTCTCTCCATATACAAAGGGAATAAAAAACAATTTCAGGGGAATAAAAAGTAAATAAATCAAAAATAACATTACGTTGGACGAAAAAATAACCTCCATTCACAAATTTAGATTGTGTACAAAATGATCAAAGACAAATTAAACACTCAGTAGTTACATAAGAACAGATGTTATTGATTTATTGTTATTAATATTTTAACAACGTTAAGAATATCCGTATTCGGAAACAATTAGATCATTAATTACAACCCATTTATATTGAACGTTCTGAGGATTCGCTGAGGCGTATACGAAATTGAAGATATTTCCATCGAAAAGGATCTTTGATCCGAAATTCGCAGATTGAATTCGCATGAATTTTTTTTTCTATTGAAATCAGTTGCAGTACATGCATAGAAGTTTCAATTGATTTTCACTCGAATTTTAGTCTGCAGTTTCTACTCTATAATAGTGTCTGCAATAAGAAGTCTTTACATTTCTTTGAGCTCGTATGTACTAAAGGGTAGCTACATTAACTCTAATGCAAATATTGTAACGAACCCCTCCCCTCCCCTCCCCCCCAGTTATTTATAAAAACACAATAATTTATTTTATCAGAAGATATTTAAACAAAAGTTCTCAAATTAGTTTTCAATTTCAAAATCAAAAAAAAAACATCACAATTACCCCATACGATGCAATTCATATGAGGTAATTGTGATGTTGACTTTATTCCCTCAATTTACAACGAAATTAATTTAACGACGTCGAAAACGCAACTAGAGATCTTAACAAATCGTACCAACGTTTTACGGGGAAAAATCGTTGAAGATTCAAGAAATACAAGACTTTGAATTTGATGAGAGAAACTTTTGTAACCTAAGGTGCACATTATTATCATAAAACTTGTATTTTTTTAATTATAAAACGCACGATTTTTTTTGCAATGATCAATAATACTATAGTCAATAATATTGAACGGATTTTAGATGTTCATTCTACTATGTCATTCAAATAATTAGCCTGCCACACAATACCGCACCGTCACAATTACCCCACTTACCCATAATACTATTAATAAATTCTTTAATTTTCGTCATTCTTTTTTTGTCTCACTTAATATCATTGATGGCGGTTGAGAATGAGTAAAGAAAAATAAACACTACGGAGACAGGAAGAGATTCGTTTATCCCACGTTGTTTGTCTCTGTCTGTCCTTGAGATTGCTGAATTAGATCACTGCGACGGATTTGGGTCAAATGTTAAAAAAGTGTTAACACTATGAAATGAATCTACGGATTGTTGTTTTGGATAAATATTGCGATGTAAAATGACTTTTTGAAATGAAAAATAATTCAAGACCCTTTTAGGGCACGACAAAAAGTTTTAATGATCATTAAAATGAAATTAAAATTTATCCCCTCGTATCTATTCGTTCAATATAAAAAAAAATTGTTTGTTCGGTTCGCGTAAACAAAACTTTATGAATGGAACGATCATCATTAGCATGATGATGTATACTTATTTGTTTATTCTAGACTTTCTATCCCGGAGATTTATCAGCCGGCATTATCGACTTTTTTACCTCTCTCTCGGTGAAATATCGTCTGCTCTTTATCGTCATCCGGACGAACAACTTTCGGTTCTAAGGTAAGCAAACGCGTCGAAGACTTGAAAATACCAAAAATGCTCTATTACCGCGCCAGTCCAGAAATTATTCGACGTTAAGATAATGCCCGCGAAATCCCCTTATGTGCCGATACAAATTACTGGCTTACTTGAACTCGAAATTGTGTTGCGTAAATCGTATTAGTCTCAATACTAAATCGAGCTTACATGCTCGACACAATCGTTTCCCCCTGACAACTTAAAGAATCTGCATCCTCGAAGACAAAATGTACCAGTTAAAAAGTCCTTTGCAAACCATACCCTTTGCGTTACCAAAAACTTATCATTATTGACTTTTACGTCAATAGCCCTATCAACTTTATGTCACTGTAAATTTACGTCCGGATTAACTCTGAGCCGCACATTTTTAACCATTATTTCTTTGATAGGCGATGAAAAAAAAAAAAAAGAATTATCAAATAGATTTCAAATATTAACTTTTCTTTTTGGTGAATGTCAACTTTATTTTTCAGTTCAGCTACTGGAAATAATTTAGATAGTGTCGAAGGACTGCGTACAAATTTGTATCCGTGACATCAGAGTTTTCCTTTTGAAAAGTTCAATTTAAAGTTTCACATCTTTAAAAAGTTAAGATGCATATAATTTGATAAATTTGCAGCACTCAAGAAATTTATAATTAGTTCTATTATGAACACTCGAACTTTACTAAGCTCATGTCAATTACAACTTGTAACGGTATAGAAAATCTATAATAGGTACTAACTTGGGGATAGTCTTTAGTCGCTATTCAAAGTACAATGAGAAACTGATAAAACACAGGGATAATTCAGTTTTGTCGCGTTTTTTCCTTCCCAGGCCAACTTTGTTCTGGTATATATTTCTCTTGTTTCTCGTCACGATAATCTACTTGAAAACAAATTTCTGAATATTCAACGACTGAACAGGTTTTATTTCACCTTATCCAATGCGTGACACATTTAAATAATGTTTTTTATTTGCACTGTTCCCATGAGCGCGATTGCATCCGAAGTTCACATATGAATAAAGTTGCATACTTTGGGATGTCGCCAGGTATCCCAAAGGAATCGTCTGTGACGAAGCTGGCTATCCTTTCGTAAATCCCTGGGCATGGTCTTTGGCTTGGGCACAGGTCAGGAAGTTATAAATCAATAGGGCGTCCTCTGAAAGAAAAGACAATATTGTAATTCATATTTACCAATCCGACTTTTCCATCAACTCATCCAAACATTGCAAAATTGAATTTTGGGATTTTGTAAAAATGTTACGAAAAAATTGTATGTGTTGGAAAAAGAAACAGTATTGACAGAAACGTTGGGAAGTTGGTATTTTAAAATTGATTTTTTTTCGTTTTAAAAAGAATAACACAATGAATGCACTTTGATAGTACATCTATGTATGAAATATTCAGTGTCTATGTATCAGCTTTATCCAAGAAAATGCAAATAAAAGGAATGTATTATGTATTGATAAAAAGAGCATTCAACCGGTCTTTTGAGTCTGAAACTTTTTTTTTCGGTTTAACGTTTATGTATATATATAGATCTGGTATATACTGCGAGTAAAAGCTATGTCCAGCGATTAGAAATGTTCGGGCGATGATTAAAATGAAGTTTTAAAAAATTCACAAAATACGACAATCGGGAAAAAAATAGACATGACCGGGATTTGGGGTTGGACGTTCTCGAAAAAAAAAAAATACGGTCTTTTCTCAAGCTGACTTACACTGGGACAATATCAAAATTTAAAATTATGTTTTGTTTACACTTACCACTTGACTAACGTCTGCGGTCAAGAATGGTCTTTAGATAAATCTTGCAACATGTTTTAACTATTCAGAAACCCGTAAATTAAATTGATTCTAAATTTTTTTAGTTTCTTTTAATTCAGAGATTTAATTTATGAGTAAATGGAGATATATTTAATTCAACAATAAAATGTATAAAGGTGCATTGGAGACTGAAATTTACTTAATTGGATGTACCAGATCGAAGGTTGCAATGCAATTTATAATGAGAATGAAATTACCTATTTCTAAGATTTTCTTTTCACTTTATCGTAATCATTTTTTTTTTTTTTTTACATTGGAAATGCCCAGATGTTGCAGGACGCTTATTGTAAATTTGATCTACGCATCTATTCAACTCATGTTGCGAAGTTAACTTGCTTTAATTTCGCCTGGGTTATTGCACGCGACTTGTAAAGCGAAACTTCTCTGTTTTAAATCTTCGCACTAGCGCGAAAAGTGGCGCGAAGAAATAAATTACCAAGTTACGAGCGACTGCCATTTATTGCGTAATAAAAGATGTTTTATATTTCATTACGTTTGCTTAAACAATTTACAAACGTGTTACTCGTTTAAATGAAACGCATAAAGCAGTTCATTTGCGAGACTGAACCCGGTTGAAGGCAGCTTCATTATTCGAACATGATTATGAAATAAAAAAACAACTCGTGAAATCGATATCACTTATCTTGACGTTTAAATTTCTATTTGAAACAGATAAAATTTGCCTTTAGAATTATAATAATCGTCTCAAAGATGGCTCTAAAGTTGAAAATTGTTATGTTACAGATCTGGCCGATAGCGAAGTGCAGTTCGACAAGCAGGGCGACGGTCTTGCGCGCTACGAGATACTTAACTATCAAAGAAAAAGTCCCGATTCGAAGGAATACCATTATAAGGCAAGTGACGTCGGAGCTTTTTTGCATGCGCGTATCCGTTGGGTAATTCCAACGTCCAGAACTATCCTTTACCTTTTCAACAAGCTCGAAACCGTTTTAACGCTTGAGGAAAATCGCTTCCTATACGGTTATCGATTGCTATTTCGCGGTCTACCACTGAAGACTTAGGGAAAAAATTCTTTTGAGAGGGAAAATAATTCCTTTGAAAACAATCCCCGAAAAAAAACGAATACAATTTTTCGTATATAAGTTAGTCAAATGTTTTCAAATGATTTCCTCTTGAACAAGTCTCGAGATGGAAATCCTTTTGCATGATGGGATTAAGGATGTGATTCAAATTTCATGATTAAAATGGAACACAAAGAGCGGAAAAGAAATTCCGTGGTTGGAGCAAACATTTGAAATCGAAAAGAGCAAATAAGAGAATCAATTTGAGCCGGCCAAAACAAATAAACATTAACGAGCAACAAATTGTGTCGGTATCTTGTGCTTTTTACTTTTTTTTTTTCTATTTTCTTTTTGTAGCATTGAAGCAAATAATCCTGATGTGGTCGTAATCACAACCTTTTCGAGTTTTCGACAACTGTGAATTATACGTCGAATATTTATCGACCCTCGATTTCGGCTCACGTGTTGTTTGCGTCGAAAACATGGGTTATTCACATTTCATCGAGTACTTTGAAACGAATAACAGCTCCGGCTGAACAATGGGAATTAATTCGACCCGACGCTTTTCGACAGACAAATACCAAAAGATCAAAACAGGCAAGAAAGTCATGGACATTTGGAGCGATCGGCGCAACAACTTGTAGTGCGATAAAACGTTGCCGCGCAATTTTCGTGTTGGCTTAAGTGCTAATAAAATTCACACTGCTTGCGCGCCCCTTCAGTACGTTAAATACTCAACTCGAGTCGTAAACCGAGAAAGCTTTTACTTCGGCCTTAAACAATTCAAGTCAGAAGTGTATTTTTTAATCCATCTTTGCGGAGTTTTTTTTTCTCCTTCGAAAAACAACAAAACTTGAAACTGTCGAAGTCACTGCTAAATATAAATCAAATCCCTACCGAAGTGGAAAAATGTATTAAGTCGCTGTTTTTACTGCAAATCCTAGCATGAACTTTGTTTTTAACTGTACAAACACAACTGAGAAAAAAGTATCAGCGACAAAAAGTTTTTGCGGCCCTTTAGGTCTTTCGCATTTGCTAGAAGACAATCTTTTGCTCCGCGACCAACATTGCACGTTAGTTTGGCAACCTTCAAACGAAAAACTGTTTGCGATGAAGGTTATATAGCTCAAGATTGGAAACGAAAAGTTCTTTGAGATTTCTGTTCAATTGATAATTTCAGTTTTTTATTCAATTAGTCGATAAAAGTCGATGAAATTTCGCTGCATCAAAAGTTATATAGTATGTAGGGTCAACCGGGGTAAGAGTGACACCTTATATTTTATATAAATTAATAAATGCTTCATCAAATTTAATTGTTTATATACGTTCATTAATCAATTCTTGAGGTTAATTAAAAAGATCAAAATTATTAATGCATCGTTTTCAATTTCTCATATAAAGTTTGTATAGAATTTTATTATAATGAAATAATGCAGTGTTTAAATTTGAATGTTTTCTACTTGAAATTTCCGAGAGAAGATATTCCATAACATCATCAAGAAGCATCGGTTTTGATTGAAATTTTTTGCTGCATGTAGAGGTAGAATATTTTTGAGAAGATAATCTAGTCTGTACGCAGCGGAGTTATGAAATTTACAACACGAGTGTTTATGTTGAACAGTGTCGGAACCAAGTTTAAATATTAATTTTAACTGATAGAATATTGCTTCGGTCATTATTATGATAATAAACGCTCCATTTAATATTTAGTCTCATAATTGTTCGTTGCTTATAAGTAAGTTTTAAAATGTTCCGGTAAAAAAATTCACCCGAAAGTTCTGAAAACTTTATTATAAAACTCGGATGGTTTTTTATGATATTATTAATTTAATTAATGAAAATTTATTAATATCAATAAAATTTTTATTTATTTTATTATTTTATTTATTATTAATTATTAATATTAATGAAAAAAACTAATTAAAAGCGTATAGGCAATTTAATAATGAAGTTTCATTAAAAATATTTGAGTAATTTTGTTACTCTAGTAAATGAGAAGTAAATTAGTATACCTAATTGCGGCCTTCATACGCTGCACACCGTTCAAGGGGTAATTTCTAAGATAGCACTCAATCCGATGCAACGTCATCTGCGGTCACCTCACCAAAAGTTGGCACCAGCTGAAACCAGTATAACTCGCTCTTTATAGAGCTAAAACGACGGTTAGAAACTGGTCTATGGTGACCAACAGACGGAAAAATATATGAACATGAAATGCGTGTTGTAATGAGCGTGCTATATTCAAGTTGCTCGATTCATTATTATTCTATTAATTCTATTGATCATCTCGCTTCAGTTTTGGAGTGCATCTGGCACTTTCCAGTCCGTCCATCATATTTGGACAGATAAATTATGTATAATTTTCATCAGTACAAATTGCAGACGATTTTTTTTTCTACTTGATCCAATATAAATATGCGTTTTTGTTCAGCTAAAATAGATTGACATTATCCTCCCATTTTTCTCTGAGTAGACTATTTAAATTTTGATGTCTTAAAAGTTAGAGAGATTTAAAACACATAATAGTACATTTCAGTAAATATTTAAAAGATTATAAAACCGAAATGCTTTTACCGGTGATATCATAACAGTTAATTTTGTAAACGTTATTACGATCGTTACAGCACTGCTACTTGGACGATAGAGGGAATACGAAAAGTCGAGTGTACCAAAAGTTTCTCCCTCCCACTTTCTCGAATGTCATTAATATGAACGAGAAATTGGGTAATTGTTAAGATCGCTTCTAGAATACCGTCTTCCAGCTAACCTCCGCTCCAATTAGAGGCACTATTTTATGCTATCCGTTTCTTTTAATGTCGTTTGCGGTTTTGTCTCTCTCGTTTGCCCCCGAGACGGTTCTCAGAGGCGCGAAGTGGAAAATTTATCAATATCATTTCTCCGTTTGCCACGTCCTCGATTGCCATTCGATGTGGTTTCGAACCATATGTCTCTCACCTGACTTCTAATAAGACTTTTGATGATAAATAAATCAATTTTAAGATTCAAAACTTTCGGTGAACTTTAATGAAACTTCCGCTTTGTCTCCACCGCATTGAACGGTGTGCTTCTGGTTTTAATGATATTTATTTTTCAATGACTTAATAGATAACAAACAAGTATTTTTTTTAATATAATTATTATCATCATAAATATATAATAATTAATCAATAATGAATCATATTGAGAATAATTTTAAAATAAATTAAATAAAAATATTCGTGTATCCAATACAAGGAATGAAATCAAGCTCTTTTTCGCCAAGGATGTATTCCCCGGGCAAAGCCTGGGAGTAATTGATAAATGATTAATTATAGAATATTTAATAATGTTACAATATTGACACAAATAACAGCTTTCCATATTAATTTATTAGGTACAACATTTGATTAATAATTTCCTATATCATATTAATTAAAATAAAAAAATTTGAATTGAATATTCTGTATTTAAATTTTATCCAAACATTTTCTTTAAATGTGATTCTACTGGAATTCATAATCCATACCAATTACGTTTGAATTGATACATTTACAAATAAAATTCAAGCAAAAGTTTGTTGAAGAAAGTTGAAATGAATCTATTAGAATACATTTTTTTTTATTTTTTTAGACTGTTCAGTTTTCTAATCCAATATTAACTATCTGGAAAAATATTGGTACTTATTATTTATACTAATAAAATCCCAAATGAGAAACTAATTGTACAGCGTCAGCGATAAATTCGTTCTTTAATTTCTGACATCTAATTTGTACATAGAAGAAAAAGAAAATGAATGTTCAATCGGGTTTCACGACTTTAACACTTTAACACTTTTTTATACAATTCATGAAGCATGAACCCAACTGTCCCAACAGAGCTTTAACCTAGTTGGATTATACCGGGATACCAAATCGGCCCCATACCACGTGAGGCTTCTTGTACTGAAAATAAGCTTATAATTACTTGGTGAAGTTGCCACCAAATCGCGACCGTAATTTCTATACTGAGGTGCATCATAATACACGTTATCGAAAAAAATAAAAATATAATTGTACAAATTTTATCCTCTGACTGACAAAACACGAACGTTGAGTTCAATTTAAAAATGATTTTTCACTATTTTGTCCAATGTTCACACTTGAATCTTCTTAGCGGAATGAAAAATTGTGAAAACGAATTGTCAGAAACTCTGGATTGGAAAGTTGATTTTGAATTTTAACGACAGGGATGATGGTTTCGCATCAACTGATTTAACAGAAACTGAAATGAAAAACCATTTTTAGTTCCCGTTACGTCACGATGTTTTGCAACACAATTCCATACACTCGGAATCTACTCATTTGCGTTATTCAAAATAATACGAAAAGTACAATATCTGTTCGCATCTGATCTGAAAGCCGCGTACAATTTATCTGACAAGATTGCAGCTACAAATTCACTAATTTCCGCTCTAGACTTTCAATAGACGTGTGTCAATAAACCGTGACAGTTTTTTAATAACAAAAAAGGTTGTAACGAAGATGCTTCGCTGATTACAATTTCACTCGGACTGCTTAATATCTATGATATGAATTTTTTTTTTACGTCGTTGATAATATCGTTACAAAGCTCTGTTTAGCGAATTCATTTGCGTTTACACGTATTTATGACGGATAAAAGTTATCGTGTATTGATTGCAAATTAATTGCGCTGCATCCGTTCGATAAATTTATTTCGACAGCTTACAACTTAATTGACGCGACAACATTGTTTCGTTCTAACGCGCTTTAAACTCTTGCTGCAAGTTCAATGGAAAGGTCAACTGCGAGTCGAGCGGTTTGACGAATGAGCCTAGATGTGCCCAAACTTTATGGATGGTACCAAGAAACGCTGATTTCCATAGTTTGAGCCAGCTAAATTGCAGGAAATTGATTTTGATATTTTAAACTCGTTTTAACTTATTCTTAAATGTAAATCAAAAATCGAGATAATTCTTTTTGTTGAACATGAATGGTTCTTTATATATATTCATTATATCGTAGCCATTTCATTTAACAGCAAGATCTGTAAAACCTTTGCTCGTAATTTAGTTCCCGAAAGTTTCTCCATTAATACAGAAACGTGTCTCTATTCATCTTGTTCCCGTAATTAAAACCATAATTTATTTTTATATTCAAATCCGCTGAAATATTGGTTTTCTATATTAAAAACTTACATCTCTGATTGAAAGCATGCTTTATGAAATTACCATTCTGTATTTTAAATGAGATAATTTTTTGTCGGATGTAACAAAAAAAAAATCATATTTCTATCGCATAAATTTTCATCATGCTTGAAAGTAGAATCGGAAAAGAAATGTTCATCATTCACAGATAAAAAAAAGTCCTACATCAGATGACGCAATCTGGATTTAGCATATCTCCAGGGTACGAAGTAACAAAAATGCCGCAGTTTAACTTTTAGTCAAACGCCAGAGAAAATTTACTACGAAAATACTGTAATTTGCATTTTGTGATTTTACAACGTTTCGATTATACAAATAAATCTACGAATTAGTAATAACAATAAATCTTGAAATAACTATTTGTTTGCTCGTCAGTTTAACAAGATGATTCGCATAACCGATTTTTCGTATTCTATTCTACTGTTTCACAAATGCAATCTGACTTATTAAAGGAAAGCTCCCAGTTGAAGGAAACATGTTGCTCACAAAAAAGTTTCACCGTTTGTCTACCATATAATTATAAATTATTCACAGAATGAGTTTCAAGTTGATTCGAAAAATAAACAAATTTGCTACGTTTTTGAAGAAGAATATTTAAAACAAAATTCAATTATTTTCCGGAGCCTTTGTGAGACACTGTGTAGGGGTTAATGCAACGAGCTACAAAAGTGGTGAAGAATGTAACGCACGAAATGGTCTTTTGAGGGGTAATTTTAATGCTGTGATACTGACGCGATATAACATAGAAGTTTGCACACAAGATATGTTAACCCTTTCTTAGGATTAAAATGAAAGTGTTACAATTTGAAAAAAATACACGTTTCTGCCAATATGTACACCGAGCTCTATTGGCCATCGAATTATAAATTCCTTTTTTCTAAACTCACGAATAGTAACGTAAATATGAAACAGGCAAAGTATATACGAAAAATGTACGACAAATACATGAAATTTATATAAAAACATACAATTTTATATAGAAACTGAGAGTACATAAAAAATGGACAAAAACATGTTTTTTTTTCAAATTGTAGTAGTTTTGCTAACTGACAAATTTTTGACAGCCGACGCAAATTATGACTTGGTCGGACGAAATATCTCGTCGGTTTGGTTGCACGAGATATCTTGTTCCGTGGGAGTGAAAGGGTTAATTGAATAAACGAAATGTGTTTCGTACAAGGTACGGACACGGACGTGTATATTTCCGTGGAATGCTTTGTGTACAATGCAATTCAATTATTCATTATGTTATTAGGTGACACTTACTACATCAACGCAAGCAATATGAGCTATGTGGACAGCGCTTGACTATAACATTAGTACAGTTTCCTAAATAGTGCGGTTAAGTGTTAAGCGATAAAATTGGTTTGATATATATTTATACGTGGCTTGTGGACAAACTTTAATTACTGTTTCACACTTGGGCGATTAAATAATTCACTACGAGTTTCTGGCGAAATGCGCCCCCATTTCGTCGGGTAGAAGAAAACATACTGCAATTCAAATTTACTGCACAAATGCCACCAACTATCTTCGTTTTCATTAGCGCATATTTTCGTCCGCGTAAATTGCGCTGCATTTTTCTTACGTCACAATTATTGATCAGTCATTACTTTGGTAATGATCACGGTTCGTTTAACATTAGAAGTTGGACAAGTTTGCGATCTCCTTGTTCTTATTTCAACGAAGAGGAAATGCCCTGAATTTGTTCCCATGAAGAAAGTAAGCTGATATTTTTATATTTTTCTAATTATTGTACTGGAAACAATGAAAATTAAATGAAGCACCGTTGGTGTCAATTATCTCACAGACAAAAGATGATGCTTCTTGTACAATTTGTGTTTATGTACGGAACGTTCGCTGTTATTGCTGTAACAGCTCCCAACCTTAAATGAAGATTTCACTCCAAGTTTCCAAATTTGTTACGCTTCCGTTGTCGGATTTTTATCTCAACAATAAATTGTATTCTTCTCGGTATTTTCAAGTTATTCAGATGGAAATTATAGTTACCTTCAGCTTGTGTTACATTGAAATATATAATGATAATAATTAATACGCTATATTATTAAGCACAATTATCAAGTCAACGTACACACTCAGTAACAATAATGCGTTACAAATAGATGTCGTGTGGTATAATGCACTGAGCTGATTCATCGAGATGAGTTAGTCTTGTTGATTGTTAATTTATAATCGATAAATTTAGCTGAAATACGACCAGAAAAATAACTTCTTGGGAGGTTCCAGTTATAAACAATGTTTAATATTGTTTATAAGATGAACTTAAATATAATAAATTTTATCCAGCAGAAAGTAACCCTTGACAGGATAGGAATGCAGATTTTCAGGTGTTAATTTAAATATTGAACTTTATTAAAGAAGCTTAAATGTGATTGTACGAATGGAACAAAAGCAGCCGTTATCCTGTTCGCATTAATCATCACGTTTAGTGGAACAACACGAAATTCGTATCATAAATTTATCAACTTTCAAATTGTTTCTCTTCAAAATGTTTCAAATTGTTCGAATAATTAAATCATCAAGTGCAGATGAAAATCCATCTCCATTTGAAAAAAGCAGTGGTCACCAAAAGTTAGTCGTGTCCTCGGCTTATTCAGAGGAGGTGTTTGAAGAAAATTTGAATTCAAAGCTTGAAACTGGTATATCAAATTAGTTAATATTGTTTTAGTTGCGCATATATATTAGTTACTCTGAAAAATTATAATTATTAGTAACGGAAGTTAATTAAATTTCAAACTTAGTTTTCTGATCAGATATCATGCTCAAAGTCTAATTAAAATCAAATTAGCAAGCCAAATTAAAAGAAAAATTAGACCTTATCGGATTCGCACAAAGTCTGTACACATACCTGATTAAATTCGAACGTAAAAACGTGCCAGACTTGAATCCAGCTGGCAAGCAATTACATAAAATTAACTTCAGTCTGGACGAATTAGATCCAAACATTTGCATTAAATGTGATTCTACTGGAATTCATAATCGGCCATACCAATTACGTTTGAGTCGATGCATTAACAAATAAAATTCAAGCAAAAGTTTGTTGAAGAAAATTAAAATGAACCTATTAGAATAAAGTTTTTTTTTTTTACTTTAGACGGTTCAGTTTTTTAATCCAATATTAACTATCTGGGAAAATATTGGTATTGATTATTTATGCTAATCAAATCTCAAATGAGAAACTAATTGTACAGCGTCAGCGATAAATTCGTTCTTTAATTTCTGACATCTAATTTGAACATAGAAGAAAAAGAAAATGAATGTTCAATCGGGTTTCACGACTTTAACACTTTTCTCTCTACGTTTTAGTTACTTTTTTTGCCTTCAACTTCTGCTACGAACTCTATTAAGTTCGCCAGCAGTTAGAGGTTACATTCGTCTTCATTTTGCAGCGCCGTTATCAAATTAGTGCCTATTTTAATGCGATCGATGGGTGCAAATTTTATCGTTTTTCCCATCTATGGAATCCAGAGTAATGAATTTACCGCGCACGTTCGTAAGATAATTTTAATTTATCCCCACATTCTGTGTTAGAAAATTCATTGCAAAAAAAAATCATTTACAAGCAATGTGGAAATTATATTTTCGTGTCGAGTTCTCGAGTTTGTAGGATCATTTTTTTTTACCCTACGTAATTGTGACAACGTTAATGTGTGTTCAACTTCACGGAGAAACTCGTTGCGAATTATAATAGGGCTGGCGCACCGACTGTATGTTATTTGAATAAACAGCTAATGATGGACACGCAAAGTGAATCTCAAATGTTTGATCGTCACTTGAGAAAGTAACGAAAATGGTCTCCATCAACGTAATTGCATCAAAATTTATATAATATGAAGTTGTGTACTTTCAAAGTTTCAAACACATCTGTTCATTAATAAATCACATTTAAAAATACAATTTCATACATTTCAAGTGAATGTACACTGTTGATAGTAGGTAAAAAGGTGGGACGATTCATTGAGCGCGGTACACTAAGAGCACCTAAATCGTCATCCTTGAGACCCAAGAACACGGAAATCTTGAAATATCTTTCAAGACGGGCGTGTTCGTCTGAAGCTCCGATGCTTCATTTTCCGGTAATAACTCCAGAATGAGGATATAAGATTGTTCGTTATCCAACAAAACATTATTTTTCGAATGTCATATAAATCTAGTTTTATATCAAAAATTAAAACGAAACCCAATTTTGTAACTATCTTAACATTTGCCTGAGTTGATAATCATTTTTCTAATCTGTTCCATATTTTCACCTATTTTCGTGTGTTGCGCTGCCTGACCACTCGTTTGCCCATATCACTGATTTTCTATAAAATTGATAATAAATAATTATTGTTTGTTTTACAGGAGGTGGGACAGTGGCATAATTCGAAGCTGGTCGAATTGGACACATCGTCGTTGGTATGGAGCAGAGACGAGAAAGAGCCGCCAATATCAGCATGCTCGTTGCCCTGCACGGCAGGTATGATAAAAAAGCAACAGGGCGACACTTGTTGCTGGGTGTGCGACCGGTGCGAGGAGTACGAGTACGTCTACAATGAGACGACGTGTATGGACTGTGGCAACGGGTCGTGGCCTCACCCAAACAAAAAAGGCTGCTACCAGCTACCGATTAAGCATATCAGGTGGACTAGTATGTACGCGATCGTGCCGGCGGTGGTCGCTTGTTTGGGGATTGTCCTGACGCTGACGGTATCAGGACTGATGTTCCATTCCCGGGACACCCCGGTGGTCAAAGCCTCTGGTAGAGAAGTGTCGTTTATTATGTTAACGGGTGTTTTGGTGTGCTATTTGAATACCTTTTTACTGCTGGCCAAGCCCAGCCTAGTGACTTGCATTCTGCAAAGGTTTGGAGTCGGTGTGTCGTTCAGTGCCACCTATGGGGCCTTATTGACTAAAACCAACAGGATTTCCCGCATTTTCACCACCACGTCTGCTGTCAGACCCAAGTACATCAGTCCCACTTCGCAGGTCTGCATATCCGTGGCCCTCATCGCTTTCCAGGTACGCTTTGTGATTTTCAATCATGATCAGATGGAGGAAATGCGATTCATGATTCAAAATGATAAATTGGATATGAAATTAAAAACGAATTAATTGAAATGTATATCTGCGTGCATGAAGTTCGGGATGATTTAATCATGATTATTTATGCGCGATTGCACCTATCGTCATTGATCTAAACTTTAATCTCTTTAGGTGTGGTCGAGTGAAATTGCCAATGTTTCAGTTCAGTTTTGATGGAAATTTAATTCAGTTCAAACGAATTTTTGTCATGTACTTTCCTGTGAGGTCTGACCGCACGCAAATGTGCATCACTGACTTTACTGCCTTTATTTTTCAAAGCCACGTAAGAATATTGTATATCTTTAGTTTTATCGTGTATCATTTCTGTCTGGCTCTTTCTGACCACGCGTTTGTTCCCATCACTGGTATAACATTCTGACACAATAGCTTTTGAAATCGTAAAAATTTGCTTATTTCAGATGAAAATTATAAATGAAAGAGAACAATTTTTCATTTACCTCTTTGAATTGGAATATTCGAAAAAAAGCTTTATATTTCTGTTTATTTTTTATTATCATGTTACAAACACAGGTCTTGGGCGAGCTTTACAATGGTCTGAGGATTCATTTATCAGCCTGAAATACCGCTTCAAATTAAAGATGTCTGTTAATTAAATACGCCCGACTTGTACCAATTTAAATTTTCAGCGAGATTCTTGATCTAACGTTCTGATAGAAATCCGGATCTAACGTTCTGATAGGAATTGAATTATAGAATTTGCCAATTGTGATTTCCCAAGAGGCTGTGGCAATCAGAATGGCCAAGTAGTTTTCCCCAATAGAATTCTTAAATAGAATCTTCATTTAGAAATCCCAGATGATATTTCGAGTTGAGCCTTTTGAGGCCAAATTTTAATTGAAATTCTCTGGTTTCACAGAAATTTCACGGGAATTCCCATTCAGGTGTTTTAACTGAACTTTATTCTCAGACTTGAGGAGGGTATAAAAAATTTGATCGAACAACTTATTCATCTCAACATTAATAAAAGCTCACTAAAAAGCTCAGTAAAGAGCTCATTGTTTATGACAAAGAGTAATAGTAATGAAATCAGTTCGAATTATTCAATGTACTTTCGCTTATCGTGCAAAATAATTCACAAAATTAAATTAAAAAAATTTTATAGTTAAATTTTATTTTTGTGTCGATAATTTCAAAAAGGAGCGATTGTTTCATGAAAGCAATAAAACCCATTTCATAAAGATCGACAGGATTGTTCAGAAGCACGAAAGTATGAAAGGAAGCATGGAAGTTTAAGTGAATCCATTAAACCTTTATTGAGATACATTATGTCGTTAGGATTCTATAAAACACCGTAATTCTTATCAAAAGCGACGTTTTCTATATGTCAGTAAAAATCTTTGTCGGAAAAATTATGAAGTCATTACTGTCAAATTTATTGCCAACGCTATTTTCAATTGTCCCACTTTTTAAAGAGCGTCCTGCTTGAATGAACGTGATATAAAGTGAGAATATTAGCAGTTTTCTTCGCTATGAGAATGATAATCAAAAGATTCTTGAAGAAAGTTCTCCGACCCTGCAGCTGGTTGCGAGATCTCCCCTTCGTGTTTACCTTTCGACAGCGTAAAAAGGAAAAACAGAAAGGTCTGGAGAAGCAAGTCACCTGAACCTGAAAATCAAACACCTTAAGTAGCACAAATCGCTTCCTCTGCGGCTATTAAATATTGATCACAACCGCATCAGGCATTTAGTAGGAAATCCCCTTTGAAATACCAACCCTGATGAAAATGTTTTCAAAGTCAATATTTTCGAAAAACCCGCTTCACTTTTGTGATTACACTAATCCCGTAATAATTTTACTTATGGATGCAATCATTTTTATTTGCAAAATGTGCACGACATGACATTTCCATGGCATATAACATTTTTCCATGATCAGAAAAGGATTTAGAGGCAAATCAAAAGTAAAAGTTCCAATTGTCCTAAAGGAACGCTCGTAAGACGATTTTGAATTCTCGGAAAACAATGAGGTAGTTCGTTAGGCTGAAGAAACGAATTTGAAAGGCTAATAATCACATCAGAGAAGATAAAGAAGTGATATGAAATTGAATGTGAGTTGAGGATTGAATCCAACTTGATTATTACCAGTTCAACTGTTCATAAGAGCACGTTACGATCACTATAGTGTATTTTAGTAATTAAAATTTTAACGTTTGAATATACCCGCAAAATGTTGAACTAGTCTTCGATTTTTACATTATTATCTTCTAAACTCATTTTCTGTACACTAAAAAAAAACAAATTAAAGTAATTGAAATTGGTTAAACGCAAAATCAAGCAAAAAAAATCAATTAATGATATATCGAGGTTTGAAGTTGATTATTTTCTCAATTAAAAAGCCTGAATGCTGTCGTTTGAAACAACAGTAATCATGGGCTCTGTTTATATACTGCAGTAATTGCATTTTGCATAGGAGTGTTACCTAATCCATGAGATAATGACCCCCCGTTGGACAGATCACTCGCAGATTCTATTTTAACATATCGAACCGGAACACAATAAGATTTTAATTAAAACTCATGATACAAAATCGTTATTTTTTCAATCAAAATTATTGCAATTGCACATCTTTAACTGATTCGATCCCACTATTTCTCTCTTAAGAAAACTGTTTTTGTGAAATTATTTTATAAATCAAATTAAAGTGATCAATAGTTAAATCAACATCTGATGCGATATTACCACAACTTTCGTACGTGACCTTAACAGATCAGATTGAGTCTATACAAATTTAAGTGAATTAAAATAGATTTGATCAGACGTGACTTGAATCCAGGTACTATCATATTGAATCTGATTTATACCAGCATGATCAATTTCGTCTTGTGATATAACATTTAAACATTGATACTGATCTACGCCACACAAAATTTAGTTTGGTATACGGCACTGTGCCATTATTGTTAAGCTCTTCTGTACAACGCATTAAAACTTACCGCACACAAGAATAATCGCACGCAAACAAAACTGTTAATATCGTTTGTTTTTTTCCTCCCAACAGGTGGTTCTCACGCTAGTGTGGATGATCATCGAGCCACCTGGAACGCGCTATCTGTACCCGGACAGGCAGCAGGTGATCCTAAAGTGCAACATTCAAAACATGAGCTTCTTCATCTCGCAGCTGTACAACGCGATCCTGATCATGATCTCAACGATTTTCGCATTCAAAACACGCAAAATACCTGCTAATTTCAACGAGAGCAAGTATATCGGTTTCACCATGTACACCACGTGCATCATCTGGCTGGCGTTCGTGCCCATCTATTACGGCACTGGCAACGCTCACGAGACTCAAATCACCACGCTGTGCGTCTCGATTAGTCTCAGCGCAACCGTCATACTTGTCTGTCTCTATGGGCCCAAGGTCAACATCATTCTCTTCCATCCAAAGAAAAATCAACGCAGCAAAGTCACCATCGGCACGTTCAAGATGCAGAGCAGCAGTGCTGGCACGTCCTCCATTAACAAGTGTAAGTACACTCGAGCTCTTACTTCTTGTCCCAGACATGTCGCCGTCGTGGTCAGATACCTCATTGATGAACGCGTCAAATAGCTCGGACGTTGGACGTGCCATTGATTCAGAACCTGGTTGTGATTTTTTATCAGAGCGATGGTTTGAAATGCAGTTTGTTGTTCGCGTTTGACATATGATCATACAGCTTTGCATCAATTATATCGATAATGAATTATGATAATTTTGATGAATTGACATGCAGAAACAAATGAATTTAATTCTGTCCGGCAACCATAATTGAATGTGAAAGGTTTGATTCAAAGTTTCGTTGGAAATACAAGAGGAACTGCGAGAAATTATCTTTTTGCGTTGGTGCAAAATTCGCTATTTACAATCGTCTCTGTGAGATTATCGAGAAACGGTTTTATTTTATTTTTTTTAATTTTGCATTTTTAATGGATTGTTTAAAATTTTGAATTTAAATAGAAACAATAATACAATTAAAGTTCTACTAAGCACTTTGTCATAATCCTTTTAAACTTTCCAACGAATTTCGTCATTTAAATTTTTTGATGGACATTTACATAGCAGGTCTCTAATTCCGTTTTTTTTTTTCGAATTCGATTTGAAACTCCGATAAGGCTCGAATCACTCGTCGCAATTTCTCGCAGTTTTACTCATCGAATAACAATCCATATTGAAATTAAAATCAAAATCCCGACGAGTTTAACGAGAGGCAATCGTCGTTTCGCATTAAAAAATAAAACAACAATTTCTCTTTCGTTTCTTTTTTTTTTTTAAATCAACGCTCCCCGTGTCAAAAGTAAAGCTCGTTTGAGATAACACACGATACCCATTGTTTTACTTCACTAAAACAAGCAAGATAAATTTCGCAAGTAAAAACACACGAGCTCTTGCACGGTATGCTTGTAATGTCATAATAAATCGAATACCACGTGTCCGGACAATTTTTCACTCACGTTTAATCGTGTTTCAATCTTACCCTAGTCACGACTCGGCGACATTTCATTGCACGCGAAGCGTTTTTGAACGAATTTTGGCTTCCCTTAAGACCCTGTTATCCTAACGAAATTGACTCCATGAGAACCAATTACTGCTAATAAGATAACTCGATCAGGCGCAAGTCTTAAGTTTTTAAGTTTTTAACATTTGTCTGTCGTCACTTAATTCATGCTTTTTTCTTTATTCTATTCAGGTTTTTTTTTTTTTATTCGTTCACTTTTATACATTTTGTATCGTTCTTTACTAAGGTTGTCTACAACTATCTGATACCTAAGCGAGTTTCGTCAGACTTTTCTTTTATTCAAGATGCGAATCTCCCACGAGAATTTTTCTCGTATTACATACGTGGCATTGTATGAACTATAGACACGACAGAGACATCCTGTTTGGCTACAACAAAACATTTTATTAACACGATAAAACAGATCCTGAGGAGTAACATCGCTTTTGAAATCTCGTCTGCATCTTTTCTTGTCTTTTTTTTTTTAATTTCAAATCTTTTTCCGAACGTGTTGTCTCTGTCTCCTCGCTGAGGGAGGAAGGGAAAAAGCGAACAATCTGGCAGACGTCGAGATTTGTGTCAGATGGTAAAAACCTCTCGCAACACGTACATAGCGGTGCTGTTCCCAATCGAGCCAGATTTTATCGCGACATGACAAGTCCCGAACGCGTTCTATAAGCTCGAATATATTTAAACGCACCGGTGCTGCAAGTATTTTGTTTTCAACGCAAATTGTCCTGACAATTGAGAAAAATGCTATTCCGTGCAAATAAAAGCCCTGGGATGTTATAAAAAAACGGTGCTTCGGTTTGGGCCAAGTGTACCAACGGATGACGAGTTTTTGAATAAAAATCATTTGTTAGTTTATTGATTTATGGTTGTAAACTGAGCGGCAGCGTACTTCCTATTATATACAGACAATTCGATTTGTGATTGAATTGAAAGCTACGATCCTTTGCGTGTTGTACGAGCAAATTATTATTATTCTTTTTTTAATGCACTATCATCTGACGTACATATAAAATTCGATTCCCAGTCATTTGTTCGGTTATAATCATTTGATTTATCGGTATCGACTTTTCGTATTTCAATGCAGCCGCGGTCCATTTCATTTAAGTTTCAATTTTACGGAAAAAAATTTATTTTCCCTTTTTTTTGGTGCAATTTGTTTTGATCTCACAATTGTTTTTGACTTTGCACTGTCCACTATTCAGAAAAATAAAATTAAAAATTCTCTATCCAGATTGATTCGTATGAGAAATGTCAACAAAATGTCCGGACGGTTAATTAAAAATAACGATCGCTCGTTTTTTCTGATTTTTCGTCCTTCGAAATCAATGTGCGATGAGAGCAAATATTATCTTTAGCAATTCAATTAATGTTATCCAGAACCTGAGACATTAACGTATGATCAACGCTGATTCACAAATGAAATCAACTAATTTAAAAAAAACAATGAAACAAATTTTAAACAATTATTTCAGTAACAGTCGGATTCGTTTTTATTTCTCCAAAAGATATTATCAAGGATGAATTTATTTCACCAACGTTGTGTTTTCTCAAATTAGTGCAATTCAGTTGCCTGATAATAAATTATGATGAAGTTTCGTTTTAAGGAAAATGTACAAAAGGTGAAACTTGTCATCCAATCACCATTTGTTATAATTTAAAAAATAAATTTTATTTGAATTTAAATAAAAAAAGAGAGAGCAACATGATCTGGATTATTTTGGGTGAAAAAACAAACATCATAACACTTGAATAATTGTAGCCGATGTTGTGCGGAAAGTCAATAATTATCGCTAATGAACCAACACGTTAAAGCCCCAACTTCAACAACGGTATTAGGTATTCCATCTCGAAAATCTCAGTTGTCAAAGCGGAAACCCATAAATTTGCTGCGCAAGGCAACAATTTCTTAACAGCATACACAGTAATACAACTCGATAAATTGCACCGGCGTAACGGATCCGAGTCACCATCAATTTTTATACCACTGTTCTGAAGCCGGTATAACTTTTTGTTAACTCAATCCTTCGTGATGCATTCGTTCAGCCACCCGTGACCTCAAAAAAGCATCACAAAAAAGTCAACCCATTACATATCCAAACGTCAACTCGCACCCTAATGGAAGGCACTCTTTACGTCTACGAAAATTCGCTTGAGTATCTGATAATTGGAACATTTTTTATGACAAATCTTCAATTAGATTTTCTTTTTTTCTGTTTTGTTTGATGTAATTTGAACTTTAATTTTTATTTTTTAGTTTTGATTTTGGTAACACTGAAACTGAAAGATAATTAATAAGAAAATGTTGGTATGATAAAAAGTTTGTCTGGGAAATTCGGCGGGCTCTTTTTGTTGCAACTGTTTCGTCGGATTGGCTGCACGACCCCGTAACCCATCGTAACATTTATTTTCAGTGATATTGTTTGTAACCAAGCGCGGGTCGAGGTACGGACGAACTCGTTTGGATGAAAAATGACATTACGTAAATTGTACAATCTAACAGGGTGTCGTCTTAGAGGCCGGCGCGGACAAAAATGACGCCAATTTATTCAAATGACACTAAATTTGAATGAATTATTCATTTTTCGTGCCATTTGTTACCGTGACGTCAGTCAAAATATAATGAACACTCCGATAACCGCCTTGGTTAGGTTCGGCATAATTTAATCAATGTAGGGACAGTACGGGTAATTTTGACATTCGGTTGATTGTGACAATTATGAATTTTGATTTTTTTTTTCTTTGCAATTGTCTGTTCTGTTTGGTTTTGTTATAAAGATGTTACCTTAAATATTCTGTTACTGATTATAGGCTAGAATGAATGTTCGGGACGGAAATGCAACCATTTAGCAATCATACAAGAACTGCGTTAGCCAAAACAGACAAAGAAAACAAAAATAAGAAAAAGAAAAAATTGTCCTAAAAATGGAGCATGTATAAAAGTAAAAAATTTTGCCCCACTTGATTGGAGGTAGGTTTTTCAAGTTCTAAGCTCGTGAAATTTCTAGTGCGAGAATAGTTGAATGAATATATTATAACTGCTAAAAGAAAGATGTGAATTTAGAAAAATTTATAACATAATTTATATAATTGCTGGAAATCTGAGCTCTGAAACTCTGCATGCGATAGATTTTGTTTTCTCTTTTCTGCATAAAGCAATAGGTCTCCTCCAGACTATCTGGAATGTTCCAGCCATAGAGAAAATCGCGGCAAAATGAATCAACAGAGCAAGGAATCACAAAACAAATGCAAGGCTTTTGTTGTGGAAATTTGTATCCGGGCAGGAATTTCGAAGTCTCGACCTGACACGCCGGGACCGGTTCATTTGAGTTTCGCTCGGGTGCGACAAAAGACGCCCTGGTCTCTTTTCTCGTTAATCTAAAGAACCACGCGTGCATGCATTGAATACGAATAACACGCGACTTTCGCTCACGCACACCAGCTCGCACAGACAAAGTCTGTTGATCCCGCAAAAAGTTCTTTTGTTAGAGAATATATGCCGGTGAAAGAAAACGAGGACGGGTAGGTCTATTATCCGGTAATTTCGATACACTTTGTTTGTATCGCGAACAATTCAATGCCTTTACAGTTAACGTCTATATCCACTGCCGACTGCA
Organism: Trissolcus japonicus; assembly: GCA_030522925.1. NCBI lineage: Eukaryota > Metazoa > Arthropoda > Insecta > Hymenoptera > Scelionidae > Trissolcus > Trissolcus japonicus. Next base: position 348,231 of record JAPYZS010000003.1, read on the forward strand.
GCGACAGAATTTTTCCATTATCATTTGCATTCAAGTTTGATTCCCGATGCGCATCTTCAAGTCAATAATGCTAATTACATTTCTCTCCTTCGCTTCTGGTGCTATATTAATTCCAATAAGTTGAATCCAGGTTATTGCCATATTATAGACTCTGTCAATACACTCAGGGAGAAAAATCTTTTGATTTTAAAACACACCGTATCATCTTAAGAGGATTTACATTTTCAAAGATGCTTAGAAATCTTTTTGATACGAGAATGAAAGGAAATGTTTGTCAACATCGTGACGTACATTTTGGCGACAGTTGACTAATCTAACTAATTTGATCCTTTTTCTTTGGAACAAGATTTTGCCCTTTGTGTAAATGAATATTTCAACTGGATGTCTAGTATCAGTTTAAAATACTTTGGTTGTTATTAAAGTTGAAATTTGCGATGCATTATTTATCATAAATGTGACATTATTTTTTTACCCCCTTTTGAACATTTCCATTTTCAATTTTCTTCAAATAATTTTACTGTATTCGGGAAATTGAATTTCCGTACAACCTCCTTTTTAGAGTTGTTCAATTTTAGACACGCTTCAGATCTATATAACTTTTTTTTCCTTTCCATCCTCAAAATCGTTGTGCCGAATTGGTTTTGTTATAAAATTACTTTCCGAGAGTTAAATGACAGTCGTCTTTTGTTCGAAATGCAATTATAAGGTTATTGTTGTGCACTGTGTAGGATACTCATTTATTCTCAGTATTTTTAATTATATTCCTTCAGCTTTTTGGAATACGAAATAACTGTATTATATGCGGTTTTTAATACCAAATAATAAAGAATTCTCATTGATTCGAGTTATGAAATGAACGAAGAACAAATGCACAATTTACAATTTCCAACTTTAATGGTTTTTTCATGACTTGAGTTAATCAATAATTTAAATTTAATTAAATCTTTTCAGTTGTAGATCAAATATTTTATCTAGAATATTGAACGATTTAATTTAATTCAACTTTTTGAATTTTGCATAAAAATTTGACGTTGCTGTTTATCAATGACTAACATATCGCAAGATAGCTTCCATTCTCAACCTCTCCGAACAACTTTTTCGATACCTCCTTTTTTTCGTCGACAAATTTTTAAATAGTTACGAAATTGAAAGAGGTGTCATCCGCACGGAGAATATATTCATCGCTTGATACGTATTTGCAGTAAACGTTAGACGTGTGATGAGGGTTGTGATGAAGGTGCCATCTTTTGATAGATAGATGATGGAGTGGTCGCATTTTATGCTGATATTAAAATATCACCAGGATGGTTTATGGTCCCTTGCGGTGGAAACTGTGCTCAACTCATGGGAAAAAAGTGTCACGTTATCTGCCAGATCGTTGAAACAAAATAACTAATAGATCGCGATAGTAGCCTCCCATCAGACAATTTACTAACTAAAACATGTTGCCGTTTTTTTTCGAGAATAATAAATCAACGAATCACTTTGACGAAAAGAATTTGTTTCTGTTAAAAGGAAAAGAAAGTCAATTTAATCAATTTCTAAATAAATAACACATTTTAATTTTTAGATCAGTCAAATAATTAATCCTTGTGATTAAATCCTTACTTTTTTAAATATTAACTATTTTCAAATTTAAGCAGAAATTAATTTATTTATGTCAGATTTATGAACAATCTGCGTTTCTAATAGTAATAAGTCTGTGGTCTCTGCAAACAACCAGCCGGGTTATTATGGCAAAGATATGTACCTTCCTGCTAATGAAGCTCGTAGAGAGACTTTGGATAAAATTGCCATTTCATATGAATTTCTTTTTCCGTTGAATATAACCGAGATCTAGAATACCACACCCGTATATATTTCGCTACATTCGACTCAATTTATACAATAATACACAAAACGTGGGAAGCATTTTGCAACATTAAATATACTTAAACTTTTTAATTACTCAGTTCGTTAAAAATGCCTCCAACTGTAAACCGGAATAATTCTCATTTTCCCGACATTGTTCTCCAGTTCCACGAGGCAACAATTTTTTTTTGTCTTGGCTTTCTGCGTGTAATTAAAAATGCTGATTTCATAACAAGCGTCAGCAAACATTTAATTCAACTGATGTATGAAAACTATTACGTCACTGTTCAATCGTTAATACAATTCTCGAGATCAATCAAGACCATTTGGAGCGGCGCAGTATTTCGAACCAGAAACGTAACCAGAGGCTTTTTTTCACTCCATCTAATATACACCAGCGTAATAAAAAGTGTGGCATAAATGGAAATCTATATTTAGCGATGAGCGTGCAATGCAGACGCCCAAATTGGATGACTTATCTTAGCCATTGGTTTGCGCGACGTTCACATTTTTTTTCGTCATGAACCGTTGCCAACTATCATCAGAGCCCTACGCTGCTGAATCATTTTCGTGTTCATTTCGCTAATGCAAAATATTCATCCACAAACGAGGTTTCACCTTAATTTCTGTTGCGAAGATTAAGTTTCACTTTGGCTTGAATTCATTCCAAAAGATTAACTCGAATTGTTACTAAATTGATGTCGCACTTTTTCAAGGTGTCCGAACCAGACTTGAAACAGAAAACGCTGAAAATGAAAAAAAAAATTATTAAAAACTATTGTTACAACTCTGCAAAACAGACTTGAATTAAAACTCTTTTTGTAGACATTTTTAAGTCGCTTTCAAAAAACATTTTTTATCATGACATTTTGTCTTGTGTCTCGATAGATAAATCATTATTACATACTTTATTCTCGAATTTTATTTTGAGTTTTCTCACTTGGACAATAATTGTGGAATGTTCACAGAAAGTCAATCGTCACGAGGAAAAAACGTTTGGGCTGGTTTCTTAAGAAAAAATCCTCCCAACGAAGTTTTAATTGAATTTGTTTAATCAAATTAGCCGTGATCTACGCGAAACTTTGTCTGAGAGTTTGTGTAAAACATTAATTGAATACTTTGTAAGACGGCCATGTCGGAAATTCATAATATAACATAGTACTAATCCTAGGGAAATTCAGTACTGCAGGAACAACTATTATTTTTGCTTCTTCGTCTAAATTTCTCTCTCTCTCTCTCTCTCTCTCTCTCTCTCTCTTGGTGTTCCATTTCTCGTATTGCAAACACTCGGGCGATTATATTGTGTATTATAATGATTGCTTATAATAGATCGAAAACAATGCCGGGAGATTACACTGTGCCCGTTATTTAAATATTCATCGAACCGGCGAAACGGTTTAATGGATGCTGCAAATGAGATTGGACTTTGCTTTTTAATTCGAGTGCGTGCAGCGAACGAATTTTGCTGCTTGCTCGCGTTTTCAATAGTCCCATTCAATAAGAAGCTTCACAATAATTAAACTGTAATTTCTAATTGTAAACTGCAAAATTTCACTGCAGCTCGGACACAGGGACAGATCTAAGATTTTCTTCATGGTGGCACTTGGAAAAAAATCATTTCGATAAAGAAAATAGTAATTTTTGAAATTGTTTAAAATATTGCTTATTTTAATTATTTTCAAAATAAGTTATTCCTTGTGCAACGAAATCATGAGATGAAATTATTTTTCCATTATTTGCATTCTTATTATTATAATTATTTGCATAATTATAATGCATTTTTTAATTTTTGTTGATAACTAATTTCGTTCAGTGATAGATTGCGTAAGGCTCCCGAGGTTATTTCCGAGAACAACCGATTTTGGGAAGATGAAAAAGTAGATGCGGAGTTGAAGCCTGTTTGTGCATTTCGCTCAATTACGTCAATTGTAGATTATTGAAAGCGAGCAAAACTTTAGCAACAATTTGGACGTGAGATTTCAGTCCGTAACATGTTGTGTGACTGCATTCGGTGAAATCACATCTACAAATTGAATGAAATTTGCGCGGGGCAAAATAATTCAGATGGAACAACGAGTATTACAAATAAAGTTTCCGAGTAGTTGCGCGACGGCCTTGTACAAAAGTTCGCTTGCTCTTATCGGGAAACAGTAAATTTCAAAAGATAATATCACTTACATGCGCGGCGATACCGAACTTAAGCAATACAAACTTTCATCGATAATTTAAGTAGCCACTCATTTGACAAATATTCGCAATTGGATCAGAAACGGATCAGAAATTCTAAAAAAAAAAAAAACAAACAAACAAAAATATTTGGCAGAAAATTAAAAATTCTACTTGTATCTTCTGGAAATTAATTTCAAATTAATTTGAAATATTTTATTCAATCATTTATAATGATGTTTAAAATTAAAATAATAGTCTGCAATGATTTTTTAAATGATTGCATCAAGTCCATTACAAGTTTGTTGAGTTTAAGTTCATTAACTTTTTACATGACCGGAAGCTCGAGAAGGCACTAATGCCCATGTGCAAAGTGCTGTGTGCAATACCATAATACCTGCATTTACAAAATAAACATGTAGGATAAAATAATTATTTTGACCTTTTTTTTTCATTATTCCATTTATTTCTGTACCAACATGTCAATCAATAAACAATTGTTATTCTGATAAAAATGTCGAAAAATGATAAAACAATAAAAGAGTTACACAAGTTTTTATTTGGAAAGAATATTTTAACTGTATATTGATTGATCCGGGTAAAATGGATAAATTTTTTTAAATTAACCCAAAAAATTGGATTGTGATTTGTAAATAACTTAATATTGATTAATTATTAATGACGTCAAAATTTTTTGTTGAGGTAACAGGTTGAGAGTAAACAACTTTAGGAACCCGTGATATGGTTTCCACAAATGTATGCAGCTTTTTGCACAAAAATTATATGGATGTAAAAATGCTTTAGATTCCGTACCAATTTTAGTAACCGCTTGACAAAAATATAGCAAGGAAACATCAATTGTGTCATGTATTATATTTAAAATTTTTCTTTCCACGTCAATGTCATAGAGATTGCATGATAACGTGTGACAAAATCAGCAAACTCCGCGAAATATATCGTTTCACGATAGAATTGAAATAGGTCACTTTGTCCTATTTGGTTCAACGGACCTGATTAAAATCAATTTTTTTTAGTTGCGACAAAGAAAAATTTAATTCAATTTAAATTTTTATTCACACAAAAGTAATTGTGTTACAAAAAAAATGTAAGACCATTCAGAGAGAGGTTCTTCGAAGTAAAGCATAAGATAAAAAAAGGTACTTTTTTTCATTTGCGCGTCACACGTGCTTTAATAAAATTCAATAACTCTTCAGCAAGACACATTTCATTCTCTTTATAATAGTGATTGTTAGATTGTGTGTTATCTGTGAATCAATGTCAAAGATATATCTGCATGTTTTGATTCGATTAGTATACGCCATGTGTAAATTTTGAAACAAATCACTGATCTAACCGGACACACTTGGATGCAATCACTAAAAATCAATATTACGTTATTTACTTTGGAACAAATAAAACAAGAGAAATACTTCAATCATAAAAACCCCAAACATATTTATTGAGGGAAATTTCATAGAATGTTTCCCAGGATTGTTTCATTTTTCAATTATTTGATTTGTTTTGAAAAGATGTAACAGAAATATGTCCTGCTTCAATTAAATTGAAACTCATCTTCTACAGTCAAAATTTTATAAATGAAATTTTAATTCCTTTTATAACTACAACTGTGATTACAAAAATGAAAATAGAATATAAACAAAAAGTGATGAAAAAAGTGAACGAAAAAATTACTGCTGAGTCTAGATGCTGCAAAAAGGATGTGCATGCATGTGATGAAAGGTCGTCAGCTTAGTTCGACTTTTAGAAACGCTGAAATTTGAGATGTAAGAAACGCATCAGACACGAATCGCGAGTTCTTTGATTTGTTTGGCGCAGTAACACAGCCGGGTGAAAAAACGGCCGGTAAAAGCTTTTAGCATTGAGCGATGTAAAAGCCTACTCTGGTTACGACGCTGGTTATCGCGAGCTTGCAAGCACCATTCTGTACCAACCATAACACATATGCTCGACTGTTACAGGTCCCGAAGTGCCCAGCGGTGAAAACTTGCCCCTACAAAGCGCTTTCACGGCGGCGGTGCAAACGTCGGTAGGAGTGACCGAAATTTCCATAACATCAAATACCTCAAACAAAACAAACAACGAGCAGGTGGCTCAACTCTGAAGTTCATCTGTGACCTCAGGTCACATTTAAAAATCACTGCAATGATCAAGCTGAACAAAGAAAATGTAAAGGTAATCACTAATTGTTATTCGGGATGATGATGTTCGCTCAGAACAAAAATCTTTTGGTGATGAAAAGTAATTTGTTAAAAACCAGATAGAAACAAGAATCAGAGTTTTAGAATATGATTTTTCATTTTGAACATAAAAACAAAAGATTTTTTTTCTGAGCGCCAAACAAACAAAGAGTAAAATAAAATAAAACCGAACTGATTAGGTGAATTAAGAGAACTCGATTGTGGACGGGTGGTGGAGGTATCAGAGACTCAACTGTAATTAAAATGTAAACGACAAAATTTCAAGGAGAAAATACAACAAAAGTTAATTGGTGGCTATAACTAGAGGATGTGTGTGTGTGTGTGTGGTAAAATAATCTAGTGTTAAACAATTTCGTCGCCGGTCATCGTCGAAAATGAGATCGTTCGCTCAAGTCCACCGATCGCCGAACCGCAGTAGCCAATACACACTGGTCCTGGAAATTTTTTAATTTTTGATCCACAAACGGATCAGAACATTCGTCGAAACGTTATATCATTTCGATGCACGCATTTGGGCACGGGTTTCACTTGCGTCTCAAATTATATGAGAATAAATGCGCGACTCCTCTATTTCGTTCGTAGGAAATTGCAGCCGAAAAAGAATTTTTTGTCATCTTCAAATTTGGGACATTTATTCAAACGTCATGTATGTTTTTTTTTTTTTTTTTTTTCAGAACATACACAATCAATCGGCCATGTTTTGCATTTCATAAAACGAAATATTGAGAAGCGCAATAAAAGTGCGGAGCGAAAAACTTGCTCCACTTTTACATTTACGTCATCTTCCGACGATCAAAAAACCCGTCGATACCTTAGAATTTGCAATAAAACCTGCTTAACAAAAAATGAGAGGGGAAAATGTAAGAAAAAAAAAACTTGCACGTTTTTCCGACCAGTTTTTCTATTAGGCAAATATGCTATCATTATCATTGTTATTGTTGATGTTGCAATCGCAAACAAAAGTAGGAGCATTATGTAATGTATGCACATCTACATCACTTTGACTACATGCGAAGAAAAAAAAAAGGGAGAACAAAAAAGAAAGAGAAAGCGAGAAAAAAAATTACGAAAGAAAGGCGAATCTGGAAGAAAAGGAGAAAAAAACGAAACGGAGGATTTCGCGAAGCGACTAAGAGTGCTGTTTGTCAGCTAGCCATGCTCTCCAGGCGAACTCATTAAATGTTTCACTGAGAGAAATATACTTTTCAATTAACTCGCGGCCTAGCGAAACGTCGCTGATCAATTCCGTTCGACTGCAAAGAGGCTCATCCAGACGCGCGTCGAGCGTGAATTTGTACTCTTGTTATGCGATAACCCGCTCGAAAATAACCGCTTTTTTGTTTAAACATGGACGTCTCCCTGAGCGTGACAACGGCGCGATCTTCGAAACAAAGACTGGCAATGCGCTACAGTGCAATCCCATGAATTCGCACACTGCACTCACTCTTTCTCTCTCCAGCTGCATTCAATTATACTTTTGTCGCGCGTTTGTGTGTCAACTTTTTAATTCTGACTCCTCAACTAATGCGACAACTCAAACTCCTCTGTTTGTATATTCTCACACTATTTTCTTTTTTGTTCCTGTTCTGCTTTTCTGTTCTTAGATTATTTTTTGTTGGAATTTTGCGAGCGGGTTATTTCTTTCATATTGTTTATTGCTGTTATATTGAAGCTTCGAAAAAAAAAGCTGCCAATGCCGAGAGGCCGTTGTTTGGATTCGTTTTTACTGGATACTTTGCAAAGTTGCGGTTGAAATTAGATGTTATTTTTATACGTGTATTTTATTGTGAAACTCGAGACTAAGGCTGATCAAAATACTCATTTGATTGTAATACACTTTAGGACGAGGTTGTATGTCATAAGGGATGTTGAATTTGTAAAGTCTTTAGGAAACAAAGTTGACCGAGTAATAATGGTTCTTTGTTTTATCTCTCTATTCTGTTTTCTTTTTATTCGTCGAGTGCAAAATGATTATTATGAATGCGTTTCGAGCGTCTGCCTGTTTTCAAGTTTAAATAAAGTCAGCGACAATAAATCTGCTGGTTTAAGTGCAGTTTAGTGCGAATGTGACGTACGATCATATTCATGTTTGTTTACATAGTTTCTCGTGTGGGTTCACAAAAAATTCGCACAGCCGCGTCGCACAAACAATCCTGTTGACTAATAATGTTAATTAACTTGATATCGTACAACTTTACGTCCTCCCGCATTCGCAGTGCGAATAAAATATGATATGATAGCGATGATACGAATTCAGTACTGCATGGACTTTTATTAGATCAAATTGTTGCACACTAAACGAAAAATTAACAGTTGGCGGAAAATAATTAATCGGTTTGCGAGAAATACACACTTATTGAGCTACTTTTTTTTTCTCCACTTTGAAATTCAAAGTTTTTTAACTAAAGTTTTTTCCACGCGGATCGTTGATTGACGGTAATACACCATCGGTTGAATTGCATTAATCGGAACCATCGATCAAAGTCATGTCTGACATAATGAAAATTTGTACTACTGAAAATTTCGTAACTAAATTTCTGCCACTGTTTTTATCGCCAAATTTTATGAACCAGTTCAAATTGATTGAATGGCTGACGTAGTTAACGTTCGTACTACGAAAAAGAAAAATCTCAACGCAGATTTTAAAAATTGTCCACGGTGACTCTAACCAAATCATTGACTTATATAACTTAATGGCTAACAAGAAGCAGATTGAAAAGGTCGAGCTAAATCCTAAACTTGACAAACGGCCGCAGACCGTTCAAGTTGATGAATTTTGTATAACGTCGCTCGACAACTGTGTTATCATCGATTCCTGCGATCAACTATCAATCAATTAACGGTGATGATCGAATTATCGCACGCTTTTAGACAGTTTTGTAGAGCACGAATTAGTGATCCGTGGAATCGCAGGTCGAAACCAACGACGAAAACGTTGAAACAATGTGCTGCAAAAGTTACTGCGACAAACCAGCATTGCCAGGAATATTGTTGCCATTGCTGACGGCAGTCAAGATATTCGTCACATAAGGGAGCTATTGATTGAGAACTATATCGAAAACTATATTCTGAAACATGTCTCGGGCGCATAAACAGTCGCAACTTTTTTACTCTTGTACTCGAATCTCAAACACCAAAAGAACAAAAACAAAACAAAACGACAACTTGTATATCATAAAAAAAAAAAGGATAACTCGAAGTGTGAAAAATCAAACTCAAACATTGTTGTAAATTTACGTTCTACTGTAAGACTAGGCAGGCAAATGTACAGTGTCGTATAAATAATGTAAAAATTACCATGTATGTAAAATCAGTGTCTACTCGCAGTAAAGTTAACAATTTTTCATTATGTACGTTCGTTAGCATGGAATTGATATTTTAAATTGAATATAAGGTACTAAGCAAATTGAAAGATCATCTCTGTCAAAGCAGACGATCGAATAACAATAACTTTTTTACATTCAAATTGAACCTTTTTAATCCCTGGAACATTATGCTTTATCTGTCCCTGACTTACAGTTATATTTTGTACAACGCGCAATTAATCGTTCTTACAAACAGTATTATAATAGATCTATTTCTCTCAGTGACAACTCGAATGATTATTTTCACAAAGATAATCCGAACGATAACGTAATTAAACGAGGGAAAATTAATTGTTGTATGAAGTATGTTAAGAGAGTCTCGTCTGGATAGAGAGTACGTAAAACTAAGATAATCGTTTTAGCAAACTCATTCTACATAGTTTATATAGAAAAACGATTTTTAAAGAATAGAATTATATGAATGTTATAAAAAAAGAGAATGAAAATAACAAACAGTTTTACTTGCGGCATAAAAGGCGGATTGTAATTAAGATTTGTTAAGTTTTTGAGCGTGAGAATAATTTATGCCAGCGTTTTCGGTCGTCGAAAATATGCTAAACGAAAAGAAAAATCGTTCATTTCTGATGAGGTTTTTTGATTGTGTCATTAAATTTTCATCCACCCCTAAGGAGACTGGGCTTTTGCCAGTGGTAAAAAGTTGTCGAAGAAGCTCTTTACCAAAAGACGAGTTTCATCATTATCAACTACATCTTGGCCCGAGGCCAATCGAACACAATTCTAATCAAAAACATTCCATAGCCATTTTAAGCATTTTCAAACCGCTGTAATGTTACACTTTTTTCCACGTCGGTTGTATTTATACTTGAATACTCATTTGATATTGCATTTATACAAATCGGATTAAGAGCTTTGTATAGAACAAAAAACGTATTCGTTCAGTTTTGATTTTTCGAATGACAAAAAAGCAATGTCAAATTTGCTTTATAGTTCAAACTTGTTCACCGAAATGCTTCCTGCAAAACACGTTTACAACCTAAACCTTGTACGTTTTTGTCCCATTTTTATCGATCATGAGACACTGCGATAGCAAACGCGGTTCAGCTCTATTGTTTTGCATCTTAACTTGCAGATGCGGTTTAGATCGATGACGCTCTTCGATTTATCTAGATGTAATACCATTGCGGATGGTCTTTTTCCCCCACGCCAAATCCTATCGCTCGAAATAACGTCTGAATTTTCCAATTCCTTCGCAGCATCCGTTGTCATCGAAACGAGAAAAGTGTATCTATCTGTAAATATGATTTACTAGCCGAAACTTTTATTGACGAGCATACGAAAAAAAAAACAAACAAAAAAGCCCTTTAAGAAACAGAGAGAAAAAATACAATAATTGTAAAACATTTTAGAATGTGTATTGAGAATACAGATGAAATGTTCAATAAACATCGTTGAGTATCGTGACAAATTATAAAACGGTTGTCGTTATTTCAACCTGAAACTCATTTTATTTTACTCGTTATATTTGATTTATTTGATGTTTTATTGAATTTAAGTTGATTTTTCAAGGATTTTCATTTGGTTTTGTTTATGAAAAACAATTTTCAAATTTTTCTGATGGTTTTAATTTATTTTACCTTTTATTATTTTTATATCAATTTTTAAAATTATTATTTATCAACTAACTTGAAAAAAATTTGACCCAACATTTGACAGGTTAAAGGCATTCCAGAATCAGGAACTTTTACACAACACTGGCCATTGGTGAAGTTCATGGCGATCTGGACAAGACTCGAACTTACTTCGCGAACATTCAAACGCTTTCATAAGGTATGTTGAGCAATTCAAATTAGAACTCAAAAACATAAGTACTCTTGAACTGGACGACAGACAAAGTGCAACGCGATGAAGCTCATACAAAGGCGCTTTTTGTTTACATCAAACAACCTATGAATTTCTGTTTGCAAAAATCATTAATTTTAGAAGATCCAAGTAAATATCAAATATTGGTATAGTTCAAAGTATATTCTCCAATCATAACAAGGATAATTCACCGCGGTTCAAAAATCACAACCATAAGTTTTCATATTGTTGTCAATTTTTTTCTCATCTTTATTTTTATTTATTTTTGTTAACAAACTGCAAATCCAATTTGCATAATTTTATGGCACGTTAATTTTAATGACGTAATTAACCGGAACTTATTTGAAGTCGAAGCTGGTATCAAATTTTAATCCGAACCCACAAGGGTGTGGAAAACAAAAGCTGGAGCAAATCGCAATTATTCTCAATCAGCATGATAAAGGGTGTGTGTTCCATTGGGTTGTGATCACTGAAAAGGTACGCCTTGTGCCCGGTTTTTGAGCACTGACAAAATTTCGAGCAAGCAGGGTCATCAATATTCGCCTGTAATTTATATTACGCGAGGACATTTAGTTCAAAAGAATGCAATAAAACGTCGTGTCTGGGGGAAAAAAATTAATCTCGTCTTGCATTTTGATGTCCAACGCTGGGTGACGGACGAATCGTTAAGTGACCATTGACACAAATCGATACCTGTTTTTTTGCATGCCTCGGGACCGAACGTGGCGTGTAATTAATTTGTTTCCATCGGCAGCAATGCAGAAATAATTGCAAGCTGGCTTCTTTGACTGTTAGACTCGCAATTAAATCCAACCTCTTTTTTCATTATGCGGGGCAAAAATTCAACCGATGCATCTGCACCGCGACTGCAGATGCTCAGGCACTGACTTTTCGAGTAGATACTTACATAATTCATTCGAGCGTCTTTTGATTTTCGCGATAAAAGCCACCACTCGAAGTGGCAAGTGCACGTCAGTTTGGGGACGAACAAGAACGATATACAGACGGACACTTTGAGATGATGATTGCACGTCATTCTAATACGATCGATTATACAATAAAAAAAGTAGTGCTTTTCTCACCACCTTTTTTCATCGCTGAAATTGTCGCCTCAAGCTTGATTGAACATTTCCGGCGGACAAGAAATAATTTTACATTTTCAACTCAAATTTGGAAAAAAAAAAACGTTTGTATTTAGAAAAGTTGATTGTTGGATACAATAATTTGAAAAATTTAAAGTAGTACACAGTTTTTTAGTTGGTTGGTTTTTGGCCAGCCAAACAAAATAATTGGGCGATTAGATCGTTAGCTAAACTCTACTGACTATTAAATCTCATCTGGCTGTATTACTTCTGTCACGAGAGCATATAAAGATGTGTATAATATATCATTTTTTAGACAGTAATCCAGCTATACATCAGTCAAAGAGATAGATTAAGTAACCACTTATAAGCGTCAAAATTTGAACAGCATTAATCATTTCATGAAAATTACTCTGGTCGTGATTTCGTATTCATCTGTCTGAAAACATTAATTTCTGAAAATGTTAAAAAATAATCCAAATTCAAACTACACCAGGAACAAATTCCACGACTGAAGTGTGAAGAAAAAAAGAAATTCTCCTCTCGAATAAAATTCGATCTTCTTGATAAATTATTTCAATAAAAAAATTTGATCAGAGATAATTGAAATTTCGATTTGTGAAAAATTGGCCGTTCAAATATTTTTATGGACCATCAAGGAATAATTTATTATAAGCAAATACAGCAATCGAACAAACAGAATGCGGGCTGCAATGCACTAAATTATTATCGATATCCTGATTTAGACTTTCTCAAGTCCTCTCGATTCGCAGCCTTAGCCTTCTCGGCGCCATTCATTTTTCATTCAGAGCTCCACTAGGTGTCTCTCACAGATCAAGGTTTTCGTGCGCTGATCTTGCTCGTCGATGGGTTCTTGGTTATATATTTTTTACATAACTTATATACGTGTTCGCGTTGCTCTCGGATACATATACCTGTCACAGGCCAAACTAGCACCTAATCCAGTTCAAGAGATTCTCAAACTTATCCCTTTCAAGTTCGCTCCAGAGTTTCTCGATATTTCCTTTCGGCAATCTGGCTACTTACATGTACCGACGTTCAGTTTACATTCATACGACCGTACAATTTTCGTCTTGCAACTTTGCATAGCTATTATCTCCGCTATTTAACCCTGCCATTTGAACTAAACCTTTCATGATATACTCGGAGGATGAATTTTTTTTATAATTTTAATTAACAAAATTATTTAAATTTGTCGCTAAATTTAATTAGATGAAAAATTGCAAAATATATGGTGGCTGATAGGAAAATATTGTCAAATAAAAGTACAAACGAGATTTTTGATTCTCGTTCACGATTAGCGAGTCAGAATGCTTCGGAGTTAGTACTCAATAGTGCAAAAATATATATCCCTTATCTTTATTTTTGAAGTGACTGTATGAAAGAGTAGAGAATACTATAGCTTTATGATGAAAGGAAGGCAGCAGATAAGTTGGTATATTATGAAGTTTTGGCCGATAACCAAATCTGTCATAAACGTTTTATCATAGACGGCTGAATTTTCGATAAACCTTCATATCAGCCAATGGTTCTAAAAATATTCTAATAAATACGTTCCAAACAGTGGAGCCAGGTATCTTAAGATCTTGCATTAAATCTTTCCATGGAATTTTTCCAATTTTTGGAAAACATTGAAATTCAAAAATTTGGAAAACGAAGACAAATTATGTGAAATAAATATGAAATATTCATCTGGGATAGAAAAACAACAAACAATGTTGTTCGAAAATGTAACGCATGATTGATGCTTCAATAAAGTTTAAAACTTCTTTATAAGCTGAATCGTCTATATCCGCAAAAGTACAGCCGCAATAATAACTCTTCTCATATGGCGAAATTTTTTATCCGTCCGAGGAATTTCGAGCGTCGTCGTTGGTGTAAGCCGGGGCATTGTCATCGCGAAATAGCATCTTTTTCTTGGTCATTCTTGACCTATCCCCGCACACTTTTTTTCATGACATTTCTGTTGAATGTTTGCACTTATGCTTTTTATTCTTCGCAAAGATAATCGATTCCCTTGGAATTCACTCTACGAAAACTTGTCACATCCTTTTGATGATGATTAAACTGGTGTTATTTCGAAAAAAAAATTACACTACTGTATTTCACCATTTCATACCTTTGCAATTTCGTCCAACATTTTTTTCACTATTCTGGGTAGTGCAATTATACCAAATGGACATTTTTTCATCATTTTTTATTTGCACAATAAAATTATTACGACAGAAAAATTAAATATAAAAAATTGCTTCTACGTTCAGTAATTCAATTGTTTGACAAAAAACAAAATTTTTATCACTTTAATTATTCAATTATTTATACGTTATTAATAGATCTGTTATTTAAACGAAAAACAAAATTTAAATAATTTATTATAATTTTATCATGGAACATTACAAATTTGCAAAACTATCGATCGATTAAAACTGAAAGAACTTTCCAATAGACTTAGTTAAGCCAACAGAAATGGACTAAGTATTCTTTTGTCGGTCGTTATCAGTGCTATTGACTTTCCGTTGCGTAATTACGAATCACGTTCAAACTAAATATCGTTACTCTTGAATAAACATACATCCGCCAGCGATGAACGATCCACGACAGTTTGATATGCGTCGAGGTCGTACGCGTTTCTCCAACTCGTCTTTTCTGTTTGCGCGTCATCAAAAATAACAAAATGACAGCCATCGCCGCGCGCCTCATGACAATGGTAATTCGCCCTTTCGGCAAAACAAATTTAATGGCGAATTATTCATACCCCACGAAGATTCCGTCGCTTTGGGGTTTTGTGCGGTGCGATAAAAAAACGATTCATGCAAATCAAGTTCGACGAATTGTCACGTCCTCTGATGCGGATTTCATTCGTAACAATTTCGTCGTGTTTAAACTTGTGACATTTTGAATACATAATTCGGTCTCAAGAATTGTGTTTGCGAAAGTAATTCGAACGTCTTGCATAAGTTCTAACGAAAAATTGTTTATAGTTTGCGAGGGAAAACGATTTCGCGGGAATAAAGTGGTCGAGTACACAATTGAATCAGAGTTTCCGAGTTCGTCACCGTGCAACTCGAAATTTCACCACGCCACAGGCTTGTTATTCATTTTTTATTCCGTCTAATTTTAGCCCGATGAAATGCAAAAGATTGTTAGTTATCGGCGTGTGATTGCGGTTAGCATATAATAACATGCTCATCGAATATTTTTGATGCTATTTTCAATTCCGACTTTTTATTTTCGACTTAGAATTATCAATATTCCAGAAGAATGCTATTTTTTAACTTCCTGAAATTTATTCATTTTTATATTTAAAAAGTATTTCATATTTTTCAGTGAATTATTACAAGAATGAGTAAGAAAATTTTGGTTTTAATATTGCTTTATCTAATGCGGAAGTTGGTGATTTAAAATGTTTCTAACAACAATTCTGCGATATTCATTATGATCATTTTAATGTCAATCGATTATTTCATTAAATCTTGATTACTTTTTTCAATAAAAAATCCGTTTGATAAAAAATTATTCAACTGCAGTTAAATCACGATCATATAATTATGAAACGTTATATATGTAAAAAAAAACAAAGAAGTTACAGTGTGATTGGATTAAATTTATCCAACCAACCGGTGAGATTAACTTGCCCCGATTTGAGTACGCGAATTTAGTCGACGATGTATTTTGCAAGCATTTAAAACTTTATCGACTTGTTGTTCGTGACTAGGCATAACTTAATTAAAAGATAAATTGAAATTACACTTTCCGCGATAAGAAAAATTTCAGCTTTGCGAGAGAAATCTTACTTACATTATGTAGTTTCATAATTTAATCACACAGGTTTCGCAAAAAAATATTTCAATTTTTTTCTCATTTTTTTTTTCCACTGTAATTTCATTTTTTTTTTTCTTAAAAAGATGAATTATAACTGAAAAAAGTCGACTTTTGTGAAAAATATGTTAACAGAGATTGAATCACAATTCTATTTATCTCAACATCAATAATTCAGTGGAACATTCCAAATCACTGTTACAAGTAAGATGATACATTGAACAATAGCTGGATTGTACGTATACATCCGACATGGCATGTGCAACGGGATAATCCATAACGATATATTTCAGTGAAACAAAGAGGAACGACAATTAACTAGCTGAATCAATTCAATGACCTTCACTTGCGCCTGTTTATCTCGTCTCAATACATCATTAAACAAAATTATAACCTCATCTAAATTTCAAAATCGGATCTAATAACTCAACGTTGTACAATCAAATTCTGATCATTTGCAGTTGAACTTTCCTATTTGAATTTTCACCAGCAGAGGAAATAAACTTGCAAAGGAGAAAAAAATATACCTTTATTTTCATTCGTCGATATGCTATTCTGAATAGTGGTTGGGATACCAAGTGTTGGCATAAAAATGTGTGCAGTTCATGGACATTTCCAGTTCAGAAAAATTTATAAACAAATGTATGCAGAAATATCAAACAAAATGTAATACAAGAGCTTGTGCATACAAATTTCTCACGTCTTCTAAAAGTTTGTATCGAGTTTGCATGTATGTGCTCATATTTTGTGTCAAAATTTCGTGCCGTGTTTTGATGACGGTGCCCAGAAGTGCCGATAAAGTTTGTACGTTGTTGTGAAAGCTATTATTAATTTGCTCTAGATCCGTATTTAACAAATTTAATTGTACACAAAATATAAGAACGAGTAAACATTCGCGAAATGAGAATAGTTGGAATTATGATATGTTGTTTTTCCAATAAATCAATAAATGATATAAAATATATGATTTAGCAAAATATGTTTGCATGATAAGAGAATGCACGTTGCGATAAATCAAAATTGTGAGTCAATCGGTACGAGATTTCAATAAAAGTAGATAAAATTTTAACATACTTCTACAGTCAAATTCAACGATACTCCACGATAACACACATTTACTGATGCATTATTTAATTTTGTACAGAAAATATTTTCTCTTTTATTAAAATTTAATTTTCGTGATATGCTAGATGGCATTTTGCACAAATTGCTTATGTTGATGGTGAAGTTTTTCCAAATCAAAAAAAAATGTCAAATTTGATATGGTAAACATATCCAGAAGAGAATTCATTATAACTTATCTCAAATCCTTCTAATAACGATGCCGGAGCTTGTCCGTGATATGTATTTTGTATGCAAAATAGATTTTAATATCACGTTCTATTTAATGTGATGTATCTTGTGTGCACCTCGGCAACGTACGCTGTTTAGTAATGTTTTGCGAAAAGCCAGGAGACTCTTCAGAGGGACTTAATTTTGAGGATAAACTTTGTACAAGATCATACTTTTTTCATAAGGCAAAAAGCAAAATAGTTGCTTATTATCTGATTCTTTCAAATTTTACTCCTTCCGATTTTAGATGAAAGCAACCAAAACTTACACTGTTATTCGAAAACTCGATTCCCCGGAGCATCTTTCTCATTTATTATACATAATTTGAGCATCAGCTTCTTGCAAAAAACTGCGTTTATTCGCTTGTCTTTGAAATTAATTTTAATAATTGAAGCAAACTTTGAGAACGCAACTTTTCTTTGTTTTTCATTAAAGTTGCGCTTTTTTTTTTATTTATACCTTTTTTTATCCAAGAAATACAAAGGACATAATAACTTCTTACACAGACGACAGGTATTAAAAGCAAACAAAAAATCTCACGGACAACACGTTGAGTGAAACGAGAAACTTTTTATTAAAAATAATTGCTGCATATATCAGCGTAAATTACTTCTGAAATAAAGAAGACGAGTAACCGATCGTTAAGCCGAGAAATTTAATATGCATGTAATAAAATGACATAGAAAACAAAAATAATAATTAAACCGCTCCTCAAAATTGATTGACTAACACAGCTTATTTTGTTTGCCGTCAGGGTGCTTTTGCATTCAAGTGCCGCTTCATCTCTACGACTGCAATTCGATCAGGAAAGATCGTTCCGTACAAATTATCTGATATTGGAGAAGGGATTCACGAAGTCACGGTTAAAGAATGGCGAGTACCAACTGTTCTAGCAATCGCTACGCTTCGTCATTGCACTATCGTTAGAGTATCCTCGGCGCTTGCTCAAATCAGATTAATTAAAACTGCGCAAAAATAAATAGAAAGTCCATGCAATTTCATTCACAAATTAACAACACAGATCAATGATTTAGTAATTTGTCATCTCATTTTCCCTGGGTTTTGTTCATTTGTTTTTTTTTTGTTTTTTTTTTTTTTTTTTTTTTTTTTTTTTTTTTTTTTTTTTTTTTATTTTTTCAATAGAAAATGTTGATTTTTTATTATTCAATTGAATTGAAAGTTTCTCAATGGAAAAGAACCTCGAATTGCAAATGCATGAAAATAAAATCAAGTTGTTAAGTAAATGAGAACTAATAAAACGCTTTATTCAAACATTCAAAAGAAAAGGAATTTCTGACGGGGATTGTGCAATATAATTTCAATACCTCGCCGAAACGGAGTTCATACAACCAACTCATTATTAGCAGAAATCTTATCTCTATTTACATAAAATTAAATATCTTACTTATGTAAATCGAGTCATTCAGTTCTGTAGTTAACCTCTGCAAGATACATTAATTAAACAACAAAGAGCCAGATACAGTTTGAATTCCAGTCCCAGCACTAAAAAGTACCAAATTAAATTTCACAAATTTAATGGCAACTACGTCATGTATCAATAGGGGCGATGGTAGTTTGAAATAAAATTTGGTCGTGTCCGAATATGAGCAAATAAGTGGCGCCACATATGGCAAAATGTGAAATTGACAAACAGTTGATGGGAAACTTTTCAATTATTTTTCTTTCAAGTTGAGAAAACCCTGAGACATTATATATCGCTTTGAAAAAAAGTTATGAGTTCGCGAAAGTTTTCAGCGTTATTAAGGTCCCTTCTTAGTTGGCAAAAAGAGATCGGCTAATTTTGAAAGATCATTAACGCCGTGATTACAAAAAGACTTGGAATAAAAAATGATTTTTTTTTCTACACTATTTCAACATTTTTCACCCTCTTCTGTCAGCGCATATTTTTATTTCATTTTTTTTTTCTTATATACCTATTTGAAGAGAACGAACAAAAATGATGAGTTTCAAATTAACCCTAATTGCGAATGAACGAAACTAATTGATACAAGGCAATTAGTCAAACATTTCGATACTGTAAAGAGGTGAAAATTGAGATGAAATTTAAAAAATGTTTATTCGTCTGGACGCCTCGATGTGCCAAAACATTCATAGAATATTTTAACATTAAAAACTTCAAAT
Organism: Trissolcus japonicus; assembly: GCA_030522925.1. Classification (NCBI taxonomy): domain Eukaryota; kingdom Metazoa; phylum Arthropoda; class Insecta; order Hymenoptera; family Scelionidae; genus Trissolcus; species Trissolcus japonicus. The sequence goes on from JAPYZS010000003.1 coordinate 368,049, forward strand.
TCGAACATTCCGCAGGGAATTTCTGCATTGCTTTGAAAAAAACGTTCGTTGAAATATTCAACATTTCAATTTCAAGTTTTATATTTACAACTACAATGATTTGATGAAGGAAAATATTTCTTTTGTTTTATGTCGGTGCTGATTAATAATTTGTGCTTTCAATAGACTGATTGAACTTTCGTAATGACAAATAGAGTACCAAAAATGGAATGAAAATGAATGCTCGGCTTATTTTTTCGTTAGGTTGAATTATCATAACAGAATCAATATAAAATTAATTGAAACATCGATGCACGCTTTAGTAAAAAATATAATTCAATGCAGAAGAATAATTGCATTCTGAAAAATTAATTAGTCATGAAAGTACATGTTGCCGAAATAACGGTTAACTATTATTGTCATGTGAAATAATGTACTGGCAAATGTATGATTAATTAATTTGTAAACGTTCATTTTGCACGCTCAAATGAATAATTAATAATTCAAAAGAAACTGAATCCAACACAGAAAGAAATGTGTTAATTCAATTTAAGAGAAGCAAAATTAAAAGACTTCTTTGTAACTAATAATTCCATTTTTATAAATTTACTTGAGACGAACAATTTTAAAATAAATATATTGTTTAGCAAAATTGAAAATGGCGAAAAATTTCGTTTCAATGATGCTGTTTAGATAACTCAATCGTAAGATAAAACCGTTCAAAAATTGTGACAACGAAACATTTTTAAAATTCTCAACGTGTCTTCCTTTCACGTTTTGTAATCGATTTTGCCGTTGTGTTAAATTGACTTTAGTAAAAAATCTTTCAAATCTCAGAGTATATTTCATTTTACAACAAACAAAATATTAATACATAATAATTTATTTTTTGTACAATTATTTGTTTATTTTTTCGTTTGTTTTCATATAATCCATCGATTAAAAATTATTCGACTAAACTTGAATGTATGTTTTTAATGTATCATCTAACTTTAAGTAATGAAAAAAGTAATTTTATTGGCATCGCGGAGCAATTTGATACGTCATTAACTCATTCTTTATTCCGTGACCAAAATCCAAATAACGAATCCGTGTTTTGGTCGGTGCACGCGCCTGAACAACAAATCCGTCTCCACTTCGAATCATTGGTAAACCACTGAACTGCCGTGACAACAATCCACGAACGAATAAACCAAAGATTAAAGTTGATACTGCAAGATTTTCTATTTTAATGTAGCACGTAAATTCACCAAACACACATAACTCAAAATAATAAGTTGCTAATCAGATCCCTACTTAAATGTGCGGAATGGAAAAACATATAAAGACATATCACAATTGTAAAAGTTAATGGAATGAAAAACAAATAAAAAGTTGGAAAATATGCAAGGGCAAAGCGATGTATGATTTGTGACTTTGCAAGCTCAGCAATATATTTTGAAATGAATTTCAGGTTCATCAAGGCGGGAGACCGTGTGTCCCAATTCGACGATATTTGCGAAGTTCAGAGCGACAAAGCGTCGGTGACGATCACAAGTCGATACGACGGGGTGGTGAAAACTTTACATTACAAAATTGACGATGTGGCCCGCGTGGGTAATGCCCTCGTGGATATCGAGCTCGACAAAGATGACGGGAACGAAAACGCGACCGAAGCAACGCCAGGAGATCCAGTCCGAGACGAAGTCGAGCTTGATCGATTGTTCTCAACCAAAACCTCTCGTGCAAATAAAGTTCTAACCACTCCTGCCGTCAGGCGGCTGGCTTTCGAAAATAATATCGATTTAACGAAGGTCCCACCTAGCGGAAAAAACGGCAGAATCATGAAAGAAGACGTTTTAGCGTACTTAGCGAATTCCGGCCTAGATTCAGCCAAACCGGACGTCACGCAGCAACCAAGCGTCGAGGGTTGCATCGTGCCTTTGAAACGCTACACGAAACATATGTACAAAACTATGACGCAGTCCTTGGTAAGAGTTTAAATCTATTCACAAACTTTTCTTCTTATTTTCTTTCTTAGTTTTTCTTCTTCTTCTTGTACCTTTTTTGGTACACCTTTTTGTATAAAAAAAACTTGTCTGTCGCACAATTGAAAAGCACGTCCCAATTTTCCACTGCAAAAAGTACGTTTAATTTGTGAGTGTGTAAAACAAAATATCGAATTAACAATACGTTGATGAGACAAAATGAAAAAAAAAAAAATAAAAAATTCAAATAATATTTTTTTATTTCTACATCAGCTTACAATAATATGTTTTTTATATCACTCGAAAAAATATAATATCACGTAATGTTTTAACGATAAAATAAAATATAAATTCTGGTTCTGGTTTACAGAAAGTTATTGTGATCGCAATTTATGTGTAACTGCGATTAACGACAACGGCGAATTTACGCTGTCGAGATTACAAGCGCGTATTATTGTATTTTTGCAACCCCTTCTTATTATTCGTGCACCTAAAAACTATACAGTTTTAAAACTGCACCGTAACGGTACATTATAAACGTTAAAAGTTTGCCCCCAAAACTCGCATCATTTATCATTTGCCATTTTCTATATAGAATTTCTCGTTTAATGTGGATAATCAGGATCTAAAAGTAGGTGAATTATTCGTGGAAAAAACAAGTTCCAAAGGTGCATCTGAATTTTGAACGCTATTATATATATCTCATTGCTGAAGTCCGAACTTTCTGTTGAATTACCACACGCTAAGGCGGATGAATATTCAATAATAATTTTTTCTCTGATTCTCTACGAACCAAAGTCAAACATGTTTATGCAAATTAATGTCCAAAAAGTAAATCGAGTCTGACAGTTCATTTTCTCAGCAGAAAAAAATATTGAAGTCCAATATTATAGATACTACAATTTTAAATATACAATCTAACCTTAATTAACCTTTTAAAGTAAATTTACCCTAAACGAACGACACTATGGAACATCAAAGTTAAATGTTTCTTTTGTAAAATTTAATTCTAGTTATTAAAGATAAGAGTTTCGCGGAACAGGGAAGTACCAGAGTAGGTGAACTTCTTAAATTTGTATGTAATAATACGAGTGTTGAAATTTAATTAACCAATTATACGAATTCATAAATTAACTTGGCCATTCGCTCGAGTGAATTTTATCGCACGTTTTTACACCTTGAGGAAACGCAATTAAACTGCACTTGTAAAACGTTTCAAGTGACGCAATTTGAATTCCATAAGGCACTATATTCCGGTTATGAAATTTCTGTCATGATGTGTGAATTTTATTGCCTATAATTTTTTTATCTGCCCGAGAAAAGTGACATTATTAACCGACAATACAAACGTGTGAATTTGTGCCGCTGCCGTTACGTAACACGCGAATTGTATAAATCGAGCCCAATAAAGAAATGATTGCCTGCGATATTGTCACTTGAAGTTATTCATGTCACGTGATGACGATAATGTTCCTATTTTTATTTCCGATCGAATATCAGTGTCATGAATATCAGGCACTCGTCGTCGGGCGAGGGAAATGCTCCAAGAAAGAGATTTCATGTAAGAGTCGATTTTATAACTGTTTACAAAGCGCGAATGCACAAGAAAAAAAATAACATTCTTAAAACGCCCGAACTGCTTAGTATCTTGATAAATCAAATCCCCTCAATAGGAGGGAAATGTTTTAAAATTCCGACTTCATGAAAAATTATTGCACCTCAGAATCCCCGAAATGATACAAAAACACAATTTTATTATCTAGTTTACTCGCTGATACAATCTGTCGGTTTGTTTCTTAGCAATGAGCTTGTAAAAAAAAAGCTGTTGACAGCTGGTGAGGTTACACCGCGTAACTTGAATGAAAATGAACGTTGAAAAATTGATTGGATGCAATGCCGGTATTTAGAAGGTCAATTTTTTATGAAAATTAAAGCAGAGGTTAAATTTGTCTATGGCCTTTACGATTTAACCCCTTCATAGAGATTGAAACAATTATCAGTTCGTAAAGCATTCCAATATTCATATTTGAAACGGATTTAGCATCATTTTAGAGAACAACGTTCCTTGAGCCTTGAATTTTTTGCGTTAGAAATATCCTGGCAAAGTTTAAACGTATCTCCACCTAAACCATTTTATCCTCGACCATTTGTTCCCCCTTTTTTCTAACTATATTTCAAACGTAAAAATGAAAATTAAATGGATTCAAGTAACATTTTACACTTTATAAGTTTTGCTTGTAAAAAATGGGTGGTAATGGAGTAAGTTTGGAAATTACGTGAAATTACATTTATAAGAATATCAATGCAAGGAAACACGGCGTTGAAAAGCAAAACGACTCTCGGATTAAATGCAATTTAAACACAGCTCAGAGCAACTTTCGATCCGAACTTACTTTAATTTCAATGATGGTACAACCTTATCCCAAAAACTATAATATGAAAATAAGTTTTATAAGTAAAATTAAATGCATCAAAAATTTTATTACATTAAAGAGATTACTGAAGGGGTTAGAAAGGATGAATGAAGTTAAAAAAGTTTAAAATCATAAAATATTATTTAATAATAATTTTTTTATGTATATTATATTTTTTTGATAATCATCTTTTAGTATATCAGGGCGAAGTGTGATCGTCTGCTCTAAAACTTTTGCAACGAGGTCTAGCATTTGCCGAGGGTCAGCTTGTTTATGGCAATTTTTGTAGTCAATTCAAAATTATACTGTTTGTTCCACGTAATCCAGCAAAATCATGTTGCCCGTCGAAGTTAAGGAAAGTTTGACGGTGCAATATTTTCCGAGATATAGCCTGGAAAAAAAACGTGATCAGTGCGCTTGCGAAGAGGCACATATGAATTCGATAACCAGGTCGAAATGAAGATAGTTATTTATGCCATATGAAAAATCTGTTGCGAATAAAAAACCAGTCATACAAACTGAAATATAACAGAAATCAAATATTCGTCATTTTTCTACCGTATTTCCTGTTGCATCTGTTTTCTGTTGTCAATTAAAAAAAAAAAATAAAAAAAAAACAGTACTCATTTGTCCTGTAATACAAAATCATCAAATTTCATTGTTTTTTTATTCAGTACGACTCGACCAGCATTGCTCTCATAAATTTTTCATCTCCATTTAATAAATTTGATTACGTTATTATTATTTTATTGATCCAATTTCCGAGATACTTTTTTAATGCAACGTCACATGTTTTGTTCACTTTTTTTTGTACTTCTGTTAACAATTTTTCGACGTTAAATATTTTGTTAATGAAAAAATATTTTCTTTCGTGTTACATTTTACCTTCTTTTACCTTCCTTTGTCTGCTCTGACCCAACGCTTTCACTATACACATATAATCATATATCAAACTAATCATTTTTTTCGTTACTTTTTTTGAACTCACATTTTTCTCATGCTTTTGTTTTAGTTTATTTTGTTTTTTATTTAACCCCTTTGTATAAAAAGCTTTCATACAAAATTAAAAAAAAAACTCACAAACTCTTGCAGCTGTTAAATAATTTTCAAGAAATTTCACATTTTTACACGTGAAATTATTCTGTAATCATTCTTTAGTCAATGAGTATTTCTGAGCTTTTACAAACAAAATTATATAAACTTAATTGAAATAAAAACCGCCTTTTGGCGATTCTAATTTTCTCTACATTTAACTGCAAATACAAGAAAAATGCACTGGAAAATTGGACGATACTTTAATCGAAGAAAATCTTTACAGCTGCAATTCAATTTCTCAAGATTTTTTAATTTAATTTATTTTCCAACTAATTAATTTTCAATTCTGTGGCTGTGAGAAAAAACCAGTAAAGTGCTTTTTTGTACGTTCAAGTTAAAAACATATTTTATGTTGTTATTTTTATCTACTTTTATAAGACGAACTCAAAAAAGCGTTCCTATGGAGATCAAAAAACTATATTCACAATTTTCGACATTATCCAGAACTCTAATTTTGTTTTAAAAAATGTTTAAAGTTTTTTTTGATGTTTTTATGTTTGTAGTTAACTGGTTTTTCCTAACAGCCACAGAATTAATTTCGATACAAAAACCCTAACTGTCCCTAACATTTTCTCTGCTGAAAAAATTACGAAAACTATTAGTAACAGATTTTTTTTGTTCATTTCACATTTTTTTCATGTAATGTTTCATTTTCTGCATCATAAATAAAAAATGTACTAAGATGAATACAGTACTTATACAGCATTGGATGTTTCAGAGTATACCACACTTCGTGTACAGTGACGAATGCGATATGACAAAACTAGTGCGACTCAGAAATGATGTAAAAGAGGATCTTGCAAAACAAGGCGTATCGTTGTCCTTCACGCCATTTTTCATAAAGGCAGCCTCCAGGGCATTGGAGCAATTCCCTGAGCTTAACGCATGGCTTGACGAGGAGTCGCAATCAGTCCGGGCTCTTCCGGATCACAATATAAGCCTAGCGATGGACACGCCGGAAGGGCTTGTAGTGCCCAACATTAAGAAAGTGCAGAACCTCAACATCATACAGATAGCAAAAGAACTTAATAGACTGCAAAACGCTGGCAAGAATTCTTCGATCCAGATCAACGACTTGTCAGGCGGAACTTTTGCGCTTTCAAATATTGGAGTGGTAAGAACATGAAAATATATATCTGTGGCTGTGAGGAAAAACCAGTTAACTACCAATTGAAAACATTAAAAAATAAAACTTTGAACATTTTTTTAAACAAAATTAGAGTTCCGAATAATGTTGAAACATGTAAATTATAGTTTTTTGATCCCCATAGAAACACTTAAATGTTCAAAAAAGCACTTAACTGGTTTTTCCTCATAGCCACAGATATATATATATATATCAATATAAAAAAATGGACAGAAAGAAGAAAAAAAATTCTATTTGATGAAGTACGAGGTGGAAAATTGGGAATGTTTTTATAGATGAAAAAAATATATCAACAGAAAAAAAATGGAAAGAAAAAAGTCTCTTGGATAAAGTGAGGAGTTAAAAAATGGGGCATTTCTTTTTAGACAATCTGATAAATTGAAATTGATTTTTTCCTTAACTTTTTTTATTAACCTATTTTTGTTGTTTTGTTAGCTCTAAAACTTTATTCACAACACATAAAACGACAAGGAAGAAATGTTGCTCGTGTACTGAGTACACGGCGCACGCGACAATGTTAAAAATTTGACACGAGCACCAATATCAAGTGTAACTTTCAACTTTAATTTCTATTTAATAATACATCCAATTCGCTTTTTCGTGTAGTACCCGGCACGTTTGTAGGTTCGATTTGTGTTGGTCCAATTGAGTTCAAAGGGTTAGATACGTTTGTGCATTGAAATGATGGATTGAAAAATTCATTGTTTTTTACGAGCATTGTTATCAACAGTTGAGAACAATTACATGTCAAAGGATTTCGACGAGTCAAAAAAATGCCAAAGCTGTTGAAAGTTTAATGGGCGCGCGACGTCTAATGGGAATTTTGTGTAACTTTAATTACCGTCAGAAGCAGAAATTCGGGCCAAAATAAAAGGAACATTTTCTTAATGAACATCCGAGGCATAAAATTTTAACGGTCGTGTTGCATGTCAGTTGTCTAATGTTGCACTGACGAAATAAATTTTCATCTTAAAACAAGCCGTAAATGTCATAATCAAATTGAACTGTCATGCATATTCATGCGGCATCTCGCGCGCGGTTTAATCATAACGGATTGTAATTTATCCGACGGTAATTTTGACTAGACTTAATTGTCTCCATGATCTGGAATCCCGCGTAAATCGTTGAAACAAATTAATTACAATTATATACGATTATTAAAATTTATCTTGTTTGTACACATTGCGTCTAAGCATGACTCGAGTCAGATTACACTAAAGTGCTATTACTTGTACCGCAGGCATACCTACATCCTGCTTTTCCGACGTAAAATAACACACAAATAATTACGCAAATAATTTACACAAAATTTACATTAATATTATAATAAAATATAGTTCACAGGTTATTAGCTCTGTTCAGTTAAAATGATCTAATTTCCTGAATGAAAAATGATATAAAAGTAAAAAAAAGAACCCCACCTGTCGATTGCTTATTTTTCGTTGTTAATTTTTATAGTAACACGCGATCTAATTTAAGGAATGAATGGATGTCTCGGTCGTGCGACAATTCATGTCACCAGTGCAATTCTCTTTCCGTACATTCAGATATCATCTTCTACAAACTTGCTCTGATAACTCGAAGAAGTAATTTGAACAATACATCATAACAGCTATTGTACAGATGGTATTTCTTTATTACAAAAATTTTTATCGGTTTTGATAGACTTTTCAACAATCTGTGAACAAGAGGAACTTGTCAAAATGTTTTATAACAACTGATTGTGTTTGATTTGAAATCCATTTCTGCCTTTTATAACGGCAATTCGGTGACGAATATCGAGGTGAATATTCTTGACTTTTGTTACGTGAATTATAAATATTATTTATGTTCGCTAATTGTTTCAATATTATCACAGTATTTATTAACATTATCGTTACTGTTTTTGTTGAGTCGATGTAATTATATTATACCACTCTTATTCCCATTTTGTTTGTAAAAGCGAATTGCAACGACGAACGAAATTTAAGCAACAAGTTCAACAAATGTTCAAAAACATTTTAATGCAACTAATGCATGCGTTATCAATTAATAAATCTACTATATAATCATGAATTCCGATTTTATTTCTTATCAAAGAAAAAATTCAATTTTTTTTTCTTTGATATTAAATAAAACACGTACTGGGATTATTATGATTTCTTGAATGCGGGACGTGTTATCCGTTTCACTTTCGGTGAGAACACGTTTGGCAAACTACAATGTCGGTAACGCAGCATGTAAACAGACAGCTGGTTTGGAATCTTAATATCTTTTGGCAACAGAAGGTGATAAGATAGTGCAGATTATATACCAACGTGATACCAGTGCAGTGCTATAAATCTAGCCGATTTTTATTAATTTTCATTGCCAAATGTTCACGGAGGCGTAAAATGTTAATGCTAAAAGTCGCAGTGAAGTTTCGAAACGAGTTGTTCAAAAATGACAAAGCCAAGTCCATTTTAAATTACAAAAAAAAAAACGGAAAAAAGAATGTTCCGAAAACATTTGCCTGATGCAAAGCTCTAAAATGATAACATGCAAAACTCCAATAAAAGTTTATCTTTTTTTACACGCGCTATGTCGTAAAATATTATATCCGTACCAATGAATAAACGGCAAAATGCAATCTTATAAAAAGTAGAATCTTATATTATTTATTATAAAAGCGATTGCAAATCTCTTAAAGCAAACTAACCAAAAGTTATATCTGATGATGTTTTTGCGCGGATACATTAAAAAAAATGAAGTTGTGGGAATTTATCTTAATTCGTACTACATTTTGAGTGTTTATTGTTTCCTGTACATATTTTAGGCAGATAACTGGTCTGGAAGATGTGGAAAATGCGTTCGAAAAAAATATGGAAAATAAGTATACAAAAATACAAAAAGCTCTATAAAATGTTATCATTGCAAGTTCGATTAAACAGATGAATGTTAAATTTCATCGAATTAATATGTGAGGGTTTTAACAGCGGTATGGTCTCACACATTTGTTTCTAGCGTTCAATATAAAACCTCTCCTACATTGGCAACCAACGACGCATCGCTATAACAGAAAACAAAAATCAATTAGATAATTTAAATCAATGAAAATTATGAAAGTTTAAACAACTAACAAAAAAGATAGCTGTACCATTGAACAGAAGGTTGGTTTTACGTGACACCGACGTGGACATGTTGTACCACATCTTTTCCACACCATGTTCCTAGGACATTTTCCTACAAAGTCGATTCATATTTATATATTTTTTCTTCAAAAAAAAGGTTTTGAAATGAGTTAAGAAATTTCTTACTTCTACCATGTTCTTGACTTGAAACCGCAACAATCACTGCAGTCAACAAAAATAAGATCAACACTTTCCTCATAATGGCAATAATTTACAGTTAACTGCTAATAACACACTGCGTTTGCAAATTGCAAAAATATTACTCTTTTATAGAACCAGTAATCAAACAGGGAAAATATCAGTGAACAAACACAATTGTAAAAATAAGCATATCCTAAATGAATAGCAGGTACAATAACACAAACAACATGTTTTTATGAATCTTTTTGCATTTTTACAATATCATTTTTCATTATACAATACGATCAGATAAATATTTCATTTGTATAACAAAAGTTAATTAAGACGCTTCGCACTTGAATTTAATTGTTGCATAGCTGGCGGGCAACAATTAATTTAAGTTGTTTAATTGTTTTCAGATTTCAAGGTGTACAATTTTTAGTTATAACTCTTAATGAGTTTCTATAAATCCGGAATTATTAATGTTTTCGCTCAATATAAAAAGCTTTATATTCGAAGTTAAGAGTTTTTATAACTTCGAAAATATATAATCGTAATACACATTTTCATAATTTCGTAATTTGATTACAAATTCGTATTTTGAAGAATATAAAAGATGTTTGCAACAACTTTGAATCATTTAGAATCATATTGAAATATACAAAAAATGTGATTGCACATTCTGTTAGATTAACATTTATCGGGTGTAACACATTCCTTCTCGGCGTTATATAAAAATCCTTCTTTGCACCGACATCCAATGATGCATTGCTGAAAAATAGAATATAAATTCTATCATGAAACAAGTATGATTACATTTTTCCATTATCTGTATGAGAAACGTGCATGATAAAAAAAGGTCTGCTTTAATCTCTGTAGTTTTTTCATTTGCAATAAATCGAAAAAATATTAAATAAATTTTACTTAATCAAAAAATTTACTGGTGAATATTTGAATAAATATTAAAAGAAAATGCATATTTTATATATAAAAATGAAACATATTTTTTGATTAAAGCATATAAAATTTACCAGTGTGCATGGTCTGTTCGGATCAGCGTTACAAGTTGGCGGACACGCACTGCCACAAGAGGTCCATTCCATATTCTCAGGGCATTTTTCTGAACATTTAAATTATCGTTATGAACCATATTATAAGACGTCTATCAAGTAATTAATAAAATCGTATGCAACTGTGTAACAAGTTGTATAAAATTAGTTATTATATAAGTTTGCTTTTGTTTATGTGAGAGTAAACATTTTATTATTCGAAGAAAAAATTAATCTTACTCTTTTCTTCTTGACCACAGGCAACAGCAACCACTGCTGCCACAAAAATAACTGTCGCCAATTTTAACATAGTTGAAAACGTTTAACTACTCAGAACACACTGCAGAAAATGCTTGAAAACAAGCCTTATATACGATTGTAAAAGCAACAATAAGGAAAATAGTAAACTAAATTATACAAACAAATGCGTAAATACCGTCTGAATTTGATTTACAAACAAAAAATCTATTTTTGTTCACATTATCTTGCACTCATAATTCTGATAATTCAATTTTTTTCAAAATCCTAAAAACATGCGTGAGAATATGTTATTTCAATAATTTTTATAAAAAGAATAGAAGGAAATCGAAAGGACTATTTGAATTAAATTTGCAGATGAAAAATTTAGATTTGTATTTTGCCAGCTTACATTTTTAACTTTATAAAATGATATCAAACAATTTTCAAAATTAACACTGATGTTTCGGGATACAATTTCCAGCTCGGTTTAATACCAATCCTGCACGACAGACGCATCCTGGGACACATTGCTAAAAAAAACAAGCACACATTTTAACAAACATAACAAGTTTAAAAATAACATTTTGATTTCCATTTTACTGTATAAATTAAACTTTTAAATTTTACCATTGTGCACATCTGTGACGGAGGAGAGTCGCACCTTTCAGGACATGCGGTACCACAATTTGTCCACACCTTGTCACGCGGGCATTCTGCAGACAAAAAAGTTCAAACAATTTCATCCATCCGTACACGAAAGCAAACACAGTTCCGAATTATTTAAATTAGTTTAGAAACAAAATATTTGAGTTGAAACTGAAAACAAAATTGTACACACTATCCTGATGTGTTTAACTTTTAATTATCCAGTCATTAACTAACAGGTTCATTAGGTAAGAGAAAAATTTGATGAATTCATTAATTATAGAAAAACAATTAACACTGATGTTAAAACGAAAGATGGAAAATGTCACCTTGAGCTGCTGCAGCGAGAGCTACAATAAGAAAAGCGATTAACAACTGTTTCATGATTTCGATGCTTGAGTCACACCTGATGATAAACTGTACTCACAGTTAGCAAGGTTCAACTTTTATACAATCAATGAGTAAACGAGGAAATATCACCTTACATAAAAATTCTTGACAAAGCAATACTTAAAATTACACTGATAACAACGGAATACAAATTTGTTGACGTTTTCCTTATAATTGTTTAAGTAAGAACAACATTTGCTCATGGAGATTTTCCCACAGAAAAATTCAATATACGCGTGAATCAATTTGCTATCCTGACAACTAAATTTTAGTCAATTTCATTATTTACCGTGCCAGAAAAATTTACTATAGAATATGAATCATTCAGGAGTTTCGAGGAAACAATAACATGGAAAAACTTTTCAGATTGAACATTTTATGAAATTTAATTACGCAAAGATATATGTAAAATTTAATTATTCTCCGAACCCACCTCGTTAAAAATATGATTCTGTTTGTAAAAATTGTTAAATTTCTTTGCTACATACACAATGTATATACATCAACATTGAAAACCTATACTTGAACAGGCAACCTTGATTCATCAGACTTTTACGTCAAACCTGCACTAACATACGAACATATTTTTTTTCAAACTCGTAATTATATTTTCAACGTGTAAATAAACATGCATCCATGTTCCTTTTAATGATGCAGTATATAGATGTAAAGAAAAGAGGAAAAGCTTGGCTCAATCGTATGGCCTTTAATGTTTTGCAGAAACTGATGTCCCTATTTGATTATCGAAGCTAAATATTTATGCACTTCTTAATAATATGTACTCCGATGAGTGTACTCGGATGATACTCATTTTTTATAACGTTGCACTATATTCAAGTTATTTGATTGATAACAAAAATGATTTAATGATTATTCATTTCTCAGCATGATGAAATTAAAAATTTTCCATACGAAATGAAAGATCTGTTCCATCAGAACTGGAGAAAGTTATACAAAAATCTCGTCGATTATTCGGATTTGAAATGGAATTTAACGAAAATAAAACTTGATTTTTCAGGTCGGAGGGACGTATACGAAACCAGTAATTCTGCCACCGCAAGTTGCGATCGGTGCTCTGGGTAAAATTCAAAGAGTTCCTCGGTTCGATGAACAAGAGCGAGTGATTGCAGCGAGCATACTGTCAATTAGTTGGGCAGCGGATCACAGGGTCGTGGACGGGATGACCATGGCAAGATTTTCAAATTTGTGGAAGCAGTACGTGGAGAAACCGTCATACCTGATATTAGGGATATGAAGCGTGTACCCGAATATCGCACACATATCATCCTAATGGATTGTGGGGGTTCGTGCAATTTATCTGAAAGCTCAAATCCACTCACCGCGGCAGCCTAATCGCGCCCTCGCTCTCTTCCTCTTACTCCTAGTTATCAATCTTTCTATCGCTGGCGTTTCAATGCCCGTTTCACCTCTCCTTCTCTTCACCACCTTTATCTGAACCCTTTCCCTCGTCTTTCATTTCCCTCGGTACACATGAAACACACAATCGCACTTTTGCGCCGACGAGATTGTCGTCCTGGACAATGGCTCAGGTAGATATCTTCATGCTCCGCACTTATATATTTGATATAAAGTAAAAAACCTAATTGCCTCCTAAGCAATCATTCATTTTTTCTTTCTTAACTTCAAGATCTTATGAATCGGCATTTTAAATATACCTATGACAATAAAGTGAAGCGGGCGAATAGGCAATGTTGACAGAACTTTTGTTTCAACTATTCTGTCAACAAATTATTGTTAAAAAATTGTACGCGTATCATTTGGTTCATTGTCGTGTACAAGATTTGTGACAAATTGTCACTTGATTCGCTTACTGGGATGTGTAGGGGTGATGATTTTATCGTTTTCGGTAACGGACTTATTATATTACAGCCACGGCATGACATGTGAAATAAAAATCAAGATCATCATAAATTGTTAGATAAGGCAATTTGAAATATTGTTTCCTCGAGACCGAAATCGATGAGCACTGATCAATATCCACAGAATCCAATTTATATTTTTATGGCGGTGATATTTTTTTATAATATTCAGATGTAGTAAGACGGAAAAGAAATTGTACTAAAAGATATATAGGTTGAGGTCACAAAAATTAAAATCTTTATTAAACTTGAAATCTTTTCTAAGTTTAATTTTAGCATTAACTTAATCGTTGACCTTTAATCATAAATTCGATTTTAGCAAATAGTTTTAATACTGAGACAGCACCGAATGAGGCGTAAAATTTCACTTATGACAGATCCAATTTTATTGTCATTAGAAATCGATGTAATCGCAAATCAGCGTTTCAATTACAACCGTTTTCTCAAGGATTTATCAAAATTGTCCCCGAATTAAATATCGTAAAACTAATTTCATCACCGTGCACAAAAGGACTCAAGGAAATGCACGTATTTTCCTTTGCATCTGCTATGTACGTTTTCTGCATTTGCATAACCCCAATAATTACATAATTATAACGACAGACATCTGATTTTCTAGTCACGTTCTGAAAATTATCTCACTTGTTCGCAAAATCTCACCTAACGGAGATAAATACGAAACTGATTGTGATTAAAGTTTCATTCAAATTTTCAATGCATCGCAAAGATTAATTTTATGATTATTATAAACACAAAAAGTTACTGATTCATAATAATAGCACATCTACACGCAATTCAAAACCAATATTCTGATTATTGAATATTTTTATGATTATTTCAAGTATTGTTACGCTCCTGTAGATTGCAACAATTCGAGAATTTTTCACACGACAAGAAAATCGAACGGAAAAATAGTGTATGATAATAGATTCAACATAACTCAAAAACCGCCAGAAACCATATTCAAAATGAGTAGTAGTTGAAAAAAACACACTCAACTGCTTTCTTCATATACATAAGTATATATAGGTATAGAAACTAGCATCTGATTAAGGTAAATAGTGTTATTTTAAGTTTACACATTTGAAGCCTAAAACTACGAAAAAATTGGATTTGCTCTATAGACAAATATATATATATATATAATTATATATATATTGAATGGCATTTAAAATATTTTTTTAAACCTTACTTAAAAAATTAAATTTAAACAATTTTAAAAACGAATATTAAGATGATAAATTCGTTTTAAATATAATAAAGATAGTTCTAAGCGTTTTACATATCGGTGTTTAATAAACAACGCGTTATTGAAAACAAATTAAGAAGAAGGGTGCCCAAAGTTTAAAATTCGTTGAAAGGTTTTTCTTCTGCCTGCATAATTGATTTTTTTATGGAGATCGAAACAAATAGCCCTATAATATATTTGAAAATGCAATTTAACCACTTGGGTGGGTAACCAAAACAAGAGAAACATTTTGGAAATCAGAAATCGGCAAATAAAGCTGCCAGACGGCAATTAACGAAGCTCGACTCGCGATCTCACCGAGTTTAAGCACTCTAATTTGCATCAGAACAAACTCACGGATAACTCGGCGTACTATTTTACAAAGTTTCGTCCGATATTCTGTAACGGCGTGCGCACGAGATAACTCGATATTGCGACGGAGGTCCAGTGCGACTATATACACTGACAAAAAAAAAAAACGTAACCGAGTATTATTAGACTGAACCAAAATTTGTGTATAGATATCGGTAGAATAAAAGAAAGCGCCAGACAATGTTATTGCTCATAATCCAGTTAGCTTCTTATCGTTCGGAAAAAATTGGATGAATCCGCAGAGTTTTGATCAATGTTATCCTGGGAATTGATATGATGAGCGAGAGGAACTGTCAGTGCAAACAGGTTTAAATGCGTATTTGAATCATTCCGGATCATTACAATTGTCAGCTTTTCTCCATTATTTTCACTGATACGTAAAGGGAGTTTATTCTTTGAAAAAGTAGAAGAAGCAGGAAAAGGGATTTTGTGTTACAATTGTTTGTCATGCGTATACTCTCTGGTCCGAAAAAGCAGTTTGACACATTGCCAAGTACAAGAAACAGAGAGAGGGTTGAAAGTTCTGTTAGTAAAAAATCGAAATAATACTGAAAAAAAAAAACGAAAAAGGAGCTCGGAATTAGAGACAGCATAGCATTCGGAATTGGGACGTAAAATTAAAATCGATTTTCAATTGAGTAGTTGCAATGCCAACATTCACGATTTATCCTAAAAACGATCACTTCATTTGTCTCTAGTCAATTCGAATGATTTATTATGTCGACGCACCACTGACAATGTTGAAATGAAACATCAAAATTCCAAAGGATTAAAAGACTAAGAACTATAAACAGTGTGAATCATTGTGATCGAAACCCTGAGTACATAAAACAGACGGTGAAAGATTATACCGTAAAAGGTGAAATGAGTAATCAAACTAATTTATGTTATTTGTTTTTTATTATACATACATTTGTTTTTGTTTGTTTTTATTTTTTTTAACAAGGTACTACCTAAATACAAAATATTCAATATATAGTCAGTCTGTTAGAGTGCAATGGACTCTCAATAATTGTCCAAAAGTGAAAAGTCCGCAAGCATTTTCTTGGGCTGAATAGAAAAGCTGAGGCGCGACTTACTAATCGCGCCTAAAGATCGGCGACGAGTTTTGAGCCCAAGTAGAGGCGCAAAGTGGTCGGTTGCAGGGAACGTTTGACACATGTGAGCAATTACGGAGAGCCTATTGTAATAGGTGGAGTGTATACATAAACGTGGTCGTCGAAAATATGTACAGTAAAAATGTCGCCTATCTGCTCTAGTTTCTCGCTCACGATTTTCATCCTAGCTTTTTCAACCCTATTCTCAGCTCTCCCTTAACGTTCTTATCAGGTAACATTTGATGTGGCTGAAGTTCGTAACGCGATTGTCGCGATTGCGTGTCGCAGCTGTGCTCGTATCAAAGGAAATTCAATTTCATCGGGCTATAAAAATATAACTTTTTTGCCAACTTATTTCTTCTTGTCTAAATGTGCGTAATCGCGTTACCGAACCCTGGAGTCTACTATGCTAAAGATATCAACTGATCTAAGTAATATTAATATTGTTTTTATCAATATATATTGTAAAAACCAATAATATTACTGGGATCAATTTACATCCAAGTCTAGTAGACCCCCTGACGACGTTTGTGGCTAAATTTTTTATAATGATCAATCTATCTATCCCGTTACAAGTCAATAATAAAGTGCACGGATGTAGAAAAAAAACTTTACATCAACTTTTTCTGTACCTGACGTAATCAACGTTGAACAATGTTCATCTGAGCCATAAATTACCCGTAAATGAACCAACCATGTCGTTACTTTTTTTGGAAATGTTATATTTAGACTCGTCGTTGGAGTAGTTAGATTCAGTAAAAGTTAGTGACATTTTTTTTCATGTTTTCGGGTACGGAAGACTGCTGATAAAAATGATTACAACCCTTCAGGTAACACTGCCATCGTCAACCTACATAATCAACAACAACAAAAATAAAAACGTGGAGTATGAATATTTTATATTTCAAGTTTTTTTTTTCAATCAAATCAGCAGATGGAAGAGACAGAATTGGTAATACAAAATTTTAATGGAATGAAATGGAATAAACAAATTTTGTTATTAATTGGGTTGCAAGCTTGTGCAACGTTTTTTGTCCACGGGTAGCTTGATTAATTGATGTTTTATAATTTATATCATTTTGCATATTTACATGTAGCAGTTTTTCTCAAGAAACAATTGAAAAAATGAATGCACACTGAGAGAAATGGACTGTTAATATGACAGTCCATTTTTCACAGTGCATACTCGTTTTATACGTCCAACTGATAACACAAATTATCATTTCCAAAAAATCACTTTTGAGAAAGGTTGATTTCTGTATCAAAACACAATTTCGAATGGCTATCCCACAATAGAATTGACCCGCAATCAGATACTTTTTCATTGCTATGCAACGCAGTTAATGAAATGATAATAACCGTTATCTGCAATTTGAATTTTAACGAATTATTACCAAGAAATAAAAGCGTCAGCTAATTCAATTGCACAAATCGGTGCGAGCAAATATGAAACGAAACAAATATGAAACGCAAATGTATTTTTGATTGCGCCGGACTAATTATCATCGTGAAGCTTATTGTCGCTTGAAAAAGCATTTTAAAATGAGACTCTAACAGCAATGTCACCTGGGAACCCGACTTAGAGCATCTAATTTGTTAAATCTATAACAGTTAAAACATTCATTAAATCTGTAACAACCATAAATTGTGAATCGCGGGGTGGAAGGAGAGGTGAGGTCTGATGACAGTAGAACATAAACCAGAGAGGAGTGAATCCTTACCCGTATTTTCCAACCTTCAACATTTACAAAATTGTATTATATAAACAAGTCATTTAAACTTGACAGCGTCATCAATCTCGAAAATACGTCATCACACAGTTATTGCGTTATCTTATGCGATTTCAAGATAAGAAAATTTAGTGTACTCTCCCGCATCCCCTCTGGTTTATCTACTGTCGATCCTTGGAAAAGGAAATGGCTTCGCTCAGTTACTCGTCTTAGCAATAATGGGGCAAAAACGAACGACAAAAAGCGCATTAGAAAAGGATAGGGGGGAGGGAGTAAAAAGACAGCGGACAAAAAGGAAAGGAACGTGATGGCACAGTCTCCGAGAACTTTTGCTCGACCATGCGATTTTAGCCAAGAGTTTCGCACTGCAATAATGGCGGCTCAAATGACCACGGCCTGTATCGTGAAAACGACATGACTAGGAACGCGCTCGCTTTAGCGCTTGTTCTTTTCTTCTCGGATTGTGCCGTGATAGAGTTAGTTCCCGGGGGCGAACGTATCGTGTTACCGCGCGTATACACTCGACGTCAAAGCCACTTGGCGAAAACGCAAACAAAAAGAACCGAACAAACGGGCGCGATGCTTCGGCAAAGTTGTTTCAAAAAAAGCCGAAACAGAGTAAATTATAATCGCGACTAATCGATCGTGCAGCTCAACTCCAAGTGGAGTTAATGGTATTTTCAATTGTTTAAGAGTTGAGACGTGATTGTACGTTGAGTTGTATACATACTTCAACCGATGGTTATTTCAGAAATCGTTAACTTCGGCAATATAAAATCCTTTACTTTTGTTTTGTGCTTATTTATTCTTTTATCACTCAGATGATTTAGATTTCCATTACATGGACTCAATCTTCTATCACACTGATCAGTATTCAATCGACTCTTATACTTTCGTCCATCACACTGACTCAATTTGGCATCACTCTTAATTAGTGTTTTATTATAAGATAAAATTTGGTACTATTAATTTAGTATATGGAAAAAAAACGTTTCCAATTGTGCTATGAACTTGTTGCTGATTTTCTTATAATCACAAACTATTTGATTGAACTATGATTTGAAGTATTATATTTACAGGTTATTTTTCTTTGTCTTCTTCATCCGCTTCCACTGACTGTTTGTGCACTCAAACTTGTTTTGAACATTTCTGTATCGATTAAAAATAAAAGCGTGAATCGATTGTAATGGATGCGTTCGTCCCAGGTCACGCTAATCTACGACATAAAACAACGCGGGCGCCGATTGCTAACGGGCCAATGACAACAATAAGATATCCCGCTAATTCTAACAACGGACAGTAGCGGACTCAAAGATCCTGTTAAAACATCTAACAATGTTAAACTGTTGGCTATGCGTATGCGCCAGCTACACTGAAGTAACTTATAAACATTCTTCGCTCACATTTATAGTTGGTTAACTGCTTGTTTGTTGATTCGCCCGCCTGCTCTTTGCTATCTACGGGGATTATTATTTTGATTAATTTACGGATTCCGCGGCGGTGCTTTTGGGCTTAAATCTTCGAGCACGAGACTTCGGCTCTCTCAAACTTGGCAGGGCTCTTCACGTAAAAATACTCTTTTGTCGCGTTCGCTCTCGCAACTTGGATAGATTACTTTTTTGCACTGATATGAAACTTATTGTACGACGCTTTTTTCTTCTTCTTCCTTCCGCGCATTGTACGATCGGGCTGAAATAAATGACACGAGAAATTTGACACCTGTTTCCAGTTGATGCAATCTAACAAAATTTCGTTACAACACTTTTTTTCTATTTTATTTTTTGGTTGTTTCATTTTTATCATAAAAATTATATTTAGAGTTTGAAGATTGGCTCTACGCTTCTTAACATACATTGACAGAAAACATACTGATATATTTGACAAGTCATTCACGCAGTCATAAATCTAAAATCACTCTCGCTCGACACCGATAGATGTGCGTATGAAAAATTGGCCGAGAGACACACCGGACCAGTTTTTCAATAATTTGTCTTACAAAATACAAAGCTCAGGTTTCAAGTTAAAAAATTTCGCGTACGTCAGACGTACGGCTATCAATAGACAAGTAATTATTGTCGACCGAAAACGTTAACTTACAATAATTGTGCGTCGAAAACAAAAACATACATGAGATTCAATTTCAGAAATTCAACCACTTAAAGTTCGCTTTTTCGACTAGAAGATACAAAAAACGTGTGCTCGGAACGTAAAATTTGCCGTATGACAGCGAATAAAACCGCGACTTAAGTGCGCAGTGAAAAATATCACACGGAACATTAAATTATGTAAACTGAAAGACGTTTTTTGCGTTCTGATTTTCATAGATCCTCGTGGAGCAACGTGAGTGTGTTTAATCGCAGCAATAACGAGGCAAAATGTGATCTTGATACGAAAGTGCACGACGCGAAAAGACTCGTTTATTCGATCTCGCCTTCTCGCCAAATAAGTGGACCGTTACACGACGCTCGTGTTTTGCAATTAATAAAAAAAATAAGACCGTACAAAAATAAATACAAACTCATTAATTCAAACAAAAACAAATTTGTACCCGTGGGATTGAACGTTGACTTGAATCACTCGTAGTTTTATAATATCGGCTCGGAAAACTAAATGCAATTTTTCGAAGACAATTTCTATAACATATTGGAATTACCATTTGAATATATCACGTCTAACAAAAAGTTGGTTCATTCTCTTCTACATATTAAATGTTGTTAAACTTTTAATACTAAAACGTTTCAACATCTACGGAAAAAATTATGGAAATCGACATTTTATGAAGGATAAAGTTAATGAACTCATCTCTCGTTCAAGTTTATAAATAAAAGCTTCTCGTTCAAATTGATTTTCTCGTTATGGCAATAAAAGTATTACGATGAAACGATAAAGGGTAAAAAACTGGCTAATCGACGAGTTTCAGATCTAAAACCATTTTAAATGTTAAAAAATTATACCAATTAAATAACCGTTTGGAAACATTTAAAAATAAGATCGAAAGATATTTAAAAATGAAGTAGAAAGAATGATAAAAAAAGTACAAAGTGACGAAAAACATGAGGCCATTCGTGTCGAATGTAATTTACAAACACGAAAATATCGCGGCTCGCACAACAGTAATGAGTGGTTTTTCGGGTGTTCAGAATGTGCCCGTACACAAAATCGCTAATTAAAAATGAATTCGTCCGCTGGAGCCTCAAATGAACGGCCATCTCGTGGTGTGCAATGGTGCAAATCATTAAACACTTTTTTGCCTCGGATATATAAAAAATTCTCTTTCTTCTCTCTTCTAAAAGAAGTTCATTAGCCGGCAAATCATAGCTGTACAGCACGAAAACCGTCACGTTTTCCACCCACGTTTATAATCAATCCACTAGGTGGCATTTTGGCGAAATTATTTATTTCCTTTCGTCCTCGCGATTTTTGTTACCGATATCATAACACCTATCTAACATTATTTTCATAAAAGTATATATACGGCACGTAGAAGAATATTTCTTTTTCTTTTGCTCCTTTCCTCAAGACCTGTATCTTTTTTAGATGTGCGCACGCGTATTGTGCTTCGGCACGTGTGTGTATCGCTTTTATCCCTTTCATTTTTTTTTAAATTTTAATATCTAGTTTTTATACGAAGTATATACGTGGATACATATATAAACACACGTTACGTGAAGACGAAAGTGTCATCAATAAATACTTATCGCTTGTGGCACTAAATTGTCGTCTGTCGAAATGAAAAAAAAATATATATATAAAATATATATATAAAGTGCAAAGTGGTTCATTTGCCGGAAGAAGTGGAGTCGTATAATGCAACGGCGGGTGGGCGAAATTGCTCGACTTATTCACCGCCGACAAAACGAATTGCAAATTCTTCGGGCAAATGAAAAACCTCGATTTATATCGCCGAATTTTCGGGTCGCATGTCGAACCGCCCATCGTCGCCGATCGAATGCGCATCCGTGAATTAAACACAGCCCCCGCGACAAGCTTTTTTCGCTTCGATTTTTACCGAACCAAAATGCACTCCGACTTTGTGTCAGATTATGTCCCGGGCTTTGCAGTCGCTTCCATTCGTTTGGATTATGCTTTCGCGTTTTGTTAGTCATTTATCAACTATTGCTCTTAACCCAGTTGTCCAACACTGAAAAAATTACCAATGATCCAAACTCGACTTTTAAACAAAAAAAGTAGAATACAATTTAAAATATCAATCGACTGAAAAATCAAGGGGACTGTGTTTGAACAAAAATTACTTCAAAATGTTTTTTGGTCTGTTTTTTCAGGCTGAAAAGATACAAAGTTAACGTGTAGGTTGACGTAAAAAGTTTTAAATAGAAACATATAAAGTGACTGCAGGTTACAAAATATCCAAAAGATGTAATATCCACTTCGCCAGGACGACAAGAAAGATAAGCGCGCGACTTTCTTGTAGAAAAACTAATCGCATCGTTATCAATAAAAATATAACTTTGTCTCCTATGTTTGTTGATAACCATTCTTTCATCTGTTTTTTTATAGGAAAAAAGGTTCACCGGTCAGAGTGAGCTCTACGAATTAAGTACTAATCCGACGAACCGTTTGGCGATTGTTTGAATCGACGAGCAGTGTACAGAAAGTTATGACTTTTTTATTCCCGTGGATCTTCAGTCAGAGTAAGAAAAGCCTTTTCAAAAATCCATCGCTGATTGTCATTGTTAAGTCTGAATCGCGTCAAGTTCTGACCGGACCATGTTCTCTGTCACGTTTTCCAGCCTAGTTGAAATTCAATCCGCTGGACGAAGCAGTCACAGTTAGACTGATTTGAATTTCTCTTCGGATAGTGATAACTTAGACAGTTAATTAACGATACTGGTCAAGTGAATGTAAACGTAAGTTTGAAGAGACTTGACCAGCAAACGAATGTTCATTGAACGTTTAGAAACAAACGCTCGGTCGTGCATTGAACAAGGTCCGATGATACGAATTATTGTTGCGTTTGTATTTCGAGAACTCGACTCTGTCTAAGCTACGCGAAATTACACCGAGAGAAACTATTTTGGTCGGAAATGACCACGCCAATGGGAGACGGGTAAACTCGCCTGGCCTCTGTTCAGTCTACGTGCAACAGAGAGTCGAAGCGCAAGAGGTTTCAAGGTGATACAAAAAATATGATATCGTTACATGGTCACTGGTGTCTACTTATCATCATCGACACGACCGCTCCGGTCGATCGCAAAACGGCAACGGCAGTCTCGTGATCTGATTTGGTAAAGTCAATTCCATCCACTTCCAAAAGTTTGTCGCCAGGTCGGAGTGTGCCTTGGGCTGGTCCATCGGGATTCACTTTTGTTATTATTATTCCCTGCAGAGAATTACAATGTTTTTCTTTAATAATCTCAATTTAAACATTGAGACACAAAAAGCAATCCCGCGCGAGTTCAAAATAAAACAATATTTACTTTTTGTTTGTTTTTGTAATGCAGTTGCAATGAAATAAAACGTCGTGCGGTTTCAATGGTGAAGCAGAGCAGTACAATTCGGGAAACAAAAATAGACAACAGATTGAAAGTCCATGACTTGCGTCAAAGTTTGTGGAAAGTAATTATTGTTTTCAGCGAACACACAAAGAAACCAAAGTAAAACTCTCAATATTGTTTTTTTTACAAGTGTGTCACAGCAATACTTACAGTTTGGGCTCCATTAGCCCCTCCAGCTATGCTGAAACCGAGACCTGGATTTTTTCTAACTTGTACGGGCAACTGCAAAAGAAGAAAGAAATCAATTTTAATTTGTATCGTCATGCAAAGCAAAACCCGATGATTATAAATAGGAAAATTATTTTTCGACCGACTCCCCAGGCTTCTTATTTTTCTTTGAATTAAATTTGTTTGAACTGAAACCGGCGATTAAATCGCGTTTACAGGTAAAAAGCATTTGATACCCGTCTGTGTGTTATTGAAACATCGCGACATAATCGTTATTTGCAAACGATTCATTTCATGGCGGCAATTACAATCAAGATAAAGCTAATTTATACCGCGCGCACTCTCTTTGAACAAGCCAGTCGACTATCATTATTTTTCATATAAAAGAATATCGTGAACTGGTTCGGAGAGGAAGCGATTGAAAAATATTTCTCCAATTGCGCGATGAATTATTTTTCTTTTTATACGTTGCTCTTGTATACAAAACCACTCAATCGATTTTTAAACAAATTATAGCACCCGCGTACCAACAAAACTGTTGAAATAAATCGACAGCATTAATTTTTGCAAATACCCTTGCAAATACACTTGCGCTCAAATCTAATACTTGAGTGCACAATGTTAAAGTCAAATGTAATACCACTATTCGTGACATATAAAGCTGTTGTTCACTGACGAATGAGTACCGATCACATAAAATGTAGAAGAGCAAAATTGTATATAAATATGAATCAAATAAGCAAACTCACATCAACTTTAATAAAAGCTTCCAAATTAAAGTTTAGTTTACAGAACTATGCAACAACAAGATAGAATAACTCAAAGCGGTCCTCTGTTCTCTCTTGCAAATAAAACTTACGCTGATTAACTAAAAATGGTTACGTTGTAGTCATAAGCATGTTTCTCGAATCGTTCCCGGTAAAATAATCTTTGCTCCGATGAATCCACAAACATCAACTTTGAAAATAATATCTAGATAAGATGATGGTGGACTTTATCAAACCAACCACAGAACTACTTGGCAATTGTCATTAGAGCTTCATTACTTTGTTTTCATTAAAACAAGATTGAGAGTCTCATCACTCAGCGAGTTGTTAACACATTTTCAGACACTCCTCTAATTCTATCTACAACGTCATGATTCTAAGTACCTGATGCGCCCAATCTTCGTGAAAAATAAGATATTTTTATGGAACATGATATGGCATTTCTTAGCTCTTCGTAATCTGTACTTTACGAAAAAAAAACGAAAAGACCAAGTTCATATCCACAACTGACTTGATTTCGTAAAGAAAAAGGAAACATCAGGCGATTTTGAACTCTTAGACAAAAGCAAGAATGAACATTTACCACACTGGCATTCTTATGCGGCCCGAACATCCACTTGAGCTTTGGTTTTTTGTCCGAGTCTTTTCGTTCCAAGTCACTGAGCATCGGGATTCTCGACTTCGAAATCTCGAGGTTCTTCGTGTTGCTCACAAGTTCGAAATCCGGAGTTTCGCATTCCGACAAATTCGCGAATGATTCCATGGCCCGATAATCATCCTGACCATTGGCGGAGTCTTTGGATCCATTGGTCGGACTGTTCGTGTGATCACCGTTCGTGGCGTTGCCATTGAGCGGTCTTCTTAATCTAGATTGACTACAAAGTGGACTGCGATACTTTTTCCCCGTCACCGGGGAGGTCGGAAGACACGTGAAATTTGCCACTTTCGAATTGTCAACGTCCTCGTTGGACACGTCGGTGCTATTATCCAACGAGTCGTAATTGGAAGACGACAAGCTCTCAAAATTTTTTCCGCGCAAAGTCGGGATCTTGCTTGGCTTCATCGAGCTTGCCTCAAAATTCTCGACATCGCAGCCGTTCGCGTTATTGCTTATTCCGTCGGGCGCATCCCTGACCATCGTACGATGATCATCAGTCGAGTTCGTGGACAATGAGTTGTTCCTCGAGTGCACACTCGGCGGATGATAGTCGTGATGCGTAAATGCACCTCGCTGATTGTCAGCATTTATTGAGTGCTGATCATTCGTATTGCTATAATTGCTTTGCACGTTCAACTCGGAAGAACCTAGACAAACAAATAAATATACATTATCCTTGAAACGTTAGACAAATACAATCTCCCTAAATTTAAATACCTTGCGTGAGCTGTTGGAAGAAGGCAGCCTTCTTCGAGAAGGCAGCTGCAATGTGGTAAGGTGGTGGGACGGGAGGCACGTCGCGCATTTTGTAAGCCGCGTCTTCTTCGTGATTACGCGATTTATTGTTACTCGACTCCACGAGTTCAACGATCTTCGCTGTGTTTGTCTTCGAGTACTCATCCGACTTCCAAGTGGAATTCACGTAATCATTGATTGATGGTGTCTTAACAAGATATTCGCTTGTGGGATTGATAATGGATTTGGCTTGCCGAACGTCGGAGCTCTTCTCCGTAGTGATTACCACCCCTGTAGCATTCAGTGACGCTTCGTGATTAATGGAACTGTTATGTTCTGCACTGGATTCGCTTACACCGTTGTAACTTGGAGAGTAATCGGAGGACGATGGACCGTAGTGAGGTGGCTGCAAAAAGTGACGTTTAATTAATTTGTAACTAAGGGCTATTCATTATTGTTTATGGAAAAACAGTGAGAGAACGTTTAGACCCTTACGACATGAGGTTGAGTTGGAGATCTCGTAGTAATTACGGATGACACGGCAGCTTTTGTTACGATTGCTTCCTTTACCATCGTTTCTGGCTCGGCTTGTACCTGAAATGAACAAATGATCGACCTTAATTATTCTGTTTGAATATGCAAATCGTCCTTTATCATTTGACTGATTAATCTTAAACCGATTTAGTAATTGGAAGAGTAAGAAAAAAAATCAGAATACGAACCCTGGAATCGATAGTTTGATTGTGTATATTACGGGCATGCCTCGCGAGGTTACGCAATTCTTTGGGATAAGGTGTGGGCGCTCTGTGTAATTGTCGGGGCAATTCGGCGTCAATTTCCGAGGCGAAGCATATTTTTCTTCCAGAAACAGACAATTCGTCGGAAATTGGTCCCATCGCGTGCTCCTTTTCTGTGGGGTTTGAAAAAAAAGTTATGAAATATTGAGTTGATCTGATTTAACTGACAATTTTTATCAACGTTGAGTGTCAAGCGAGAAGCTCCGTTTGTTCGCAAACGCCACGCCTTACCAATTCATTCCTCAGCCTCCTCCTCCTCTTCGTCTTCCTCTACAATATCATCATTTTCCACTACTACTGAACGCAGCATAAACAAATATATTCATTTTTAAATTTACATTCAAATGTTAGACATATTATTCAAAAATGTTTATTAGCAAAATTATTGTGAAATTCGATGCTTACTCTCGTATTCCTGTCGTGGTTTTTGTGGCAGCATGAAGCAACCCAAGACCATCATGTCCTCCTCCGAATTGTATTCCTGCTGGAGCGGCACCAGCGGCTGACTTTGGTTGTCGCTGAGCCACAACGCCTTCAAATTGGTGAGATTGAGCATCGAGACTGGAAGGAAGGTAATGCAATTGTTGACAAGATTTAGAACCGTGAGCGAGGCGAGGTGGCCGAGTTCCGGCGGTATACGAGTGAGGTTGTTGGAACGCAACGACAACAGCGATAATGCGGTGCAGCTGCCAATTTCTGGCGGTATGCTTCTCAAGTAATTGTCGTCCGCGTTGAGACAATGGAGTTTACGCAGCAGACCCAAAGAAGCCGGTAAGTACTCGAGAAAGTTTTTGGTAACTATGAGTTCCTCGAGGTTAGACATCTGGCCGATGTCGTCCGGCAGTGAATTCAATTGATTGTCATCAATTTTGAGCGTGACGATGGTGCGCAAATAGCACACTGAGTCCGGCAACTCGTAAATCTCATTAGATGAGAAATTAATGATGGATATGTCACGCCAGCCCCGAATCTCCGCCGGTACCACGCGCACAACGTTCAGCGTGCAGTCGAAGTGATTCAGCTGGTACAACCGCTCAATATTCTCAGGTATCCGGCGAATGTCGTTACCGTCTATCCAAAGTTCGGTCAGGTCTGTCAGCTCGCCCACAACCTCTGGCTGAAATATTCAATTAATTATTATTACTCCAAGAATCACGGCCATTAACTCACAGCAAACTTGTCAGTTAATTATTATCGACATCCTGTCAATTTCGCTTTGCTTTTCATTGCTTTATAACTTAGTTCCTGGACTAATCGTTTACTCAAATTCACGAAATTTTGATTCATTTTTGTTTTCAATTCAATTAGCGTGAATATATTTAACGCGCGTTGTTTGTTCATTAAATTGTTATCCATATAATCAAATTTGTATTGATAAGTTAATTCGATCACGAACAAAATATTTTACTCGAACCTAAAATTAATAGAGCTTTCGCAGTTGTGGACGTAACACCCTTACAAGTCTGTAGGTCACCCTACTAATCAATAAAATAAATTGAAATCAGTGATACGAAAATTGATATATTGGGTCGTATTAAAAAGTTATACATAGATTTACAAAGTCATCAAACACATTTCCAGCCGTTTGTAATTTATAAAGTATAAACCATTTTTTCAAGATAAATTTTTTTTTCTTAAATTTGTTAATGCTAATAAAAAATTGTATTCTCACCAAATCCTTAAACTCATTGCATCCGATATCAAGTCTCTGAAGCTTGCACAATCGGCTCATGCTCTTCGGCAAAGATGTCATGTTGTTCTCGCGCAATTCCAGTGTCTTCAAAGCCGACAACCTACCGAAATTTGCCGGCAAATATTCGATAAAAGCGTCATTTATGTACAGCTCTTCTAACCCTATTATGTGCGTAATTGCATCTGGGAACCTCTCGAACGGGTTCACACTGATGTCTATTGACTTTAAATTCTTGCATTCCTTTATACTGTCTGGAAGCTCTTTTATATCTACAAAATATGGAATTTCAAATTAAAAGTTTTATCTCGTAAATTTAATCATCTCAAAGATCAATCGAACTTACTAT
This sequence comes from Trissolcus japonicus, assembly GCA_030522925.1. NCBI lineage: Eukaryota > Metazoa > Arthropoda > Insecta > Hymenoptera > Scelionidae > Trissolcus > Trissolcus japonicus. The sequence continues at coordinate 397,231 of JAPYZS010000003.1, forward strand.
TTTTACTAAGGTCCAAATTTTCTAAATTGATCAATGAAGCTATGGCGGGTGGTAGCGCAGTGATCTCATTGTCACTGAGTGATAACACACGCAGTTCATGACACTGAAACAACGGTCTCGGAAGATCCTTTATCTGCAAGAATAAAAGATAGATAAAATATCAATAAGTACAATGTTTCGCTACTTCTGGGAAAATAAAATTAATCATGTTTTATCAATTTATTTTTATTATAAAAAAAACTGAAGCGTAAAACACTATTTACCCTGTTGGCCTCGAGGTAAAGCTTTTCCAATGTTCGCTCATAGATGAACACGTCAGGTGGAACGTCGCACAAATTGCAATGGTTTAATTGCAATTCGCAAATATCCTCTTCCTGTACCCTTAAGCATGCGGCACATTGCCACCAGGCACTACCCATTTCACATATGTATAACTGTCGACAACAAAAACACACAAGATTTCATTAAAAACTGGTTTACAAAACACTTAGCGACAGACTGTGTAATTTAGCAGATGCAAGTGAGATGTCCCCGCGTTTGACATGGTACAATTGTGAGCACCACAATTTCTCTCAACTTTTTTTTCTTTCTGGTATTTAGGTTCATTGATGTAAATAGTGAAAATCCGTTACGGGCTCCAGTTTGTTCATCCTCTCTTACATGGTGCGTTTAATAAGAAAATAACTGCGAACATTTTAATGTCTTGTGAAACAGACGGCTATTGTATGTTAATCGTTTAAATACATCAGCAAAGTGTTGGCTGGAAAATGTAAATTTCTAGCAACAACCCAGGCAATTTGCATTGTAAAAATATTTGTGCTAGATGAGCTTTGAGAAATTGATCTAAATTGTTACAATTTATTTGACCAACGTAAATTTGTTGCGAACATTTGTTGTTTGACATTTTGCGTGATTTGTTATATCTGGTTATACATTAGTAGTAGTAATTTTTTGAAAGGAAAAAAGTCTGTTACTTTAAGAAGTATATTTCAGCGTGAAAACTAGCAAACGGATACGAAGATAAAAATAAAACATCCAATAAAAAAAAAAGGAGATAAAATCTCCAGATGGCTGAATTGATTCATCGCGAAAAAAAAACCCCAAGACTGCTGAAATTTTCAATTCAAAATATCTGATGACCTCTTAGTTTTGTGTTACAATTTTGTGCAATTTCGTTCGCAAATATTGAATATCAATACAAAAGATGAAGCTTGGCAGATGCACAAAAATACATATACAATATTTATAAATTCATCCATTTTTCTCGTCAAAATCAGTTCGATAGCACAAAAAAGGGGTCTACATTTAGCTCTTCACCTTTTCAGTTGCCATTTTCTCAAACAAACTTCATTTTTCATCATCTCTTTGATTTCTGAGAAGCGTAGTGTAAACAATCTAAACTTGGCATGGACGCTTTTATTTATTTATTTTTTCGTCTCCTGACAGTTTTTATTCTTGGTTGGAAAAAGCATGATAAACGGAGTTTCACAAGTTATTGAGTGGAAGAAAAATTGTCTACCTGTCAGGGATGCGTTAACGAGTGCTCATCGGTGCAGCAGTAATTGTAAGCCGTGGAGGACGAGTTGGCTTGGCTCAGAACCCGACGCAACATGTTTCGTGGACCGGCGGATACTGCGCTCCGACTTGTCTCACGATCGGACATAGCGCGACGCCTGCTGTCATCATCGCGTCTCGCATCAGCGAAGAAATTGCAGCATCCCGAGGACGTGTCACATCTGATATCGATCTGGACCGAGATCACGGCTCGTTTAATTATCCGTCAAAAAATTACACGCAAAGCTCGGTGAACTGTCCGAGAGAAGAGCAGCCGAGTTTGCGCGCTCGAGGCCGCACACACCGACTGATTAACTCTAAAACAATGACAAAACGTGCTGCCGCGAGACCATTTTTCTCTCTCTTTTGTTCACGTGTGTGCGTCCCCCACACTAATGAAATGTTTTTCACACAACTAATTGAGTTCCGCGAGATGGCACTCGGGATCAGTTTCCTAACCTCACTTTTGAACTGTCAACGGAAAAATTGTTTGGAAACAATTTTTTTTGAGAATAAGTTTATGACATTGAATAAAGATGAAGTGAAGGGTGATTTTTGTTAACTCTTTTTTTACTTTAAAATTACAGCGATTGTTGTGACAGCGAGTGGCGCTGATTGTTGTTTCTGTTTATTGCGGAAGGTCAATTCGGCGACAACTTCAGATTACTCCAGTTGTCAGTTGGGTGTCACACGAGAAATGTCACAGGATACAACGAAAATAAATGTTGTTCGGCTTTGACGTTGCTGTACACGGCTGGGAATAAACGACGATGGCACCGCCACCCGTGGTTACCGGAATTTCGCCTAAAGAAGGCCCACCGGGTACCAGGGTGACTGTCCGAGGAGAATTTCTCGGTCTCAAAGCCCAGGATCTTATTGGTAGAAATCTTGATTGATATTCATTTATAAATAAATTGAACTTTCACATAAACAATTTTCAAATAAAAGTTCCAAGTTCAAGATAAAATGGCAAAGTTCAAATTGTTTTCCAGTTGAAGTGAATTTTGATAATCATTTATACAGTCGAGTTTCGAATTTTTATTATTATTGGAGCGTGGGATTGAATTTAAATTTTGTTTTAGGTGTGAAAATATGTGGCTGTGATTGCACGTTATCAGCAGAATGGAAATCGCCAAACAAAATAGTAGCCAGGTCAGGGCCATGCAAAGGTCGAGGTGATATCATTGTGACGACTCGAAGTGGAGGACAAGGTACGTCGACGGTACAATTCAGAGGCTACCATGAAACCATCGGACCTATGAAAGAATCAGCTGTATGGGTAGAGGAGGCTCCCATGCAAAGTTTTGTTTTTGGCAGACGTGCTCTGTCGCCGACAAATTATCAACAAGAAGATCCTTTAGGTTTAAGCGTTGAAGGAAATGAGTAAGTGTTGGACAACATACATTACGTAAGGTAATGTAAAGATTAAAAAAAAAGAAAATTAATTTAATTGAACTTTGTTTTGTAGTAAAAAGTTTCCAGAAGATGATCTGATAGAACTGTTTGGAGATGCGAGTGGAGAACTGACGAGTGAAAAATTTCATCCTGGCTGGTTTTTGTTGCAACATCATCACGCAACGACGCTAGACGATTTGAAAGCTGGATTGGCGTATCTTAGGCGCAAAGTAAACTCACAAAAAGAAGGCCAGCTGTCATTTTTGAAAGTAATTGAATAAAATTCTGTTATATCGAAAAAAAATGTTGAGAAAAAATCAATTGATTAACTTTTGATTACAGGCTAATGTAGGATCTGTGATGGAACAACTTGAGACAATAATGTTCTTGAAAGAACAATTTGAGGCTGACGTGAAAAAGTATGGGGAGAATCCGATGGTGAAGCTTGAAAAAGCAATCCGAGAATCCATGACAGAGGCTAATAAGCTATTTGATGACGTATTGGCACGGAGAGATAGGGCAGATGCGACTAGAAACGCTCTGTCGGTTATGCAAAGATATAGGTTTTTGTTTTGTATGCCGGTTAACATTGACAAAAATATAAAACGAGGAAATTACGATTTGGTTATCAATGATTATGCAAGGGTAAAGAATTTGTTTAAAAATACAGAAGTTGAGGTGTTCAAAAAGGTTCTCGAGGAAATTGAAAACAGAATTGAAAAGCTGAGAGAGATATTGAGAAAGAAGTTAGAAGAGACACCATTTACTCTGGAGGAACAGAAAAAAATCATCAGGAACCTCATCATGTTGGAGGCTGAGGGAGATCCTGCTTGGGATGCCATAGGTAAAAATGATATCAAAATTATAATTTCTTTTATTTAAAAGAGTAAATTTTTATATTGGTTGAACGTTTGGTTTATCAGTGTCACATGCATCCCACTTGGGCAAAAGTACGAAGGCTTGTATTACTGAATACTTAGATTCAGAATTGGCTGGTGGCGACGAATCGAGCAAACATGGAAAATCAAAAACACCGAGACCTTATCATAATGACAAAAATGTTGTGCCTAATAGAGTACAGTGTGTAGAAGCTATATGCGATGTTATCACCGACCAGCTGCCGGACCTCTGGAGATTGGGCCAAAGTTATTTTACAGGACAACTGCACGTAACTGTAGATGTGGAGAAGCAAATCCCATTCAAAGTAAGTAGTTTGTTTTTTAATCGAAGTAGAAATCAAAATGATTAGAATTGTCACAAACTATTCAAATTACTTTTTAGAATTTAGTTTTGAGTTGCATCCAACAAACAGTCGATGCCATGAGAACTTCCTGTGCCATGAATTTGGAAGCATCTTGGCTGCTGCACAATTTAAGATGTATCAGACAGATGTACGCATCATTGATACATTTAGACTTGCCCAGCGACGCTCTTGATATTTTTGGGAATTTCATTTTTGATCTGAGGTAAAAATGCATCAAATTATTGGCAAATTTTAATCAGATAAAAAAATTGTTTTCATGAGTTCTAATTTTGAAATTTATATTTTAGGATGCACTGTTTATTAGCTCTTTTCAAACAAACAGCCAACAACATTTTGACCCTGCACCGCAAAGAAAACTGGCAGATTGAATACATGGAAGAAAACGGACGAGTCACGAAATTAGTAAGTTAGCGGTAGTAATTTTTCATTTATTTGGATGAGATTCTAATTATTTTTCATATTTTAGCCGTGTTTATTCGAGCAGATGGTTTTGGATGTAGCCAATTTAGCTCGAGAAACTGTTGTAGCCTGCGGAACTAGAGAAGCAACTTTATTCGCTAATCCTTCCCAGAAGCTTCAGTACCACAATGCAGTCAAAGCGCTTTTCACTTCTTTTGCAAGTTGTCAAAGACAGCTTGCATTTAGTCGAAGCGAAGAATCTTTAGATATGGATGTATCTGCTGTTTCTCAATTGATTGGTTCACCAGTTGGATATCGAACAAAGGAAAATAAACATCATGGACCCGTAGGTGTAATTTGTACATTCAAGACAAAAAAAATAATAATAGTCTAAAACACATCTTTTTTTTGTCTTGCAGACTTGGGAACAGTGTTTATTGATTTCTCTGAGCAACATTAATTACACTTTAACAGTGATAATACCTCGCATAGATAACAACCTAAAATCAATGGGTTATCCTGATTTTTCCAGCGCTGGGTGGATTTCTGACTGGGCCCAATTAGAAGGTCTAGACAAATCTATTCGCGAGGCGTATTTGGAACGTCGGTGTGATCCACTTGTCGGTACCATTGAGCCGAGCATGTACTTGGGAGATTTTGAATGGTACTCAGAAATCGCTCCAACGCACATCAGACCTTACGCTCAAGAAATTTTAGCAAATTTAATAACAGTACATGCTGAGGTTTGTAAAATTTCGGTTTTAGATAATTATGAAAATGGATATTAATCGATATCTAATAATTTTTAAAAAACATCTTCAGGTTTGCCGAATTTCTCCCAGTTTGTTGTTTCAAGTACTATCCCATATAGTTGAAATAATTGCCGAGGAATTAGCGCGATTGATGTCCTGCGTTACCAGGTTCAGTTCGTTTGGGATCGTTCAAGCCAGAACGGACATTACATTCTTAAAGAATACTCTCAATATTTATTGCACGCCTGATGCGAGGTAAATTCAAAGCTGAGCTGCTTTTATTAGAGTTTTATGAAAGATTGTTAAAAATGTGAATGTTTCATTTTATTACAGGAGTTACTGGGAAGAAGCATTGAATGCAATTCCGTCGCCAGTGAACAAAGAAGATCTGTCACGCATCGACATGCTTTTAGCTAAGGTCACAAAGTCAATGAAACTACAATTGAGCTGCCTTACTGTAACGAACCATGCTGACCGTACAAGTGATGTATAAAGCTATAACGTTACGTGGTGTAACAGTGGTGTGTGAAAAAACTTGTCGCAGAGGCGTTTAAAGTAAGAATTTATTGATAATTTTAACAATATCTCACAATGTTGAATCACATGAAAAAAATACAATGATCAATTGAACCATAGTTATTTACATTGTTATCATGTAAAAAATGAATATAATTTTTTACACAAATGATGAGATTGCTTATTAATCTGTGCAATTAAATCATTGATATGCGCGATCAAAAATAACATCGGTAATCTAGCATTGATAAAATACCCGATACCCTGTGTTATAAAAAATTGTTTATATAGTAATTCTCTATAACTAAGCAGTGCTTTAAAAATCAGTCTTTATGCAATTTTTATCAAAATCAACAAATATAACATTGGTACCTGATAAATTCCGTTGCATATAAAAAATTACCCACTGAACGTTTGTAGTAATCCATAAAACAAGCTTATTTTAATACTTTATTTAAATTTCTTTTTTTCTTTCCTAACTTCCACTGGATTTTCATCCATCGACAACGAGTCTATTCGATTTTTGTCTACTGGATACAACCTAAAAAGAAAAAAATGATTTCATATTATTGAAGAAGTCTTAAAAGATAATTATGCATAAAAAATTTTCAATTTACCATCTTTGGTATAAATAAACGAGAAAGACGGCATCGTCTCTAAAGCACGCAACCCTGTGAGCGGTGGGCATTGTAATGATAAATGCGAAAATATCGTCAATGAAAGTGTTGAATGCTTTGTACATAAATGCTTTCCACGGCAGATGAGCAACTGATTTCAGTTTGTAATTTACAAAAAGCTGTGGCAGCATGAATAGGAACCCAAACGCGTAGACGCCATTGACTAAGGAATTTATACACCAAGAGTACCAACTGAAAACAAAATTTAATTTCGTTAATGAAATGCATCATCAGCATCAGTGTAATTAATTTTCAAATCTTGATTAATCAAATGTTCACCTTTTGTGAGGTTGATAAAGTAAAGAGTAAACCGCTCCAACAGAAACAAGGGGGTAGAGGACGTATCTCAAATATCGCATACTTTCAGCATCAAATTCTCGAGTCTTAACTTCATCCGAGGAACATTCATTCATATTGAAACGTATCCGAGGAAAGAATCCTTGATCTCGGACTATTTCTGCTTTTAATATTTTTTTCGTTTTCCACATCTAAAAAATTAAATTAGTTCATTGATATTTTTCATTTGACATTTTTCAAGATTTGATTGAGAAATATATACCTCTATCAAAACTCCAATTCCCGTTGGGACTACAACAATCAGCGATGATCCCTCATCAATCAAAAATAAGAATATCACAATTTGACTAAATGCACGCCAAACCACCGTTTGAACGCTCAAGCCCGCTAAATCGTTTCTTTTCCTCCAAAAATAGATGTCATTTTTAAAAGCAAGAAAGTCGAAACATAACTGAAAAATAAAATATCCTTATATAATTAAATATCATTGTATTGGTAAAATATGTTTCCTAAAAAACTAATACTTACATGCAACGCAGCTATAAATATAGTTCCGCCTAATAAATATAAATTCGTGTCTGCAAAAATACTTTTTATTTCATCGATATCCTTGTCTGTGAAACCAAGAGATTTCATTCGCAATAACACGGCTTTAAATTGCAAGGAAAGTCTGAGCTTTCCTATAGAGGTTGGGGTGTAGGAGACGGTTATGTTCATTTGAGCATCATTTTTCCCAATTGGTACCAGGTGGGATTGTCTTGTTTGTAAGAAATCGTAGTGAAGAATCGGCATATACATGTATCCAGTTGCAAGCCTAAAAATGTGTCACGTTAAAATTTCATGTTACGTTATGGCTATTTCACTTTTGAAAAATAAAATAAATAGGTATTCACTTGATGTGATTGATAAGTTCCCCTGGAATATCTTTAGTATAAATATCAATATCCTCAGTCATCACATTAAATGTAACCTTGCTCTTTAAATGCGTAACGGCTTTTACATCTTTCTTCTTCGTCTTCTTCTCGGTAATTTTCTCTTGGCCCAACAAATTGAAAGCCTCTGCTCTTGGCACCATAAAATCTGTCAGTTTGAATACGGTACTAACTTTTTTGTCACCCTGAAAAGAATGATAAACTCACTCAAACATGCATTTTCAAGTCAGATAATTTGAACTATATTTTTGTGTCAGTAAAATGTGTAAAATACTATATTATGCATAATTGATTCAGTTACATCTAGTTGAGATATTACGCATAGCTCTACACAGTGGTAGGTCTGTTTGTCATTGAAAAACTATACTTACTGAATATTGCAAGTTGGTATAAACTTCATCGTAATCAGTCGTTAAAAAGACGTGCATGAACATGGATCCATTTTGACGAACTTTCTTGGGAATATCCATTAGCAAAGGACTGAAAATAAATTATAAAATGTTTTGAAAAATCAAATATGATTGCGGTTAGCCACTTCCTATTGTTATATCGCTTGAATGTTAATAATAATAATTCTTACATGTCCTGAGGCTGGTGAACGTCAAACTTTTTTTTCGAGTAAACAAAAGTACTTTCCCAATTGGTCGGTCGTTTGGTTGTCGACGTGAACAAAATCAAATTCAACTCCGGATTGGTGTTCAAATAAGGCCGCAAGCAATCCTGCTTTTTTTGAACGCATTTCGGCAATGTAAACAAGGTCGAGATACTGTATATCAAGTGTCCAACATAACTCAAAAAAAGAACCGTAAAGACGATTCCAAATGACACTTGCTTGTTCATCTTCAATCTTTTTTCTTTCTTAATAAACACTTAAAACAAAAAACGCAACGGTAAACAAAAATCCACGTAAGCTTTTTAAACGCAACACTGATTATCGACTATGTTTTTTAATAAGTTGAATTTATAAATCAAATTCAGGATTGAAGTGTTAATAACAAAGTTGACATCTTTGTGGCGAACTCGGGTACTTTTTTTATCTGTCCATTTTTTTGAATTTCTCATTTGCAGTCATCGGACCGGTTGATGAACTGTCTCCAACTGTCTAACAGACTTTGACGGCTGGCAAGTGCTGGCAATTGACTCGTGTAGTTTTCAGACAGATGGGAAAACCTGTGACTGAAATTACTGTGTTGACAATCAGTGAAAACGTGCCCTAAAAACAAAACCGAATCAAATAACGTTTTAACATTTCAAAAACTATAAAAAGGATGAAACGAAAGAAATACAATACAAGTAAGTAGTAAAAAAATTGGATTCAATATTACAAACAGAAGAAAAATTGTGAGGTGACTGTTTCTCACATGTAAACACACCTTTAACCTACAAAATACTGTCTATCTAAGAGTGTATGTTGTCAAAGGCCATCGATTTTTGTACCGTGCAGCTGGTATCTGGTATCCGCAACTTTTTCTCGAGCTTTTCTGACTTTAATAAATGTAATTTTTCTGATCAACAATTTCAAAGCCTTAAGAATTTTTACAACTAACAGCTGAGAATCAAAAGATCTCATTTTCCACGCGGACCAATCACGGACAGCATTTTTACGACGAACCGTTTGACCAGTGAAGGTAAGGTAAGATTCGGTATGTGTTATTTTTGAAAAAACAATGCCGACGTGATTGATGTGTCTGCTGTGCTCTGACACGGAGTTGATAAAAAAAAACAATAAAATCGAGCTTCAATATAGCACTGCTGTCATTGTTCAAGTAATTCTGACAGCGTACAGAGAAAGATAGAAAGTTTCGCGACTCTCGTTATTTGGGTCGTTAAACTTACACACTTTCACGATTAGGATTCATTTCCGAGACGACAAAAGTACCGAATAAACCTTACTGTTTTTGAAACTGAATGTTTCTTAATTTTCAAATTTTTATTATCTGAAAGAAACATAATTTTTGGATAATTACATACTTTAGATGACGATACACAAGTTATTAAAATCAAAATGTTATTACATTATGTAATATTTTTTGTTTAAAATTATGTAAGTAATTAACTTGCGATCGCACTGGAGGAAAAAATAAATATACCCAATGAACTCATCATGTTTACAAACGTACAAAAGATCTTGTAACAGTGGCTCGACTTTGTTTTGGTATTTCAGTAATTTCTTGTGACATACTTAGAATATGATGTATTTAATTTTATTGTTTTTACTGTTTGTCAGCTCTTTTCAAATTTCGTAATTTGCTTTTTAGCATGGCTCGAGGACATCAAAAACTTCAATCACAGGCGAAAGCCCAAGAAAAAGCTGCTAAGATGAAGAAGCAGCAAGGTCACAGTGCAAATGAACAGAAAAAAGCTGCCCAAAAAGCTCTTGTTCACATTTGTTCCGTTTGCAAGGTATATTTTTAAAGATTAAAAAAGTTGCATGTTTCCTACTGACTGCATTTTTTTGACTAAAAATTGGTTTTTAGGCACAAATGCCGGACCCGAAAACTTATAAGCAGCACTTTGAGAACAAGCACCCAAAGAATGAATTACCAGATACCTTGAAAAATTTGACAGAAAAATAGAACGCGTATTACTAGCGATGCCGGATCACTCGAAAGGGAAGCTAAGGAAAATCGAAAGTGTCAGCTGATTTGACAAAACAGAAACAGTGATATAGTTTAAGAAAGAACGCAAAAAATGTTTAAGTTCAGTCGACGAAAAAAAGAAACCAATCTAATTCGAATCCCCGGCTGTTGTAACTCGAGCGAACTCTTTTGCACGGGAACGAATTTTTGCTCACGAACATTGTAACCATCGAAACAGTATTTTACATTTAGCTAAACGTTTGTTGCGTTGGTCTCGTTCGACACCTTCCAATGTGTACCAGTAAATCGCATATCATTTGAAACAATTTTTATCTAATTGTTCCTCTCTTTTTTTGATTCATCACAACAAGAACAATTCAGTAATTGATAAATGGAATTGATAAATCTTGATAAAATGCTTACAACTGTATCGAATAAACCTCTTGTTTAATTCTGAGTTCGCAAGAGATCTTTCTTTTTGTCTTATTGCTCACGTTCATTGCTCTCGGCAAATGCACACGATATACTGCCAATATTCAAGCAATACAGCGTCAGAGAAATTGTGATAAATTATGAAAACAGCTCTAGTTTTAGAACGCTGCACTTCTTCCATTCGTTTTGATTTCCTTCCCCTTACTATGTATCATCAAAATTTTACATCGAACCATCCACAAGATTGCATCATCTTTGTACGACTAAGGTCTAATTGTTATTTGTTTATTGTATTCTTTGTATCAAAGTGTATAATTCCTAATGTATTTTTCCTGCTAACATTTTTTTATATACATAAGTAATATAATATTAATACGAAAAAAAAAAGTAAATAACGTCAATGAGTATTTTTTATCATCATGAATACTCTTTGATAAATTTTATGAATCATAATAGGGTAAATAAAAAAAATGATGCAGTGTTAATGTAGCTTAATTTATTACACCTTTTATAATTTTAAATAAAACAATATCTTAGTTGACAGTTTTCTTGATATCTTCGATTCCTCTATTTGTGACCTGTGAAATTTGAAATAAGTTTATTTCATGTTGATTTCAAGCTGATTTTTTCTAGTAAAAAGTCTTACTTGAAACATAACTGTGCTTTGCGGTGATAATGGATTTTTTAAGACAGTAGCAACAAAAATGCTGTCATCCTGTCGTTTACACTTTATTTTCGTGTGCATTCGATGAGCTAAAAGGTTCCCTCCGGCACTCTCAAATCCTAGCTTACCTTGGCTATTAACATGAGTTGCCAATTCATTCACAATTAAGACCTTCGAAATAAGTAAATAATTATTATCAATTTAATTGATTTTTTTATTGTTAAACTAAAATTGATTTTTCAAATTACCACTAAATCGTTCTTATATAGAATTTCCCTGATCAGATTCATGATTTGGAAATAAAGTTGAGTCCTAGTTGTGGGGTTGATAATACACTGGACCGGATATGACAAGCTGTCTATTACCATAAGTCGAATCTGTTGAAATTTTTATATAATTAACATACAAAGAAATTTCTTTTTAAAAAACTTTAATTCTAAAAATTGAACTCACATTATGCTTCTTTAGATTTTCATTTTTTAGACTTTGAATAATCTTGTAGAGATCTTCCACAGAAGAGGGCGACGAGACAATTACATTTCGGAGCATCTCCTCCTCGCTCATCATATGATTTTTAAGACAATTATTTATTAGATCTAAGGATCAGAAGAAAAATATTTATATAATTGAAATGAAAGCTAAATTCAAACATTTTCAGAGAAGGTTTGAAATAAAAATAGCTATCTTTAATTATAAAAATCATCATTTTATTATACGTAAGTTTATCATTAAAAAATGTTTGTTTAACAAAAAAAGTGTAATTTACAATTTAAAATTACATTTCAATTTCAAAAATTGTGATGTGGCAAAAAATTAACAGATTGAATCCGTCGTAACAATCACACCCTGACTAGAGCGACGAATTTGTTGTCGCCATAAAATTCACATTCTTCTGAATCTTCGCTTTCGTTTTCCTCGTTCGAATCCAAAGGAATCTGCGAACCGTTCCACTTGTTTTTCTTCTTCCTTCTCTGTTTGCCTTTTTCTACTTGAATTGTAATATTGCCAACATTGCACATAAGTTGCACTTTGTCCATCGCCATCTCGTAAATTCTCAACAAGCTCGGAGAATTCTGGAGGATATGCTTGACATAATTATCAACGCTATTCCGTCCTTTAAAATTTGCGTACAAATTGTACAAAAAAGTTCCGTTGAAAAATTTGTTGACATCCGGGGCCTTATAGGGATACCCCAGAAGAGCATTTAAATACAGAGTATGCTTCAAACAACTCTGCAGCATATTGAAAACGTGTACAATCTTCACATTAAACTTCCGAGGGTTTTTCTTCAGGGCTAGATTGACATCAAAATTCGAGACAAAAAATAAACCCGCCATCAGACAGTCGTCCACCGTGACCTCCTCGATGGCCTGCTCAAAGCTAACATTCTTCGGTAGGCTCTTCACGCCCCCATTCTTCCTGTTTATCTCGATCTCATTGATTTTAATTTTAAAAGTATTAATAAAACTGTTCTGCCTTCGGTAAAACCCTATATTAAAATCAATAATGTGGAACAGCATCGCAAAAATCACGGACTGCAGGTGAATCAGCGTGGTGGCAGGTTCAACGTTCTCCTTGAGCCAGAAAATCGTCGTCCCGATGTAAAGTTGCCAATAATCTGGAAACTCTTGGATCTTCATCTCCGGAACCAGACCGAGAGTGTCGTCCAAAAATTGCCTTAAAATATTTTCAGGAATGTCTCGTAACTTGTGAAGGGAAGGAAAGTCTCTGCCCAGGATCGTTTCAGGACACTCGAGGACGATCTGATCGTATCCTTGGTTGATATTTCGAACGATATATGTGAGAGGTTTGTAAGGCACCAGAACTCCCGTGGTTACCAATTTGTACATGACTCTGAGAATCGGCAGCGCGATGAGAACAGTCGAGGAGTGCTTTACATCTTCCACCTGAATCGACATAATGTTAACTTGTCGAGTGACAAAATCGATGAAAAAAGCTGGAAAGTGTCCTTGATTGAACTCCTTAAGGAACCATCCGGGGAGGATATCCTTGATGGTCTCATGGTTCCAGTTGCTGAAGCCCCTCCTATAGTCATCCTTGATTTTTTCCTCCTCCGAGTGTCGTCCTGTGTAATAATACTGGCTGGTTTGGAATTCCCGGTTGAATTCTTCGGCATGATCCGACAGATCGAATGCATCAAGAATTGTTGGAGAAAAAACGACGTAAGCGTTTATAACCAACTCTATACTCCTTAGCACCTTGGCTCGGTCCTTCGAGGGCAATCGATCCAAAACCGCGTCTATGGCAGACTCCAGAGTGTGGTCCCTCAGGAAACAGAAGACAGCCTGGATCCTTCTCTGTTGGTCGTTCAGTTTTTTGTAATTCATCTTCGGTAATTTCAAGCTTTGGAGAAACCGAGAGAAAACGCTGCTGCTCACGTAGTCGTTGCCCAGCAGCGCCGCCATCAGGGGCAGCACCGACTTACTCAATCCAGGAAATCCCCGCAAGAGACGCTCCACCCTGTACAGCTCGCAGTTCTTCATGTAACCTTTGCCATCAGATCGGGGACTGACACCCATATCGAGGGTGTTGTATGGAACGTAATCCACATCATAGATATAAAAATCCGAATCAAAACTAAGTACAGGACATCTCAGATATTTCGCCAAGGCAGCGATGTCGCTGTCAGCCTCGAAGGTTGTTGTTGCAAACTTGATATTCCTCTGTCTCAGGATCTCCTTGAAGGATTCCTTGATCAGGGTGGGGAACACCTTGCTATAATGATTCTCGCTGCTGAGACTCCACATTCCAACCAAGCGGATCCGTTCTTTGATGCGCCGTTTCATCGTGTTGACCTTTTTCTCCTCAGTGCCCCCGTCGATGAGAACGTAAGGGGTTATTTGACATTGGGCCAGCTCGTCAAAAAATTTTACCACCGCCTCGCTGAACTTATCATAGTCTCCGCCAAAGGTACAATAACCGCTGCAACGGACGTACAACTGACTGGCCAAGCTGTTTCCGTCGATCACCAAATTTGTGTTGAACAATTGAAAATTCTCCATGCAACGATTCGAGTTGCGGTTTATAAACGTCGTCAGTCCAGGAATCCCCATTTTGGATTGTAATTATATTAATCAAGTAAATAAATCTGTAAACAAATTTTTTTTCTTTCAATATTTAATATTAAGGTGAAAGATTAAAAATTCTAATTGAAATTAAAATAATTCTAATTGAAATTAAAACAATTTCGTAACTTTGAGTCTGGTAAATGTATGAAAGGAAGACTTACCTTTCTTTTATGTTCTTCCGTTTTTCATAATTATTAGATTATTGGATGAGAGGTTACGTTTGATTACAATATTTTTTTCATAGATTATTGAAACTGACAACTTGAAATGAATGTTCCATTGTTTTGTTTAATTAAAATTGTTGGATTATTGACTAAAACATTTCTTGATAAATGCAATTTGAACAATTGATTATTGTTCATGAAAGTTGTTTTGATTCGACGTTTACGGTCACGTTTTTCTTATTTCTCATGAATGCTCTTTCCCTGGAAAAGCATAATACACAAACTGTAAGAGATCCAAGAGAAAGGGCCAATCAGTTGCTCTCTTTCGATCCAAAATTATCAAAATGTTACCGAAATGGAAAATTTAATTTTAGTTGAAAAATTGATTGTTAAACTTGATTTAATTAAAACAAGTTTACGATTTATAATCAATTTTGATAGTTTTTTTTAATAAAAAAGTGATAATGAGTTATTATTGTTGGCAACACTGTGCTTTGACATCTCGAAAAAGGTTATGTTATTAAATGTCAGTGGCAACGAACAGAAAGGGAGCAAGTGCTTTTGTACGAATACGAATGTTTTACGACTCACTCACTTGACGAAATCTCATTCAGCGAAATGAATGAAGATTTGCACAATCTGTTTTTCTACCCCAATGTTTGTCATGTTTGCAAATCGTTGCGCTGGGAAGTAGAATTAAAAAGGTGTGCCGGTTGTAAAATGATTGTTTATTGCGGGCGAGAACACCAAAAACAACATTGGCCTCAACACAGGGACCTCTGCAAGACCGTCACCGAGGTCTTGAAATCTTCTGGCAAATATTCCCTATTCGAAACTTCAGAGGTACGTCCAAATTTCAACACTCTTTGCCAACCTTATTAATAAAATGTCTTACAATCTCTAAATTAATCAACAAACTTTAATGATCTAATGAAGTTTTATCTAATTTTTTATAACCTTCAATTAAAGTTTACAATTACATAATAATAATAACCATCAATCTTGTTTGTAAACAGAAACGGATATTACAACATAACATTTTCGTTGTAGGAAAATCTTGATCTGAAAACATGGGTGAAAACTAAAATGAGCGCCATGCTGCTGGTAAGTTGGAAACTTGGGCGTAAACTGGAGAATTATGAGGAGCAGATGTTCAAGTTTGCTCGGGCCTGTGTGGTTTGCCACAAAAGTCGGAGTGACCAGCTGATGGACTGCGAGCACTGTCCATCTGGTAGTTTTTGTCAGGACCATCTCAACGATCCGCTGCACAGCAAGATGTGCAGCGAGTTCCAGGTGTGCTTTGACCTAGACATCTCCTCGTCGTTGTTCCCTGGGTTCATGCCCAACAGCGTCGTGCCGTTTCACACGGAACAGGCCTACCTCCCTCGAAGCATCGGAGACTTCATCGACCTCTACGTGAACCAGGATCAGGAGGTGCTTCTTAAGAAGCAGAATTATTCCGCGAGGGCCTCGGAGTACCTCAGTCGACCTTTGAGCCTCCTCTATGGCCTTGAAAAGCTACAAGTATGCCCGAACTCAAGTATGATTGTGCATATCATCGGTGCAAATGTCATCGAAGCAAACAGCACTAAAGTCTGGGAAGTGCTGATCCACTGGGTTCCATCACTGGAGAATCTGAGAATCGTATTGGTAGGGCCAGAGTTGGTCAACCGACCTAAGGAGGAAAGGATCGAGATTTGTGACTACTGTTTGACAAAAAAGCTGTCCCTAACGATCTCCATGCATAATACTCTATACAACGATTACCTTCTGGGCGAGAACTTCGTCAAACCGGATTTTGTCATTGGGTTCAACCTAGGCCTGCACGAGTGCGAGGATATCGACTCGCCGGATAATACTTGGAAGTCGTCCCTGCTGGCTTTGAAGGGACAGGACTGTCCGCTGATCTTGACTTCGTTCACGGAAGTCGAGGCAATTCAAGAGCACCAAAGACTTTGTGATAACTTGGGAACAAATGTCAAATTCGTTTGCCAGGAACGCAATCCGTTCTCTAGCCTCAGACCTTATAGAGACTTCGAGAGCGAGGGCGTTTACTTTGCTAATCAATTTGTTACTGTTTATAAGAACTTGTCTTCTTAAGGTGTTCTTAGATGTTTAGCATATACGACCAATTAATCAAAAGATTTATTTATATAAAATTAAATTTTTTTAATTCGTGGTTTTTTCATATTTGAAAGATCATGCAGTTTCGAATCATGCTGTTTTTTTAATTTTAAATTAGCCAGTGAGTAATAAGGCATATTCACTTGAAAATGTTAATTGTTTAGAACCTAGGACAAAAATAAATCTCTGAAAATTTTTGTCAATTGAACACTGAGCAATTTAAACGAGGTTGACAAATAAGGTTGCGGAAATTTTTGCAGAAATATGGATAAGATTAACTGAGATATAAACAGAACATCAATTAATAGTAATTCGTAAATGTATATTATTTTTATCAAGCCGATTTTCGCACACAACGTAATTTAAGTCTCAGGTTTAATGTCAGAGAGTACAAATATTTAGCCGACTAAGAGTGAATTTATAGATTTTTTATTTCTTTAGAAATATTGTACGTTTCAATATACAATTTCCATAGAAAACGTTTTTAGATGGATAGTATGCGCGTATTTTGTTAAATGTTTTTAAATATCAAATGTAAAATCAAAATGTTGAGGGGACGAGATATTATATTCTAAATAATCTCAGAAATATGATACTGCCACTTTTCTGTTGTAAGTAAGTGGTGAAAGGCATAATAACAATTAGATAAAGCTCCTAAATGTTATATCTTTTTCATTTCTTTTGAAATGTCTTATTCTGTATTTTTAAATCACGATTACGTTTTAGTAATTCAATTATCAATTTTTCCTTTAAACTGTTAGTAACATAGTATCAACAATTAATAATGAAATTTTAAGATTAAAAGAAACGATATACTTGTTTATATGGTGACTAAGAAGTTGATGTATGAATATATTGGATTTGCAATATATTCCCAGAAATATTTCAATGTACTTAAACAAAAAAGTATAAATGTGTGTCACAATTACAATTTGAAAATCATGTGCACTTTTCAATACATAGTATGGAAACGTTAATTTTTGACAAACAAATTTAAGACTGTTGATTTATTGGATGTATTTTGATGCTATTGTATCCATCATGAATGCAATTTTTGAATCTATTGTGCCATAAAATAATAGTCAATCCTTCATATTTGTTAAAGTGTCAAAAAAATGTTGAAATAAAAGATGTTGGTCGTTATTACTAGATCGATTTTTATCTTACTTTCACCTTGTTATCATTTTATCTGTATCCTAATAATTTGTAAAACGTTACCTTGCATTCTGAATGAAGAAAATCCATTTCTCGTGTCTATGTAAAAAGCTTTGCCTTTCAATCCACCATCACTTTTTGACAATTGAACAGTTAAACAAGCTTGTAAACTGAAAAAAATTGTTTATTTGACTTTGATTTCTATTTATCATTCAATAAATTTTTATAATAATGAAGTCAATTTACCATAATTGTGTTTTCCCACTTGCAGTTCTGCCAGCGATTTCAGTAACTGTTCCACACCGAAATCCTCCATTCAAAATGCAATCCAAAGCGGAAACTGATGTTGATAAAATATCAGTTTGCGATTCTTCCTAAAAAATTAACAAATAATCAGTTTGTGTAAAAAATATGTAAATTGTTGTTACGTTGAGTAGTTTTGATTTATTTTCTTTTTTTTCACCTGTAATATATCTAATGCAGAAACTATTTTTGGAACTCGAAATAAACTCTCTTTTTCTCCTCCGAGTTTGATGAACAATTCTGAAAAATAGATTTTTGTTATTTAAATATGTGAATATGTAAATAAACATTTGAATATATCAAACATTTATTATTGCTCTGTATAAATTACTCACCTGGACTGTTTATGATATCATCGACATAATTGAAACCATTTTTTTGCAATGTTGACATTTGTATTTGTGTCAACTTGAGGGTTGAAATTGGTCGCAACATGTTGAATCATTAAACATGTTGATATTTGCGATTGTTTCAACAAATTTGTTGATCTTTCAGATCTTTTCAGTTCCCACCAAAACAACTTCTGTCACTTTGTGACATTCCACATTGTTGGCAACACTGATATCTGAAGTTGTCGCTTTTTCAAGTGAGTGGGAGAGAAGTTGTCAAAAAGTCAACTATGTAAACAAGTACTTAAAAAATTAACAATAAATTATGAAATTTAACAATGAATTGTAAATAAACAGATTTGTGGAATAGTGTTGACAATTTGTATGATTTATTTTACAATTGTATAAGTGTTAAAGTTTCATACACCAAGGTTGGTATAAATTTCAAATTTAACGTCTAAACTATAATCAATGAAACTTATAAAATAAAAAAAAATAGTCAGAAAAATTACTATTTGCTAAACTTTTATAAAAAATGAATTTATATGAATAGTTAATTTACAAACATCTCATTTATAAATGATTACTTTAATGAATGAAGATCTTTTGCAGATATTTGAGGTTACCGTTTTTATATTTTATGGTAGTGTACAGAAGGAAATAAGAGTCAAAATTATCTCACTGGATGAATAATAAGATATTTTTTATAATATGGAAGTGAAGGATGATTATAACCTTGCAAACAGGTATAAAGTAGTTCGAAAACGTTTAGATGTTTTGGGATATAAACAAATCCTGTCAATAGATGCACTGCCCTTGGTAGAAAGCTTGTTAGCTGACTTGATTCAGACAACTGACAGTCTGAAACACTTTAAAACAATTGCACAAGACAATATCGAGGTTTGAGTTATTTATTTACTTTATTTCTATTCTATACAACTTGAAACAATAATTTGTACACTAATTCAGTTTTAAATTTGATGGATCACATAATTTTTTATTTGATTTGAAGGAACTTTATTCAAACATTCCAAACTTTATATCTCAGATGGCGCTTTAACAAATGTCAAAGTTTAATTATTTTTATATCAACTTGCTTGTTTATTTATTTCCTTTCTAATGTCATATTTTAGTACGTAATTTGCAACTAAAAGATAGGTGTAATCTTTTGGCGAAGTATCTATTGATATTAGAAAAGTATTATTTGAACTGTCGTAATTTGTTTCTTTGCAGGTTTGCAGCGAGTTGCAACTTGCGGTTGATCCGTACAAATGCGACAATGCAAAACTAGTACAAGAAAACAATCGGTTGCATGCTGAATTATTCGAGACGAAGGAAACTTACAGTAAACAAGTGAACAACTTGAAGAAGCAAATAAGGAAGTTGGAAAATGATAACGTTGACTTTCAGTTGCGATTGTCAAAGAATATTCAGAAAATCAAAGAGATTGAAGTCGAGACAGCAAAAAAGTCAAAACGAATCTTGGAACTCCAGGGAAAATGTGTTAAGCCGACCATAAGCAACGTGTCTTTAGGTAAAACCATGTCTTCTTTATTTCATTTCGTGAATGAATATATTCTTTTAATTGAATTAATTAATTTCTGATGACTCAGGTACCAAATCCCGCAAAGTTTTTCCTTTGAAGAAATCAGTATTGGAATTTGAACCATTACAGAACAATGAAGTGATTCAAACACCTCTGCCGAGCACAAGAAACACTGAGCCCTATATTATAGATTTTATTCAAATGGCTGATCAAAGAATGAATTGCTTAAACCAGGAGGTAATCAAATTAAGACACGAGTTATCAGTGCAGACTGATAATATAAGTTGTCTGAACAATCAGGTACACGAGGAAATTATTTTTTTTATTCTTTTCTGAAACGAAAGTGCCTAATGTTTATTCTGCTTTTCTATTTATCTGAACTTTCAATTATACATAAGCAAAACAATTACTTGAAATACAAAAACTATTTTTTTAAATTATTATAGTTGATCACAAAAGAAAAGGAGATTCTAAGATTGCGAAAAATGCTAGAAGGCGGTCGCCCATACAATGCGGTGAATGCTGACTGTTATTGCAAGAAGTCTGATAAAATTAACGGAATTCGTAATGGCGAATGTAACGAAATTGATGTGCTGAGGCAAAGCAAAATTGATCTGGAACAACAATTAAAAGGTATTCAAATTACAAAAAAAAAGAACTTAGAAGCCAACAATTAATATAAATTTTATCTTACTTATCTGAACTATAATCTGCAGAAGCTATAAATAAACAGCACGATGCGATGACTCAGGCAGTCAAATTAGCAGAGAGAAACGAAGCATTGGAAAAAGAACTCAAAGATCTAGACCATCTGACTTTAGCAGTCGAAGCTGATTGTACATCAGCAGTGAAGGAAAAAGACAAGAAAGTACAAAAGTTGCAGGTGAATTTTAGACATGCAATGACCTGTTATTGATTTATAGTTAATTTAAAGATTAATTACAAATCATGATTGTAGGAAAAAATTGATGAAACCAACACCCAGGTTTGTGTACTGGAAAATGAATTGACTATCGCACGTCGAGAGATGCAGGAGTTGCGAGCAGATCTGGAATCTGCAAAATCGGAAAAACGTAGCATCCAGCGAATCTTAGAGAGCACTTTGGAAGAGAAGAAACACTTGACAGATCGAATCAATGAACTTACGTTGATCGGTATTTACTCACGCTGTTTTTTTTCAATTTTTATTAATAGTCATCTCATTTCATGAAAAAAGAAAGTAAAAGATGAATAAACATTTATAGAACAAAAGAGTAAGTGCGAAGTTGAGAAACTCAAGCAAGATAATGCAAATCAAAAAAACAAAATTCAAGAATTAGAAAGGGCAAATAAAAAATTAAAAGAAAATATAAAAGAGAAGCCAAAAGAAACAGAAAAACCAAAATGTCAAGAGTCAACTAAAAAACAAGAAAATAAAATTATGAAGAAAAAACCGAGTACATATATCACGATTTCGTTTACTCGTTTCAATCAGTCATGTTTATTTTTAGTCATTTCGAAATAATAGAATTACGAATTTATTATCAAATATTTCTTCCACTTTAGTAGCAAAATCACAACCAATTTCAAAATCACCTGGATCAAAAGACAAAAACCGTGTACAAACTGGCGGGTTGTCATCGAGAGATTATGGATGTGGTACTGATGATTGCCATCAACAAAGTGTAAGATTTTGATTGAAGTATCTGTACGACTTTTACATGGATTAATTATTTCTTATTTTTCAGGAGAAATTGCGATCACTGGAAATTGAACGTGATTTCTACAAAAAGGAGTACAACAAGTTCAAAGAACAGTACACCAAAGATACTTGTGGGGATAACGTACGATGCAATACAATCTTAATTCAATGAATATTCAACAAATAGAAAAAGAAAAATAATAAAATTTGTGTCATTTTTCAGGTAACTCTGTGGGATCAGAGTCATGATTTGAAAAAGCAAGTACTAGAAAAGGAACGGGAAATTGCTGAATTGTTGCGCGAAAAGAAAGAATTATATCACGAAAAAATGGACCTGGAAATAAAATTGCAATCCTTGAAGCCGACACAACGCACATCTTGTTCCGTTTGCAATCCCTGCATTCAGACTGCTCACAACACGTGTTACGGCAACAAAGAGTGTCTTTCTCTGAAGGTATGACATTAATAGTATGATCATTAGGTTTATAATAACAGTCAATTTAGTATTGATAATACAGAAGTTCAAATAAACTTTATAGACAAAATTAGAAAGAGCAGAACGTGCAAGAGATTTAGCAAAAGGGGACATAGAACGGCTAATTCAAGAACGTGACGCTTTGCGCGAAAGAATCAAGGTAAAATATTCCTGAAGCCTCTGGTTTTGCACAAATTTTGCATGTAAATCAAAAATAAAGAACGGCGCATGAAAATTGTTACTTGGGCTTGTTTCATTTCTTTAGTTGTTAAAATAAAGTTTTAACTGACAAGCAAAAAAGTAAAGTTTCGAATAAAATAATAACGTTAGCGAAGTAACTCGTGAATTGTGTGGATCTTTGAATGTTCATCGCGTAGATGACAACCGAAGCTCATCAATGCGAACAGCGTCGTCTTAAGAAATGTGTGAATGAAGTAGAAACGCGTTTGAAGAAAATTGAATGCGATAGGCAAGAACTTGTGATTGTACAGGGAACACAGCGTGCTACTGTCATCAGTCTGGAAGCTAAGCTCATTGATGCTCAAGATGAACTCCAGGAGAAGAGGAGCGAACTTCTGGATCTCAAAACTCAATACTCCCAACTCAGGTAACAAGATAAAAATTATGTTATATTGAAATTAAATGCGCAATTAAATGTCAAACGAATTAAGTGTTTTTATATATTAGATCAAGACACGAGCAGGCAGATCACACGATCTGCGATCTGCAGGGTCAGCTGGCACATGCGCAATCCGAGTTGAGTAGAACACTTGATAGGAATAAGAATTTAGAGCACCAACAACTTCACCTCGACAATCAGACGAAGGAATTGAAACAGGAAATCAACACTTTTCGTTGCAACATCTCGCAGTTGGAGCGTCAAAAAGAACAGTTAGAGGTGGGCAAGTGTTTTGACGCGTATGTGCCATCTCTCGAATCGCAAATCTCACGAGACAATTATTTTCAGCTGGAACTGGAAGAAAGGATGCACAAAATCAGCTCGCTGGAAAAAGAACTGATGTCTGGACAACAGCAAGCACTGGACATGCAGCGAAAAGTCCACCATTTGGAGCAACAAAATCAGTGAGTTGCATGAACAAATTTTTAATCCTTTTATTAATTTATTTACACGAAATTGTTTGCCTAATGAAATTTGGCACAACTTATGTTATATATTTACAAGTTATAAATTACACTTAACATCTATTTAACTGTACAATGTTTAGTTCTAATCATACGCTTACTACTACACTGGAAAAATTAGAAACAATTTTTAATACATAGCACTGGGACTGAAAGTTCCTAAGACAATTTTAAATTGAACCGCAGTCTTAAAATGCTAAAATCACAGTCTTCAGAAGTTGCTCCTGAACTTGGCGTTAAGGAATCTCGCAAGGCTCACAGCAGGTGGTTGGCATCCTTCTGATGTAACAAAATTCGTCTGTTCCAAGTCCTTGCTCTGAGGAAACTTGGAGTATCCTGGCCTGCAGGCACACTTGGCCTTGAGTTTGGCATCGTTTTCATGCCAGTTGCGACCGTTTCTTGGTGTCCGCTGGGCCACTAGCCACTCACCTTTGGCGCAGGGACCCTGGGTGTACAGCTTATGACACGTCTTGTCGATGAAAACCATGCCGGGAATGTTGTCGCAGCCGAATTTGCTGGTATCCTCGTAGCACTTATTTTTGGACTTTAGATCGCCTGGACAATCGCATACCCCGTTGTAGCTCGCGCCATCTATAGATGGCCTGGTATTGTAATCGTACAGAACAACCTGTCCAATCGGACAGGGTCCCTGGGAGCCAATTTTATAACACGTCTTCTCGTTGGGGAAATAGAGACGGCCCCGTTTGCAGGGCACGGGGATACAGCTCGTTGAATTAACCAGCATCTCGCCTAAGTTGCAAGGTCCTCTTGTGTAGAGACGATAGCAGATCCCGTCTTGGTAAAGGGCGCGACCGGGCTTGCACTCACATTGAGCCTGCCCAGATTTGTTGGCCGGAAGGACGAATAGGTGACCTGGCCGACAGGGTCCAGCTCCACCTGAAAATGTTCACTCACTTAATTACTCTGATTCATTCATCTCTCCATGTAGTACAGATTTATTATAGAGTTATATTCACCGATTGGATAGCAGATCTTCGTTTCGTTGTGGTAATGAGCCAAGTTGGAATGACACCCACAAGTTCCTCCAGGCAGAAACAGGTCTCCATAATCACCGCAGGGACCTCTCGTGTAGTGCTCGAAACAGCCGGAAGCACTTCCGTTTGGCCAATAATTATCAGCCATGTCTGGTGAACAAGAACATACAGCTAGGCCGTCTTCGCCTGGTATAATCAGTTCTCCTTTAGGACACGGACCTCTGCTCATTTTTTTGTAACACTTTCCATCTCTGGGCCAGAATAGATGGTCTTTTTCGTTACAATCTTCTGGGTCGCGACAAATGCCCCATCTTTGTTTAGGTCTGTAAGACGAGATTGAATATTCATTTTAATTTATTTTGTTCGTGCCTTATAAACGCATTGATTATTAATTGTTTCGCTAATCATGAAGGTTTTCTTTGAGTTTCTGGTTTGTATAAGATACCGTTTGTTAGGATCGTCAGGCACAGGAGCAAAGTACTGTCCAGTGGGGCAGGTCGCCCTTGAGAATATTGGATGACAGAGCGCGTCCCTGGCAGATTGCGCGGTACCAGGCGGGCACTTGCATTGCGGTTTTTCATCGGCCTCGCCTGGCGGGGTCAGTTCCATTGTCTCCGGACACGGCGCTCCGATCTGCAATGCGCCACATAATCAAACGTTCAACTTCATATTCAACTGGCGTCTTTGCACTTTCGAATGTCCACTCGTACATCAAAGCTGATATTAAACAAAAAATGGAAACTTGCCTGATAAATTTTGTAGCACTTGCCGTCGTCCGGCCAAAAGATCAGCTGCCATCCTCGTGGCTGGTTGGCGCAGGGATTTTTCGTGGGATCTGCCCATGGAGGTGGAACTATCGCACATTGTGTCAAAGCTGCTAATGATATTAGCCAGATCAACTTGATTTTTGTTTTCATTTCCCTGCAAAAGAAAGACCGCTTTCAGTTTATCAAATCGTTAAAGTTCATCGCCTGTGGATTAAAAGAACAGTTTTCTTTTTTGTAAATCTATTTTTAAAATTCATCCCGTGTCTTCTAGTGATTCTATTTTCGGAACCGAAGTGTATCCAAATCATTTCCATGTGAAAATCTGAAACCTAGGCTGGCTTTAGAGTTCAAGTTTAATTCATACAAAATACATGCAATAGGTAGAAAGTCACCACGTGTAAAAATAGTGATTATGATTGATTAACATGAATAAAAAATGGTGTAATTTATTATAAGAACCAAGTAGAAAGGCGTCGCATGATTATTTATCTTAACTGATGAAACGTTAATTAAAACTCGGAGCCAGCTTTTGCAAAATCTTGTTATTATTTAGAAAACTACGATAAGGAAAAAAAAGAGACTTTATCGATAGGGCGGTGAAAATTGTTCCACACAAAGGTACACGACACGAAAGCGGCTAATTTGTCGACGAAATTTTATTTATATAAGAGCGTATTAAGGCCTATTAAGTCTCGGACTCATCTTGTCGGCGTCCAGCCGACGCATAGGAAACAAAAATCAAGCGCACTTTCACTGTTTCGCTATGGCAATGGCATTGTCCCTGCCACGACAACCTCATCAGGCGCATACAAATCTACAAACATTGATTTTAGTCTGCCATTGAATACTAAGATCCCAATTGTGTTGTCATTTTTTTTCCCTTTTTTTAGATTTTTACATCATAGTGATTAGATAACGTACAATTTTGTTTAATTACTGATTGTTCATTTATCAATGACCATCTTCTTTGTTAGATTTATAGAATAAAAGGAATATAATCGCAACTATTCAAAAAACAAATACAAAGTATAAATAATGTGATCTCCCTTTTAATTCCTCTTTTTTCTCTGCTTTAGAATTTTTTTAATTTTGAAATCCAAATTGTAAAATCGTGCTAATTAGAGAGTGTAAGTAATAATATCATGTAGTTCAAGTCAAAGAAATTGTGATTCTTGTTGTTAAGTCTGGTAATTCTGATGCAAGTAGTCCTGTGAGGTCTCATACGAAGGTCACGTCAGTGAAAGTACATTTTTGTATTGAAAAATTTTCATCTCATAAAGTCTTGTCAAGAATATTAATAAAGTCAGCGCAATACTAATTTATTTGACAGCACATAAACCAAACGTAGAAAGTAAGGATGATCTTTTATGAAGAGAATCCACAATTTTTGCCCGATTGAATAGAAAATGCTGAATGATCAAAATTTGTTTCTTGACAACAGTCTATGGTTTTCATTTTGTATGTACATTTTATTTTCATAAGATCCAACTTTCTAATTAAGATGAATTTTCTTTTTGGAAATTGAATCTCTTATTTTCCTTATTGCGAATTGAGTCTCGAGTAAATGATCTCGTCGAGTAATGAAAGCAAAAGTGTCTCGGGTAATTCTTTGAAACGTTAGTGAATCTCGTACAGATTATTACACAATTGACTAATTATGCCATGTGCAGTTAAAAGAGTGAAGGGTCATTACGTCAGAAGTTTCATGCTCCCACATTATTTTGACAGCAAACTGAGCGCATCAGAACTTTACTCATTTCGCACGCTCGAGTTTTTCGCAAGCGAGACGCTCGATTGTTCCGCGACTTAATTCAATGCGGTTCTAATTCGGTTAATTAAACTTTTGTTCTCCTATTAAGTTCTACATATGTGCAATCCCGCTCTTAGTCAACAACCACTCTCAATTTTGTTCATTCTTATTAAATTAATCTAATTAATTCCGTACAAACAATGTTGACCCGAAAAAAGTATTTATTTGTTTAAATTTCTGTTCCGTTTTTCTGTCGGCTTTTGAATTTGTGCAATGTTCAAGGCAATTATTGACACTTGTTCAAAACAAAAATAAAAATTGTTAACCGAAGTGTTGTAAATTTCAGTGAATGAAAACAGTCGCATTTTTGAATGATTTCAAAATTAAAAAAGTGGTTCTATAATAGCAAACAAGAATGGAATCGCGATCTTATTGCTCACGTCTGCGTGACAACGAAAAACGTCCCAGGTATCATCAGTTAATCATCTCGTGTCCTAATGTATATTTCAAATTTGCGCAAGAATGTTATCAATCCGTCTAATCAAAACATTAAACAAATTTATAATTAACAATTGATCCGAATTTCCTAGTTTGATTCGTTATGATAATTTTTCTTTGACAAAGAAAAAATTTAACTGAATTATTTATGTAATAAGTTTAGACTAAAACAACAGTTTATGCAATTCCAATCAAAAAAGTTTCTTTCGATGGGTGCGATGAAGTAAAAAGGATTTCGGACATGGTCTTGTTTGGAACGCTATTACAGCTGTGCATCTTACGTGATAATTATGTAATACATCGATTAATATTTCGAAAGGTTATATTATGCTCGGTCAGTTGAAAGTCATCGGTGAATTAATTAATTGTGTTCTATCCGCAAAAATAGTTTCATTTTAATTTTGATAAATAATATATTCATTATATATAAACGTTCTAAATAATTAGTCATTTTTAAATAATTCTCATTTTTGTATCATCATATATAAATTTGTAATCAAATTTCTAATTTTCATTTTAAAGCAAAAATTACACTTTTTGTATATTTAATTTTTTCATTAGCTGAATTGTGATTTATGGAGATAAAACTCCGAACTACAAATTAACGCTTGTACTAAATATCAAACCCATAAGATAACACACAGTTGAACATGCTTTTTCATGTTCATAAATTTTATATAAGCCAAGGGGGGAACAAAAAATACGCGGTTACAACCTGGAAATTGAACACCGAGCTGAAACATTTTGTGTGAAATTAAGTCATCACTTTTTCAGCTGGTACACGCAACGAATCGCGACGCCTCGGTGCACAAAACGTACTCACATTTTTTCCGCTGGCGTATTTACCTGCGCGTAATCCATATAACGAATCAACATTATCTAACGCTTCATTTTTTGTCATGTAAACCGTGAAAGTTATCGTATGCCGGATTGATTTAATATACTTTATCTTATAAGTATCGATTGTCTGGTATTCTGAATGTGTCTTTAAAATTAATTGGACAGGGTCCTTCCTTAGAGGTGAAATTAGAAACGAGCTGTGCTTTTATTCTAATTAAAAACAAATAAAAAATACAAGCAATTTATCAGTACTCAATAATTAAAGTAGGTAATTGATTAATTTCTAAATTCATATTTTACGATGTTTTTTATCTACTATGAGACTAACTAAAAAGGGTCTATGGGAATCAAAAAACTATAAAGTAAAAATAAAACTTAAAGTTTTATTTTTCAATGTTTTCAACTGGTAGTTAACTGGTTTTTCCTCACAGCCTCAGAATTGATAATACTAAAAAAAGAATACTTTACATCGAAACATAAAATAATAATAATTATTATAAAAATTTCACAGAAAGTATTTTTAATATCAGAAAATGATTTTAAAAACAAATTAAATTAACTACTCTTGAAGTTTTTGAGTAAAAAATAATTTACATTAATTATAGTGGAAGTAAAAAGAAAATTTAAATCAAACTTACGATCATGAAGAAAGAAGTAATCCAAATGAAATGAATAAAAATTTTGATTTACACCATAGTTAAGTTGTAGAAAATAAATCGCGAGCACAAGTTACATTTCTGAGTGAGGCACGAGTCACAGGACTGGCGATTGGTACGAGTCGCGCGCGAAGACTGACTGGAGTGTCGACTGACCCCTTGTCTTGTGTATTACCTCTGCCTACGTTATTACCTAACACTCTGCACCCAAACGGTGCAGGTAAAAAAAAACGAGTTCAATCTGATGAACTTTTGCGACACATTATGGCTCTAATCATCAACATCTGTGAACAACAAAACAATTAGTTTATCACGAATCGAAAGTTTTCAATACAATAAAATGTTTAAAATTTAATTTTCCAAAAGGTAAAGTTACAACTTCTAAATTATAAAAATGTTGCCACATGTGCACAATTTGAATAGTGTTAAAACAACTATGTTCTAACTATAGTATTTCATGACATTTTCCATCATATCTCCATTATCTCAATTAACCGATTCCATTTTAATGTCAAAAGATTAAGTTAACATTTAGCTTACACGAAAAACTTACAACTTCTATGAAAAACGTCTGATAAAGCAATATATCTTGACATTTTACCTAACATTTTAAAACTAATCTGAATAATTAAAAAAAATTGTTGTTTACCACTCTTAAACAATTTTTCTTGTTTTCAATTTCATTTATTTGTATGCAAACTTTTTAATATTAATTATAATAAATTTATAAATCAACTTTAATTAAAGAAAAATATTCATAAATGTAGAAATTTTATTTTAATTTATTATAATTTGTTATTTGTTTTCTTGAAAAAAAAAAGAATCGATCGTTGTTTGCTTTTCAATAAAACGATAGAATCTGAAATACAAAAATCAGTGATTTTCGTGAAAGTGGCGTCCAAAAAAATGAGAAAAGGGAAACTAAAAAAAAGGATTCGAATGATTCGTGTCGTCAATTTCACTGTCGTGAGCTTGATTTAGAAAGGCAAACTGCGCAAACGCTGAATTATCAAATGAACACATACTGAAAATATGAAATTAGCCGGCAAGCTGACATAGAAGCTGTCAGGAAGTAATTGTTGCAGATTCGCGGTCTGCAAAACTCAACAACACTTCGACACGCAACACATTTTTATTAACAACACACCGCTCCGACGTGTTCTCTTTGCATGGTGTTCTTTCGTAACTCGTTAATGATCATTCGTTCAAATCATTAGCAATGGAATATGGGGCTTCGCGCACTTTTTTATGCGTTTCCAGAAAAACTTACTTCGCACTTGGAGTCGTCTTAGAAAGTTTTTCATTCAGTTTGCCATAATTCTTTCGCTTTCCTAAAGGTCATCAAATCAATTCATTCATCACTTCAAATTGCAAGAATCGCCAATTTATTCACATTTCCATCCTGAAAACTTTCAACCTTCCCTGTCAATGCATTAAACATTCATTTTCATTATTCCTCAATATTTATTGATATAAATATTGAATATCTTTTTTATAAATACATCATTATTTTATTTTGTTAAAACAACTGTCATGGAAAATTTTTTTAATGATAGAAAATATAAAGTATCAAGTAGGTTTTTCCAACCAGGATTCTGTAGAATCAAATCTGGAACGTAAAATACACGTCGCAATCCTTGAAAGAAATTCCCCCTAGTGACGTCATTTTAAGATCCGGCACACAAGCCACAAATCTGATACAATAAATTCATCATTTGCAAGTCGTGGGCGCTCGCCCACTTTAGTATTACAGTAACACCTTTAAAATAATTTTTATCTTATAAATATATTCACAGATCCTCAACCTCCCAAACTGCTAGTACATAAATATGCCAAAATAAACATAAATATATATTTACAAAATTGCAGTACATGGAATTTATGTAATAATGGAATTCCTCTGATGTAACCCAGACCTTAAAAAAAGATAAATATCAAATACGAGCCACCAGACACTCGTCTTCTTGTCGTAAAGTCGCAATAAGGAAAGAAATAAAATCTTATCCCCAGCTTGTTTTTTCAGTAATTTTTCACACATTAAAAAGTACAAAGATCTTTTTTATATCGGGCAATAAAAAATGCAATTTAGAAATAACATTTGCGATTTTGTAGCTTAAATTAAGATAAACAATACGGTAGAACTGGAACGGTAGAATTAAATACTAACGTGTCTCTAAACCTTAATCACCCTAATTAACGAGTTTGCAATTGAATGCACAATAATTTTAATGTACGCGCATGTTACCGTGAACTTTATTATATGCAAAGCACATAACCATATGTCTAATATCTGATTTTCCAAACTACTTTCTTATTCAAATTAAGACGTTTGATTGAATCGGGATTTGCACAAGTCGTTATCGTACCAATCATTCATCATTATCAATCGAATAAACTCTCAGTTGTGATTTTCTATCAATATTTTCATCACACCATTTTCGATGTAAATCAAAATTAACCGACAAAAAAAAAAAGACTGACACTTAGAATGAAGAATATTTTATTACTCATAAAATACTTAAACTTAAAAATGTAATCAATTAAAATTATTTTTACAAATTTGTTAGAAGAAACATTTTGTAGAAGTTGTAAGTTGTCTAATGATGTGAAGGGGCAATGAAATAAAATCAATCAAAGACTTTATATTATGACATTTAAAAGGAGGAAATGTAAAAGAATAATTATATTTGAGATGTAACAGCTCGCGTGTGGTAAAAACTTTCGTGCTCATCTCTCGCGCATTCCCATACGTGTCGAGCATTGTCATCCAGCGTGAAAGTGGACTGAACAGGAAGGAAAAAGTAATTCCATTTTTATTCCTCCTGACATCGGTCTTTTTTCTAATTTACGACTCAACGCAATTGAACCTCATCGAGCCTTGAGACAATGTGATTAATAAGCCACCAATCATTCACTTGTTCGCGAGCGCATAAAATGCAACGTTTTTACCTTCTTTTTCTTCTTTGTTTTTGTACAACATTCCTTATGAATCTTGACGTAGGTGACATAATCAAACGGAAGACCTGCTAGATTCTTTCAGTGTTTCCTGATTGACATTAGAAATTATCGCTGGGCATTCCAAAGTTTAGAAATTATTCGCTTAACAAATTGCACGTTCAGATTCATACTTTTTTGTCTAAATCAAACAAAAAGATCATTTTCTTTTCATTATTATTTTAGTGAATGGTTTTACAAACGAAAAACTGTACATTTTTATCTCTTTCTTTTCTTTCTTTTCTGTCATATAACGAAAGAATTTTTGTTTTAAAATTAAAATTGCAAACAAAACGTTTCTAAAGTTTTGTATGCAAGTCAATCTTTTATTAAAATTTATCGTTGACTCGAAGGAGATATACAGAGAACACAACAACTTGTTCTACAAGACAATCAGTCGTTGATGAATGATTTATCAAGTGTAAGAACATTCTTCCACAATGGAAATTAAAAATGTGGAATAAAGTATTTCTGTTGAGATTAAAGTGGTGTTTCGGTTATAAATTCTCACAATGCTTGTATTTCGAGATGGTGTAATCTTGAATTTCGATTGCAAAGTTAATGATAAGAAAAAATTTATGGCATTCAAAATTAACTAATGGGAGAGTCAAGTCAACATTTTTATATTTTTTTATATAAAAGTTGATTGCAATATATTAAAATGACTGAACAGAATATTAACGTCGAATGTAATTTTTGGGTCATTAATCATGTTACTATTCTATCCAACAATTGTTGTAAACAAAATTTGGTACTAAAGTTAGAGATCACGAGGAATATGATTTATCGAGGCAGTAACATTTTTTACAATGAGGAAAGATAAACAAAAAATTTTAAAATAAAAAAAATTACAAAAAATTGTCATGTCACTTGAGAGAAAGTTCGGTGCGACACCATTGTTTGGCACGAAGATTTATTCCAGTTTAATCTTGCAAACAATATTCAACAGTGCATCGCCAGTGAACAATATTCATTGTTAAGTTGTGTTTTATTAACAATGAATCAAATAACGATTGAACTGCGATGATCCGTCCACATAAGTGTAGGTTTTCACTTTCATGGCTAGCACACGTAGCTCGGATGCTGAAAACGAGTGAAAGTATACTCGCTCAGTTACGACCGTCACTTGGACACAAATCGAAAAATTTTACCTTTTTTCGCTCATATTGGTGGTTGCGTAATAGAATCATCTAATTTTGTTCATCTTCTTGTCAAAAAATGAAGCAAAGTGAATATTCAATTTTGTTTACTTTATAAAATTTTATTTTATATAAAAATAGAATATATCTTTATAATTTGTCAATATATTTTTTATGCATTTTTGTGCTTAAGCTTTTTTAAGCTTCTTTTTACACTCTCGAAAAATTCTCAAACGAATAATGAATAAAAGTGAACAAAAAATCTTTGTGTAACTTTTGAGTTATACTCCAATTTTGTTGGGAAGTCAATTTCACATTGCGGTAACGATCATAAAAACGCATGGCGCTGTTGATTTTATGGCTTCGGTTCGACGTGGTTGAATTACGACCACGTACATTTTCAGTGCCCTTGTCCTCTTTTCAGGCTTTGCAATGATAAGACTCAATTTTGGTTCCTTTTCTCCTCCCAATGATGATGCAACTTTTAGTGGCATAACGTTTATGTCTGATGTAAAGTTTAGCTTACAAGACAATGCAGACTTTTTTCAAAAGCTTTGGCAAACACTTTTTTTAAAAAAAAAATTAAGATATTAAAATTTTGTTTATCCTTTTTTCAGATTATGCTTGGATCAAAAAGCAGAACAGGAGCGACAAATCAAGTCGTTGCAAAGCGATATAAACAATATGCAGCGACAACTGATGTCGGCATCGATGGAAAAAGAAAACGTGTGTATGGAAAACCGACGGCTCCAAGAAGATTTGACCGCGATGACTTGCGAATTGCGGACTCTCCAGCGAGAGCTCGAGTCATCACGCTGCGAGTCCGTCGACTTGAAGAGACAGTTGCAAACTTATGTCAGCGAAGTGAGACGATTCGAAGAGCTGTTAGATAGAAAGGTGATAGACGAGTAGACTTTTTTTTCAAGCCAATTTGATATAATTAAGGGGGGCAAAAAAGGAAGTAAAAGTTGATCATGGAAATGGCAGGAAGAAGTTTGAGTTCTTTTAATATGTTTAATCATTAATCTTAACGGTGTTATAATTCAAAAAGAAAATATTTTCAATGATGCTCGAGTGTAGATATAAAAATAATTTTTTTTCAATCATGCAGGAATGTGAAAGAACAGACATGCTCGAACATTTTAAAAGCTTGAGTATGGAAGCGACAGTTTTGGAGAACAACAATCACAGCTTGGAGTCTGAAGCTGCGAAAGCCAAAGGTGCCTTACAAACAGCCAAGGAACAAATTTGTGACTTGGAAAGACAGCTTTCTCATAAAGATTGCATGATTCGAGGATATGAATCACAAGTAATAAATTTATAATAAAAAGAACAAAAAATAAATAAATATGTAAAATATTAATTTTATTAATATTTTTATTATTTATATATTTATTACAAAACTATACGTTTCAGATATCAGAGACAACTCAAAGCATAGCCACGCTAGAAGCTCAACTTCGTCAACAGAGTGACCAAAGGCAACGTGCCGAGACTGATTTAAATGCTGTTAGGAATTTATGCATCATGTTGGAAAGGCAGAAAGATAGTCTTCTACAGCAGATCAAGGAAAAAGATGAGATGAAAGCTCAAGTAAGATTGTGCTCATTAAACAATACACATTTTTTTATTAAAAATTTAATTTCTTTCCAATTATTTTTAGTATGAGGCACAATTAATGAGACTGCGGGCAGATTGCTCCGCACAGCAGGACCAAATGGGTCGAGACCATGCTGCGGTGGATCGGCTGGAAGATCTCCTCGCTCGATCCAGACAAGAGACCATGGACGCCCAGGCATTGAAGCAGAAACTTGAAAACGAAGTCTGTCGATTGGAGCAAAAAACTTGCGAACTTCAAACTAAACTGTAATTATTTGAAAATCTTTTAATCTACTCAAATTTAAATTAACAAGTTATATAAAAATTAAAAACAATTCAGCGGTAGTTATCAGATTTACATTCTATACGTCTTGTTTTATTTTTTTTATGTTGGGCATTAATTTTTATTATAAAGATAATGTAGAATATCGTAAACCTAGTTAACTTTGCATAACTCTCGAGGTGAAACTGGTGATTATAATATAATTATGAAAATTTAATTTCATTGAAAATTAAATAAATTTCGATTATAAAAATAATTAACTTATGTAATGAAAATGATCATGATTTCAGGTCAGCTGAGAAAGACGAAGTTAGACGATGCCAGATGCAACTGTCGGAATACGACCGGCAAATAGCTGAACTCAAAAGACAAATGACAAACGAAAGATTCGATCGTGCGCTTCGCGATGAGGAGAAAAGAAGGTACATGTCATTGAGTTAAGGTTAACTATTTCAAAATAAATTTAAAAAATGAGAAAAAAAGTTATAAACAAATTGGTATGGTGAATTGACTTCAAAATGAAAGATGAGCGTAAAGTGAAGACAATTGTAGAGCTGAAAGATGTGTTGTTTTATTACGAGACAAATATCAAAATTTATCATCGATTTCTGACAAATAAAGTATAACTCAATTTCAAGTTAAAAAATACGTTGAAAAGAAAGTAAAATCGTGAAAATGTGCTGATATTATAACGGGAAAAAGTGATAATTGAAGTAAAAAATATTGAAAATATAGCAGGCCCGATTGGTCCAAGAAATGTTACACATCGATCAACGCGTGTAGCCGCCCTTCTAACACGGAAACGACGCGAACCACCATCGATGCTATATGTCAATGTTCGTCCACGAAGACAAACGTGGGTAGTATCATAATACATCGCCTTATCCATCAATCAAATTATACAGAGCTGAACCCTACATTTTCATGACTGAACCCAATCATTCTTCAAACCAAATCTTTTTATTCAATCAACTCAAAAAATTAAATCAATATAAAATAGTTTCAGTTTCAGCTCTGAATATTTTACTTACTCGTCACTTTTTGTTTAAAAAGCTAAAATATGCTTTTTTCATATATCGTTTTTTCATTATTATTCACGTTTATTTACTAATGATTAAAAAATGTCATGACAACTTCATAAGGCGATTATTAAATTAGAAAGCTCACATCTATATGTTTACACCTGCTATATAATTACGCTGCTTATTTTTTTGCATCATTTCTGCTTTTTAATTAAGTCATAAATAACGGTGTCACTGAATATAAATGAAGAATGTATTATTCTATTTAACATAATCTGTTGATGTTATGTTTTTTATTTCTTTGTTCACAGGTCGCCTAACTCAACTCCAGACAGTAGTAACAATATAGATTTAAATGTGGTTATATAAAAATTTTAATAGACTCATATGTATTATTCTACTAATTAAACACAAAAGAAATGGCATGACAAAAACGTGACGATTGATAAAAAATTTCAGTCGACGAGTCGCGCGGTGAAGTCATGTCTTACAACGAACACCAGTGCAAGCTCAACTATCTGAAAAAGATGTTACCACGTTTCGAAACCGGCCTGATCGAATCGCCATGCATTCGAGCCACACTTCTGCGTTTCATCAAGTCGCACAATATCAAAATCGAAATCTTTGAGCTCAACCCGAAGAGTGACGCACAGTGTAAAAATAATGGCCCTTGTTATAAGTTAAAAGACTCACCTCATTCCTTCTGCAAGAAAAAAGTCCACTTTGGTGCTCAATCTGGCGACGGAAATATTTCTCACGAGATTCTTGCAAGTTGTACTCAACAATCTAATGACTCCAGTACAAGAGTTGTACATAGTGGAACCAATGTCCGTGAGGAGGAATTCAACAGAAATCTAAACTTCAAACATTCCGAATGCTCTTGTCATATTGACAATTCCAATGAATCTCAAAAGTGAGTTCTGATAATTAATCAATGTTAACTGCCACCCATAATTTAATCTAAATTCATTCCATTAAGTTAATTCTATTATTTTAATTTTATCATTTACTAGCTATGTTAAAATAAATGTAATATAATTTAAAAATAAATTGTACCGACGTGAAATTCAAGTTTTATTTGTAATCCTCATTTTGTATGTTTACAAGTTAAACCGAATGGATATCAAATTTGATGATTTTTCTCAGATTAGATAAGGCAACAGGTCAAGATGTAAATCAGAGTAAAAATTCTGATTACGAATGTGAAATTTCAAATTACACCAATGTCTCAACCCTGCCAGTTCCAACTGTCTTGCCTAGTCAGTTCCCACCCACACCCTC
This sequence comes from Trissolcus japonicus, assembly GCA_030522925.1. NCBI lineage: Eukaryota > Metazoa > Arthropoda > Insecta > Hymenoptera > Scelionidae > Trissolcus > Trissolcus japonicus. The sequence goes on from JAPYZS010000003.1 coordinate 434,525, forward strand.
TAATACACTAGAAAATTCGACACAAAGGTCCGACTTTGAGGAGAGTAGCAGTTACAATATCCGACAAGGAACAAGTCCAGAGATACTGAGGTCCACGCCAACTCCCATTCCTGACCAAAACAGACTCCAAGTTCCAACAATAAATCGAACTCGATCTCTGAGTCCATCTTTCATCGGTTGTGAAGGTTCAATTTATTATAAAAAATTTTATATATAAGAAATGGTAATTGATCCACTCGATCATTACAATTTCAATTTCTTCGATAAATTATAGATCCCGTTGAAACAGCAACATCGAATGAAATAAATTTGAACGATGAAGTTTCTGAAGAACTGAAAGCGACTTCGAAGAAGTTAGATGTTGCGTGCGAGTGTCTCTTCAATAAGATGACACAAAAATCGCCAAAACACGTAGAGCTTGTCAATAACATGATCAAACGATTTGAAAACTTGATGGAATGCGAAGAACAATTGCAAAAGAAGAAGAAAAATATTGATGGTGAACATCATCTATCACTAGTTTATCTAGCTTTTTCAACTAAAATGTCATGTTTCAAATATATTTAATTTGCAACAATTTGTTCAGAATCAACGATAATCGATGATATGATATCAAAGCTTACATCTATACTGCAAGAATCTGTAGAGCAGTATCAATTATCAGGAGATATTCGAAAGGCTCAGACCTCAAGATCAAGATCAAAAAGTCCAAAAATGGCCGTAGAACAGTTCCAACCACTTTCTGCAAGTTCAAGGCGAAATTCTCCAATTCCAGAAATTAATTTAAAGGCGGTTGCGTTAGATGTCAATCGTGCCAATAACGAGACTGCGCTAAAATCACGAGATCAGAATCGTGCTGATTTTAACGAGACGCATCTCGCCGATCCAGAACCTAAATCGAGAGGTTTTCTCTCTCTGTGGAACAATAACAATTCGCGAAAATATGTAAATGGATGCAGAGATAAATCAAAAGCAGCAGTAAGTGGAAGTGAAACATCTGATAGCGATGGTAACATCATGGTTAAGAAAATGGGTATGACTTTTGTTAGACCAATTTAATAAGATTCAATTTTTTTTTAGATACAGTAGAAGCTCCAATGCCCCAGCGAATCTGGAAATCACCAAAGTCAAATAAATATAAACGTTCAAAGTCGAGGCTACCTTCTTCAACGCCGAAACAGATTGAAACCAGTTGCTCTTGTGAAGTTTTGAGTCAATCTGTAGGGATCTCAGCAAGTCTTCCTCATCGTCCACCTGAAATCAACATCATTCAGCCTTCAAATGAGACATACAGTGGAGTGACTTTTTCGGAAATGCCAACTTCTTACTCTTCAGTAATAATGAAAGAACAGGATTATCTTGGAAAGCATTATAGTTTTAAAAACAACAATCAAGTAATAGAACTTAGAAAATAATTCCAACAAATGGACTTTCAATGCTACGTCCTGACTAATATTGAAGATGTATGATATGCAAATATAATTTTAAAATGATTTATTTTTAGAGCATATCATATCAGCAGTCTGTAACACGACCATCAACTCCGACGCCATTTTCTCTCATCTCAAACCATAGGCCAGAACATGTTTCAATGGACCAATCTTTTACAATCGGACAGAATAAGGTTCTATCCGAGGTTTGTTCAATCCAAAGAGATACTGTGGACGAATCCTTTTCCTGGATTCCGGTAGAATCTTCGCATGTCGAACCTGAGACTCCACAGAGATCTCTACAATTGGACCAGTCGCAAAATTGCATACCTCCAAGTCAACCAGAATTGACAATAAGGTCACAGTCATGTATTTCCCAAGAAAATGAAAGTGAGGTGACGCCAAATTCAGATGTGACTCATTCTGAATTTGCCGAACCTTCTCCAGACCAAGTAAGAAGTAACGATAATTTCCCGTTGAGGCAAACATCTTCACCGGAAGTTACTGGTCCACCCCAAAATTGTTCGATGAAACAAGATCCTACAGGTCACTTTAATTTTGATATTTTATTTAAGCTTTTTTCTTTTTAAATCTCTCAATGTTTTACATGTTTTCATTTTTTATATTTTTTGGTGTAAAACAGATTCAGTGATGTATTCACCATCTACATCATATATGCGTTTACCAAGTCCAAGAAGTGTTACAAGACTGCAGAGTATTAATCAAACAACTTCACCACAATGCAATCTTGGATGTTCGATAAGGGATGAATCAGATAAAGTAACTTTTTTCATTTCTTACAGTTTAATTTTGAATAATATTTTTTGTATTAGTGATTCAATCATTAATTCATTTTGAATTAAACTATTCTCGAATTAGACTGTGCGAATGTCTGAAGCTCATGACGACTTAAGCGTGACAAATAAATGCTTGACGTTAGGATGTAGCAAGAGATCGAGAGTTCCAGTTTTGCTCACGAACCAACGTTTGTCACGAGTAAAAGTGGATGAACCAAGGAATAAACAAGAATCCGTAGTAGAAGGAGCAGTGACTAAAATTTCTAATGAAGATAAAATCGAAAACCGGCAAGAAGAAATTCGTAGTAAAGCTGGCAATGTTGATCAACAAAACGAAAAAGTAATAAAAGATAAAAAAATAACAAAATGCAAAGAAAATGAAGAAGAAAATGAACGGAATGAGAGAAGAGTATTGTCTACCGGACGAAATTCAAATACAGTGTTTTATAATAAAAGTCAAATGCGTTTAAGTCAGGAGAAGAGGAAGAAGCATAAGTGATTTTAGGAGTATAAATTGTTGCATAGTATGTATTTCGGTGTTGTATTCGGTGTAAATGAAAAAATTGAGTGTTGCAATTAATAACTTGTAACTTGTATAAAAGTTAGTAATAAATACAGTAGACATGATACTTTGTTTAATAAATAAGGACACCTCGTGCAATTAAGTCATTTATTATATCACCGTTTGTCATTCCTTTACAGAACACTTTTCTTTAGCCATCTCATAATCGTATGAAACGTCAAACATTTAAACTAGATAATTACAAATAAAAAGCCTCTCACAAGATCCGCGTCTAACGTCCGGTCGTATCAGACCTTCGCGCTCTTTTGTCTCATTATTTTGTTTCATATTTATATATTTATATATAAAATACATGATCGAGGCTCGTAAGGGGTCTATATAATTATACTGTACGTTTTATACTCATTTTTTTCCTATTTTTATTTTTTATCTCAACTCGCATTCATCTTATTATCTCTCAATGGGGCTGTCTAATACTGTCGCAGCCTTTAACGTTCTTCACATGCTCCTGGAAAAACCCAATCTTACAATCATGCACTCACACGTTCTTTCTCAAACGCACAACCTTATCATTAAATAATTACAAAAATTTGCAATATTTCGCAACTTTTACGTCTTGTCATAATCCTATTATAATACAGCAAAAATTTTTAGTTAGATCGCGTGTTTTGTTGTGTACGAATATGTATTGTGAATTCGTGTAATTGTAATCTACCGCCAAAATTTCGTTCTACATCTTACAAGGTTTTGTTGTTTTCTTTAGTGTCGAAATACATTTACACAGGACTTTCTCGTTTAGCATATCCGTTCAAATACAAGTATATGTACACCTTCATACGCATATTTATGTTGAATAATATTTATAAATATAATTGTAATACGTACACACATACAACTAGATTGTGTATATATGCATACATACTTTTCATAAATGTTTGCGTAGAATGGATATTGCGCTTGCGATAATACTCGGTATCGTAAATGCAATTTTGTTGACAGCTATTCGAATTATGACACTAGCTTCGTTGATAAAAAAACTTAATAAGAATAAAAAAAAACAGTTGATTTGTCATTTAATTGTTTCCTATGTATTCGAAATCTGAATCAAACAATTATTTCGTTGTCAAAAACACTGTTTTCGATTATTTCCCAACGAATCGTCAAACCAACTTTTGTTCATGTTCGAATCTGTACACAACTCTGCGATGTTATATATACAAAATTTTCTTTGGATAATTAATTTTCAATTACACAGCATCAGTTTTGCTCTTTCTCTTCTTTTCACAATAATCAAATAAAATAAAATTGTTCATTTTATCGTGTACAATTTTGATTAACAGTTCACAATGCAATAAGAACCCCAAAATCTATAACAATTAACGATTTTGAACGCTCTTACATGTTTGATCGTGATACGCAAAAGTCATGGAGACAATTCGAGCGCGTATTAATGTAAGTATAACAATACTTGAGGATTCTATAATTCTAGACTGACACGAACATTTGTTTTTCTTCTTTTGTAAAATAAATATTATGTTTTAGAACATTAGTTTTTTTCGTTTAAATTTGAACTTGAATTTGTAGACCTCAAAACAGAAAATCTTTTACAAAATTGTTGCAACAAAAAGATGATTTCAACTCCAAAAATCCTGTAGTTTAGAGGCAATATATTCAACGATCGCGTATATATTTTATATAATTTGTTTAACATTCAAAATTAATTGTTGTTTCAACAAAATATTGTTCGAGAAAGTAAGAAAATTATTGAAACATAAAATGCTTGTCATACTGTAATCGACTGTGCAAATACCTTAAATTCTGTAATCAAGATCATAGATATAAAAACTCTATCTTTTTACAGAAATGACGAGTATGATCAAATAAAAGAAACGTTATCAACATTTTTCATTTTATTCTAAAAAAGCACGATCAATTATTTACAATTTACACATTTAAACATATGAAATAAATTTATGAAAATAACATAAATTCACAATTAATGTATCTGAATCTTTGTTCGTATATACAAAATTTACTTAAAAATGCCAAACACACAATTTCAAGTGCATTCGCAAAAAACATATGTATGATTTGCTGACAAAAATGCCTTCCCTACAATTTTATGAACGAATTAATTATCGTTTTGTATTGTAAGCAAGATAAATTTAAAAATTAAAAAAATATTCAAATAAAAAAGATTATTCATACAGCCGTCCCCAAGTCATTACAATCTTCTGTTTACCGACGTGTGTAATTTTTTTATCATTACACTTAACGTACGTATTACAATGCAAATGAACTAAATTGTGCACATAAATATAAAGATAAACAGAATGAATGAATTCAAAAATAAATAATAGCCAATAAAATTCATCATACCGTGTTATAACGATCGTTGAACAATTTTTTTCTTTGAAATGTTACAATTTTTGTAGGCCTCACAAATTGTATATAAATTCATTGTGGAATTTGTTTGATGTAAAATTTAAATTCTTCCTGTTTTAATCTTGTACTTAAGTTTGTACAGACTTCAAATTTAAGTTCAATATTTATACATAACATAAATATTTTATTCATATAATCATGTTTAATTGTATCATTATCCGGCGTTCGTAGCAGTTGTCTTTAACTCTCAAATTTTATGATTTTTAGATTAATAGTAAATTTTAGTTTTTGCACACAGAGACGATTCGCAAAAGATTGAGAAAATGCGATCGGTTGGAAGTCAAACTCTTAGAGACCGGGCTCGTGTAATCACCTGGGCCCGCTGTTGCTCTGGTCGTTCATGTCATACAGGACTTGGGCAATCGTCCTAGACGATTCGACGTTGCTCAATGCCACGCTTGCTAAATGAGGCTCGTACGCTCGCAGATGTCTAAAATAAAGTCACAATTACATTTTTTATCCACTCTTAGTTAACAGTACAGAAAATCCAAATTGTTTGAAACAATGTTTACCTTCTACCGTACGCAGAATAAATGACTAGGTTTCTGAGAATTAGTGCTGCCGTTAAGCGAATACTCTTAGTGACAGGACCTTCGTTGTCATCCTAAACAAATCAAATACTGATATTAGAGAGAAAGTATAATACAATCAGATGTATATGTAAATGACAATCCAAGAAACAAACGGAAAACATTAAAAGCAGCGCAGCATTAATTTCAACATTCAATCACTACAGTTTTCAAACCAAAATGTACAATTGATATAATCTGTAAAATTAAACTGCTGAAATTAAAAAAAATGATAATCACATCATACTCGACTCATAAATTATCTACAATTATTTCAAAACAACTCAGTAATTAATACATGCCTTGAAAAAGAAATATTAATCAAAATTGATTAAACACACATTGATATGAAAATGAGAAAAAAAAAGAACCTAATGAGAGGAAAAGTAAGGAAGAGTACTTTTTTCACCCTTGCTTGTCGAAAAAAAGTGTCATGCCAAAGCAAAATAAGTGACAAAAATAGTTATAGGAAAAGCTACGATATGTGAACGAGAGGGAAAGAAGGGAGACAAAAAATGAGATGCAACTGCAAACAAAAGCCGTATTTGGCGAATGAAATCGCGTATCTTTTGATGATTCGATTTTGGCTTTGGTTTTTTGCTTGAACGCGTGTTTACCTGTTCCGGTGAAGAATTTTGCCCAGGTCTGGGAGAAGAAGAGCTTGAAGTGGCTACAGCGGGCTTGCTGGGCCTCTGCTGCTTCGCCAAGAGAGAACAAGAATCACAGTTTCAGTTCAAGAATTCAATTGTTGACATTGAGACAACAGTGTTGAAAATTATTAATAGCCATTAATTTTTGCATCAAATAGAATTTCAAATGATAATTTTTTCGTTTATTTGTTTTTCAAACACCAGCCCTCTTTTTAAATTGATCGTGCATTGTGAAATTGGTTAATATCATTTAGTTGTTAAGAGAGAAACGAGAAAAGGAAAACAAGAAACTTTGCACGAGGGTTAAATTAATATAGATTCTTTATACTATATAAGGATCTTATTTTAAATTATTGATTATTTTCGTGCAATAAGAATTGCATTTTGTTAATGTGTTTTTCATTGTTTCAAAATTATATTATCTAATATATGATTATTCTTAAACTGATGTTAAATTTATGGCCTAATAGAAGGATAATAGACTTTTAAAAATAAATACTAACCATCAACTCCTTTGGGTTAACGAATTCAAGCGCATGCCTCTTGATGGCATGGAATGCGGCGTTTGGTGCATATCCAGGATGGTGAGGCGTCGCGGGTATTGTCGTGGAGACTTCCGTTTTACCGGTCGCAGTTAACTGCTTCCTTCTACTTGACATTGTCTATAAAATATAATAAATCAAAATTAACAAACGTTAAACATTTATTTAAAATCAAACAAAACTAACAAATCAAAATTTTAACTTACGTCAGCATTGCAATGTCTATCATACAAATGTGTCATCAAGGAGAACCTTCGTCTTTTCAGACCATCACAACTAGACCACAAGCATAAAATTTCTTCGTTGCCCGTGGGACAGTGCGCTTCGCACACATGTAAATAAACTTCGTGAGCTGTTTTAAATTGCCTAAAAAATCAATTAAAATTAATAATCAATTTGACTATCATCCACAAGTACAAAAGAATTTAAGAAAATCAATCAAAGTGCCTACTTGAGACAGCCTCTCCATTCGCAAAGGAAAGCATTGGGATCAATTTTGATTGTGATAGTTTTAGTTTCCGTGACTGTCTGTTGGCTGGTGGACGGTTTGTTATCTGCCTCTTCGCTGGTTGTCGTGGATGTGGTGTTTTTGGTTGCGACTGTTTTTGCGGGCGTCGGATTGAGCGCCGGAGGGGGCGTGATCGAGGACGTTCCCTGGGGCGTTTTCGGAGCCGCAGGCCTCGGCGGTGGTGTCGAACTGGGCGACGGTGTAAGTACTCGCGAAGGCATGCTGCTCGTTAGTGGAGTAGCTTGTGCGATCGCGGGTATCGTCACTGTTACCGTGTTCGGGTTCGTTTGCGCGACCGAACTGTTGACGATGATTGAGTGCGGGATTGACGCCGACGTAGGCACGAGAGGCGGCGGAATGTTGCCCAGCGCAGAACTCTGCATCATCGGTCGTGGCATCTGCGTCACCACTACCTGCTGTCCTTGTGGCGTCACCGCGACCATCTTCTGAGTGGCGTTCTGCGGCGCCGCTGCTTGCGGTTGCAAGATGATTATCGTTTTGGTCGCGGTGCCTTGCTGCTGAGTTGTCTGAGCCACGAGCACTGTTTGCGCCTGGCCTTGTACCAACGCAGTTTGTGGTTGGGCTAAAACATAATTTTGACCCGGCACACCACCCGACACTACGTACTGAAGTTGACCACCTGGACTTTGTTGCAATAGGACCTAAAAAATGTAACATTGTATCACGAAACAAATCATTAAACATTGTTTTAATGTTTACATCTGTTGAATGCAACTATCGAGTGATTGGATTGCAATGAATTTCATTTCATTATATCAATTTTGAGTATTTTAAATAAATAAAAATAACGGAAAAAATCAAAATTTAATTGAATGAATGCAATAAATGATGAACAATGTGTTTTTTACTGGCTTTAATTTTGCACTGCACCCTTCCAAATCGTTGTATTAGCAGCAGATGAGAAACAATATAAAAAAGAAATAAAAAACGAAGCAATAAACGAACCCCCATGAGACCTGACGTGGCACCGACCTGTGCTTGCGAGGGTGTTGTTCTGACGTTTGTTTTGACTTGTGACGTCGGAATAATAACTTGATTATTAGGGATCGCTTGTTGCACAACAATCTGTCTTGGTGCTGCTGCAACGATGAGTTGCTGTTGTTGTTGCTGTTGCAGCAGCTGCTGTTCAATTTGACTGTTGACAATAGTGATTGCAGCGTTTTCCTCTTTTACGACCACAGGAACTTCCTCCTGTTTGGGTTGTATGTTGTTTTCTTCATCAAGCTCATCCTCAATACAGTCCGCGGCCAAGTCGGCGTATAACTTAGCTGCAGTCGATGATACCGTTGCTTTCTCCCCGTCCTCATCCTGTTCCTCGGACTTAACACTCGATGCTCGAGATTCGCTCATCGCACTAGTCGAATCGACCGCAATCGGTTCCGGCGTACTAGTGCCATTAGAATACTTTGTTTTTTTACTATCAACCTCTTCAGTCAAGTCGTTTGTGTTGCGTTTTAATCCCCTCGGAGCTTCGATGAGAGCTGTATCGCAAGCTGCCTCGGGAGGAACATCTTCCGTAACCTGAAAGAAACAAAAATCAACTTGAAGACCCAATCAAAGTCAATTTATTCTTACATCAATTCAATGCAAGGTAATTAATCTTACCTCCATCTTTAGTTTGATTGTTCCACCTTCGTCAATTTCTGCCTTGATCTTAACATCGTTCGGTGGTTCTTTCAAAACCTTCTTTATATGATTTTCTACAATATCCAAACCCTTTTCGTTAATTGAATTTTTCGCGAGGACGCCGTTCATGATGGGTTCCTTGTCAAGCTTACGCTCAAGCAGATCAGCGAGCATCATGTTTTGTAAGGGCTTTTGATCCTTGATGAGAACGGTGCTTCCGCCAAGACTCGAATCCTTGGAAGAGCCGTCGTCTTGAGCATCAATGTCGAGTGCACCGTGCGTAGGTGCCCCGTTCAATAAGATTCCTTCGAAACTAGTAAGTGAGTTTTCTTCCTCGGCACCAACCCCCGAACAATCCCTACTTCCGCCGAGGCCACTTGATGATGCCAGGGAGTTGTTCGTTGAGTCAGAGTCCTCCGCTACTGGCGTACACACAGATCTTTGGTTTGGCCGAATGTTCACGGGCTGACATGATTTGTTGCTCGAAGATATGTGATTTTCAGGCGTGCTCGGCGAGCTTTGATTCGCGCTTTCGCTGTCGTTCTGTTCAGTCTGGAAGCAATCTTTAAATTAGTTTCCTCTCAATTGTATTAGTTACATTAATTTAATAAACAAATTTTAGTAACCTTGTCAACGTTATTACTCATGATAACTTTCGCTCCATTAACCCTTTGAATCTTTTTACCGGACGTTTGCGTAACTGTAGATTTTTGTTTGGAATTGACTGGAGTTTTGGTTGGGATTAATGCTGGTGTAGCAGCTGGAGACGCTGGCTGTATAATACCAGTTAGTTGCTGTTGCAGTAGCCTTTGTTGTTGCTGTCGTTGGGCGACCTGGATACATGAAAACTTGATTAAACTGTATTATTTAACGTAAAAACCAAATCCGTCAGTGTTGAGGTCAGTGCACAACCAACTAAAATGTATAATCTATTCAAACAACAAAATAAAAACCATGCTGTCATAAGTTAGTCTCACTCTTATCCTACCGTAGAGTATATACTTTGAAATTTTAGTTAGTGTCCTAAAAGTCATGCGTCATTTCAATGTCAAATAGTAGTTTCGTTATTGTACTAAAAAGTCTATTAACAAAATAATTATCTTCAAGTTTTGTATTAACAATAATGAATGAAGATAATTTAAAATTAAAATAAAATAATAACACTCCATGCTTAATAATATTTAAAAAAATCTCTGTATCCTTTTAAATTTATTTTAATAAATTTAAATTAAAAGTATAAAAATGTTGGTCATATTTGTCAAATGCGTATCGTTTCACTTGAGTGAAGTGATGTCAGGTATCCAATGACGACTTGATCGACTTTTGTACCTGGTTGCTGGTTATTAGCTGGTTGGCACTGATGCTGGATGCGATGCTAGTAGCAGTAGTATTTGTTACGCAGGCAGTAGGGGAAGACACACAAGTGACAGCGACGCCGGGCATGCAGTCGCCGCTGACCGTTACCTTGGTTGCCAATAAGCTCTTTATTATAGAACTTGACGTGACTCCGCCGCGGGAATCATCCTTCACGACTACCTGCACCACTTGTTGCTGCGGCGTCACCGTTTGTTGTTGATTTGTCATCACTGTGCTCTGTTGTATTTGACTTCCACTTGCTAACAATGCCTGGCTCAAATGAGGATGTGCCACTGACACCTATTCGTTTCGATGAAAAATTTTCATCATTATTTTTTAGCACATTTTTTACAAAATGAATAATAATTCTATCAAATTTGTTTTCATGATAATGTTGATAAAAAAATGAGTTTAAATAAATTTTAAACAATTTTAATATTGTAGAATAAAATGGATTATATAAAGAAGAAATTAATGGATTAAATGAAAACCCCTTCGTCATAAAAATGAGGGTAAGTTAATAAAGGTCAACATGAGAAGAAGGAAATGATTAATCAAAGAATGAAAACTGCATAGGAAAAAAGGAATTGGCCGCGCTGTGTAAAACATTTGCCCATGTTTGCAACTTTTGTTCTGCCGGGGATTTGTTATTGCCACATGTAGTATCGGGGATATTGTGTCTGCAGCTATTTGAACAGCACGATAAGATGACCGCGACTCGTTTAATACCCAGACAATAATATCAGCAACAAGTTATGATTCGTATTAGCATGATTTGGAAAGCCAATTGAACTTAGGCTCTTATAAACCGAAATGGCATTCGATGTGTCGGGATACGTCAAATGAGAGTAATTCTGTGAATTATATAATGGCATAAGAGCATCATCCTATTTTATGAATTCTAAACATGCAATTGTGTTACTTGAGAAAGTACAAGACATTCAGCGAAGAAAATAATGAAAATCAAGGAACGATATGTTCGAAAAGAGAATCCATAACCTTGGGTCTGTAATTGGCAAGATACCACCAGAGACTGAATTTGTCTACGTTCTTTGATCGCGAGAAAGCGTGGTTTCGTATCAGAATAAATGGGAATGGAACGAATCAGTCAAGAAAATAATCGGTGTTACATAGAGCTGTGAGGACTTTGGACCCACCTGGCTCATTGGGTCGACCACAGCCTTAAAAGCTGCGTTCGGAGAAGGGCTATTATTGGATGTAGGCCGGGGCGGGGCAGACAATTGTGCTTTAAGGATCGGAGATGCTGGACTCGGGGTTTTCATTGATCCAGGAGCATCCGTGCTATCAGGAGAGGAAATCGGGTTTGGGGTGGAAATACGTTGTTGTTGTTGTTGTTGTACGGGTAGCACCTTGACTGTTGCTGCGTTTATGCCTATTGCAGTCGAGTTGGTGTTCAACGTTTGTCCGAGATAAGTTATCGGCGCCACTTGTGCTCGCACGCGGATACCCTCGTAGTACTGTTGTCCAGTTGCCTCGCCCTTCAGAGGATTCGGCCCAATTGTTCCTCCAAATACCGTCCTGAATCATAAACAAACATTATGCTTAATTTGTTCATTCATATCTTTGAAGAAAAGGTTGTATTCGTCTGTCAATTATTTACCTGACGCATCTAGGAAAGTGCAACGGTGCAATAACACCTCTTCTTCCAATCTTTGTGCAACATCCAAGGTATTTTTTGTACAACTCTTCCTGCTCAATTCGAGATCCTGGCGCAAGCTCGAAAGTAGCTCGGAGCCAACCAAGGGCAAACTGCTCGTTTTCTTGAATGATCTGCTGATGTGCGTGTTGCTGTTGAAGTGAATTTGCACTTTCTGCGACTTCTGAAAATAAAAAGAAATAGCTTTTAATAATACATTTAAAAACTAATGTTCCACATTAATAAAAATTTGACAATTACTTTGGGCATTAGACTTGGAAGAAGAATTTGAAGCCGGCGTCGAAGGTCTCGAAGTAACCGGGCTAGGAGACGCGGCGGGCGTGGTGACGCTTATCGAGCTGATTGCAACGGCGTTTGTGGCAGTGCTGATCGTGGAACTTGCGACGACCGGCGTGATAGATATCGTGGATGTAGTCGGAGCGGGTGATCCAGCAGACACGGTGGGGTTTGTACTTGACGCCGGAGTACTGGTGGTGGCACTGACATTGCTATTACTGTTTTGGGACGAGGTCACAATCGTTGACACCGTTTCAACGACCTTCATGAGAATGCACGACTTTGGCCCGTAACTTTGGGCTTCGACGGTCACTAACGCCACTAAAGTGTCAATTGCACCGCGCACACGAGCAACGTTTGTGCACGGTCTTTCACCCAATGACGTCAATGCGTACAGACACTCGAGTGTATACACGAGTAATGCTATATCACTCAACGCAAGAAACCTGAAACAAAAATTTCAATCATTTTTCACTTATCTTGATACTTGTGTTTAATCAAACAAATCTCCTGTTTTCACAATAATTACCTGCAGATAACGGTATAAACATTTTCGTCCACTCCGAGGGATAGGATTTCTTCGTTGCTGTCTTGCTGGCTTATTTTGTTCATCACTTCAAGACAAGAGATTACGATAAACCTGTCCTGGGATTCGATCCCTTGTGACACGCACGACAAAATAACATCGGTAACCCGTCCGCCGGCTTCTTTGAGAATGATCTCGTTGGCGATGTTGCCAAGAGTATCGAAACCTAGCTGGTGGAGGTTGCTCCAACGCGAGCGCACACAAAGTAGCACAAAACGTAGGAAACACTTATTCCGTCCGAGCACAGCCGCGTTCTCTGCCGAGAAACTCAGGTTCCGAAGTATCGAGGCAATCTGCAAGACCCGCTGTCCGTAGGGATCCTGCGTTCCCAAGGTTCGCCCCACACAAAACAGCTCCTTGTCTTCGTCCTCGAACTTGATTGAATTTTGATTCTGGTCACGACACTCGTCCATGTCCAGGATGATATCATCCAATCGCGAACAGTCTGGCAGGCACTGCAAAAAGAATATAAAACTAATTGGGTAAGTTAAAAGAAACACTAAATCGAATTTTCATCTTTTTGATTTGCATCTATTTATTGTTTTATTTATAAAATGTCAATATTTTCAAAATACCGTATCAATATCAATGTCCATAGACTGCGCCTGACTTTGAATCTGATTTTGTTCGTCATTTTTTTGCTTATCCTTAACATTTCGTCTTCGGGAGAATGATTTGACGTCCTGCTGAGGCTTTTTGATAAAGAGGCGTTCATCGGTGAGGTCAATAACGTCCTGGGAGTCGAGTACGTCTGCCCAGAACGAGTTGATGGAATAGTTGCGTACACGAGAGTAGACCTCGATGAACAGCTGCCTGGTACCCGGCGAGTCGAACACACCGGCATGCGCGAGCAGGATATTTATGAGTCGCGGGTATTTGTCCAGCCGTAACGTATGCTTACCCTCGTTTGACAGTAACGTGCACACGTTTATCGCAAAATCCTGCTCGTTTGGTAATGGCGACAGCAGCGACAACGCTAGCGTGTCATAATTCGAGGGCTTGTAAAGATCCGCTGACAATCCATTGTACTCTCGAAGAGATTCTGTAATCAGAAATACATTATTTTTTAAACTATACTTTTAGATTCATTTTTTTTTTCAATAAAAAATTGTCTGTTTTATTTTTTGAACAGCAAACTTTTCAATGTTTGATCTGGTTTGTAATTGAGATATACAAGAAAAATTTATAGACTAATAAGAAACAATATGATTGAACAAAAAAAAGGCTTTAATAAATGGGCAGCAAAGAATGCAGGTCGCAACTAATGAATAAAGTAGGTTGTCGTCGGTCACGGTCAGCTTTCTATGGATTATTGTCTCAAGTAATGACATACAGCAGGACATATATGACAGTTATTGTATGAAATTAAATCTTAAAAAAATCAAAATTTCTTAAAAACAATTCGGTCAAAATTTTTCTCCAACGTTTCTATATAACAGTTCAATTATTTCTTCATTGTTCATTAAATCAAATAAAAACGTTATTATAAAAATTTAAAATAAAAGTAATACAAGAAAAATATGGTTGAGTTTTGTTATAATAAAATTGTCGTTGTTAGAGTGAGGAAGATCGATACGTCTTGGGGCGATCTAAAGATGGCAAGTTGTGAGACGATTAGTATAATGCAGAAAAGAGTGAACGCGTGAAAAGGGGGTGGTGGGAGAGAGATCAGAGCCCGGAAAAAGCTGGAGAGGCGCGTCGCGACGCAGCGCGCCAAGAGTCACAATCAATAAACGTTTTAAGCCGCAATCGGTCGACTGGTTTGCGTTTAACTAACAGGTGCGCGTGCGCGTGCACTTGCCAACCTTTGTCACGCATCTTGCCCCGATCATAATTTCAATTCGAATCGACTCGAAGATTATTTGATCAGTCAGAAATCAAATTGATGCAAAATTGTGAACTGGTGGTGTTGAAACAACCGAGCTGAGAAGCGAATCTGGAGCTGCCATCATTTTCAAATTGATCGATAACTCGAGCGCCCTCCAGTGGTGGCTGATCAACTTGGTCACATGACGAGCAGCTGCGCTGGATTAATGTTTATCGTTCACCACTCTGATGCGTCAACCCTTCGACAGCCCCTCTGCTCATTTTATTGGCTTTAACCGCGTGAAAGCAACGGCTATCTAATTGCTAAGATACATGTTATCAAGAAAATAATGTGCTATTTAAAACGGACAAAATGAATCCTTTTTCATCTTATGCTCTGTTATGTTTTTAAATTTTAATGAGTTTCAATTGAATAAATTAAAAAATAATTAAATGTCATTTTTAATGATTCAACTAAATTTGTTAGTTTTTGTTGTTGACTATGAAATGACTAAATTGCGTTATAACATAAAATAATAATATAATCTTACCGGCAATATTATGTTGATGATAATTGTAAGTCAGAGGAACAGAATGCAACGATCTAGCAGACCATTTTCGATGTCTTGAATCTTCGTCGTCTTCATCCGCTTGTTGGCCATCTTCGCCCAAAAAGTTCACCTTTTCGTACCTATCCAAATAACTAAAACAGACAAAAGTACACAGTACATTTAGTTGCCGCATTAATTATAAAAAAAAACTTTATTTTTATTTTAAATGATTTTTCAAAATAATCTTTTTTTATAATATAAACCTTACCGAAGATAAATTTGTTTAAGGCCAACTCCACTGTTGACGCATCCACTGGGCAAGTGAAATTGCTCACACAACGATGCCCATTCATTTTTTGAATTCACCTGCAAAAACAGAATAACAAACATTAATCATCAGTTCTCAAAATGAATTTTTACAAATCTGAAGACACGTTTTTTGCTGACTGAATGTTTAATAGTTTGGGGGGGGGGGGGGGGTAATGACGAATATTGGACAAAAGTAAAACAATGGCACGGATTAATTGATAAAAAGCTCCGCGGCGTTTATTTCAAGATAATAATCGGCAATAATCTTCAGTGAATTGTAATCGACGGAAGAAAGTGGGTCGGGTAATTTGTGAGATTGCCTAATGCAACGCAGCTATTATCGCTCAAACATGACGTCTTACTCAGAGCTCTTAATTTTCTCAACTTTTATGATTCTTTGGGAAGCACTTTTACAATTATCAGGACAAAATAAAAGAATATGAATAAATAGAAAAGTCAACTTTTATGGTACATTTCAACACAATGGATTTTAATAATGCACGAAAAAGATTGGCAGCTGTGTAGGATTGGCATAGACAAGATTACAACCCAAGTGGCTAAAAATAATAATCAGACTAGGAAGCAAGATGGAAAGAGGAAGAAAGGGGTGAAAATGAGCAAGTCGAGGATACTGGGTCGGTGCTCTCTGGCAGTTACCCGGCCACTCGAACAGCGGCTATTCTCGTCATCAAACATAACTCAATTCTGAATATCTTAAGTATACTTTCAAACGTTTTCGTATCTCAGACTTTCAAGTATCAAATAATGCCGGTGAAATTTTAATCTTTCTCATCTAACAGTGAGACCAAATTTAGCAAAAAATTTTCTCATATCTTACATTCAAAAATGAGAAAATCGTACAACATAAAAAAGGGGGATGCATTTTTGCAACCTTTCAAATAACGTACGTCGAAAATATAGACGTGGATCCAAAAAGAAAAAAAAACAACAAAAAATTGATTCTTTATTGTAAGGCGCGAAAGAAGAAAGAGCGCAGTGACTCGGGTTGATAAATATTCGTCTGTGCTGAGGCTCCGGAGTGGTCGCGTGTGAGGCTTTATCGGTCACGATTAGACAGAGCACGGACCATTCTAAACTTTGCTCTGCTGCAATCAGTCGACTCGGTTTGACCTTGAGGAACGTGCGCATGCGCACTAATGTTTTACAAGAAGCATCGAACGTATTGAGCACGTGGTTGGGCGCTCGGTAGGATGGACGCAATGATGAAAGTGCTCTGTGACTAACTGCACGTGTTCGTTGGGGTAGGACATGGTCTCTCTCCGCTCCTCCGATCTCGCGCTATTCTCTCCCTCCTCGCGCCCAATTTTCTTCACTCCTTCGGCTACCTATCTACCAGCTACACAACGGACAGCTCCAACTTTCTTAGTCTTGGTACCCAAACGACTCTGCAGCGCCACCTTGGCGCCCAAATTTGCAGCGACCAAACCCGCAGCGCCTCTTCGGCGCCTAAATTTTGGGCGCCATGATTATACAAGCGGTGTCACAGAGAAGAACAGAGAAGGGTGAAGTTACGCGGAGAGGGCAAGGTCAGCTGATCGGTATAGTGAAGGACGTTGCCGACGGGGTTGATGTCGCTATCTAGCCAAGCTTGTCGCGAAGGGAGGGAGTGGGACACGGCGGGGTGCGGGACGCAGCGCCACGGGGCCGGCGACGTAGCGTCTGGCGTGGCGCGCGCGCCACATCAGCTGATCGGTGTCCGTGTGCTCGTGACTAACCGAGCCCAATGCATGAATGAACCAGCGAATATCAGCGTGTATACGTGAGAGCGCATCGCTACATTTCCTTGCCTCTCACTTTTTCACCTCTGTAACACACACTTCCCACCTTTCCTTGCGTACGTTACTATTCATCGGTTCTTGTTTTCCTAAATTGTCAACAATCTAGCTTTGCTTTCAGATCTCTTTCAAACCAAACAAGTGAAACATCTTTCTTTTAAAAAAAGAGAGCTATGAATGCAACTTTCCAATTCGGTTCAAAATTATTTTATTTTGGATGTTTGTTATTTGTTTTCCCAATTTATTGAGATATAAAAAAAGTGTTTTGTTCAAAGATGAAAGTAACCTGTGCATCATGTCTATTTTGGTTTAGAAATGTTTGTGAGAAGGTGAAAGGAATGTAAAAAATTGAAGACAATTTCAAAGGAACGTAATTATTAGGAGGGTGGTGATAAAATCGTCATAATCAGCATTCAATCATACGTCTTGGATATAAAAACGTCTGAATGTAAATCGTAGCTTGGAAGAGAAAAGCAGTGCAATGACGCGTCGCATACGAATGTGCTTACACTCGTCTTACGAGTTCCTCTCGTGTCCGATGCTTGTCTCTTCGCGCTCGCACTTAAACTCAACTTGTTTCGACATGCCAAAAATGCTTCAACTTTGTGGCTTCATTAGAAATTGTGGAATTCGCAATCTATTTCATCCAATTTAAATATCATACCTCCCTTAACATGAGAAAAAATTATTTTCATTGTATTACTTTAACTATATTTAAAACGCAAAATTTGAACATTTCATCATGAACTTTTGATCTTGCTCTTGAATTTGATCTCAAATCTCACAATAATGAACTATACACGACACGATTTAGGTCAATCTCAAGATGATCGCGGACGAACAGGCGCATCTTTTAAGTGTCTCAAGGATTAGCGAGTGATTGGCAGTAGATTGCGCTGCTTTGAGGTCACAAGACTTGGGAGAGAAAAGGTGCAGTGACCTCTTCTGTCCGGATTACTTCGACAACAAATGGCCTCGTGCGTGCTCCAACAATCGCTTTCCGACGGTCAAGGCCACTGATAATTCCACATATCTATTCTGCGATCAAATCCTATTTTCGTACCAAATCCTTAAGCACTGTCGGAAGTAATTGTCATAAGTTGTCAGAAATGCGTGCGCACGTCCACATGTACCAGTTATGTAAAAAATGCAACTTTTTATATTTCATTTTTGTTGTCAAATGTATGCTTGTGTTTCAATCTACACATTGACAATCAAAACAAACAAAAATTGTACCAAATTAATAATAGACAAAAATTAAAATAGAGTACCATATATAATTATAAACAAAAATGAATAAAATAATTTAAACAAAAGAGAAAATAAAATGAAGACAATGTTATTTACCATCCAGTTTTAAAAATGAGGTTGAAAACATAAAAATCGGGAAATTGTGAATTCCACACAAGCGTTGCGGTATGAAAACAAAAAATAACCCAAGACGGTGATGCGTGTCTCGAGATATGAGCGGCAGCTGTCGTTCAGCACGGGCCGAAAAGCCAATCGCCATATTTTCTTCTGTAGCAGCGGCTTGTTAAAACCACTCGGCAACACGTCCGTGAACGTGAAGACAATTGTTTCTCATATCTCATTCACCAACTTTTATTTTACAAAAATTTTTGCCATTGCAATGTTATAAAATTCAACAAATAATATCTCAATCTCTTTCTTATCTTCACAAACATTATTATTTAAAACAACATCCATTGTTGAATATATTTTGGTTAAAAAGATTAAGAAAATGAATCCGTATATAAACTTCTGTGAGTAATTATATAACCACTGTATTAATTGAGACGCAGAAAGGTGTAGAAGTAAAGGGTGAAATTGCGAGGCCAATTAGATGGGTAGGAGAAAGAGACGTAGTGGGGGCGCTAAGGGGGTAAGAAATCGAGTAAGTACGTTCCTGTTTGGTTGCGCTTGTATTCGCCTAACGATATGCTCCGTCTCGCTTTGTCTTTGTTTATCAGCCGGCGTTGCCAACTCTCGGGCGCGCGCGACACTATCGCAAGTAGCGGCGTCCTTGTCTCTCCTTAGAGCGCCAATAATATACGTGCGATAAACGAGTCCCATGCACCATTCGGCCACTGCGTTTTTGCACCGCAACCTTTCATCGCTTTCTCATATCCGACCACCATTTTTCAACTCAAAAGTTATGCTTTTTTTTTTACAAATAAAAAAGATGCAAGCAAAAAGATTATTTTAGATGAGTTTTTGAGTGTTTCTAAAAAAAACGTCAAAGAACGTTTGACGTGCGTATCTTGGGCAAAGGAACTTGGTTTGGAGAAAGGCGGATGTTGAGCGCCTATGTCATATTAAAAACATTAAAGAACAGGCGCCGCTCTCAGAAAATTCTAAAAGAAAAAAGTATAAAATAACAAATAATGATCTTCAGTACATCAGTTTGCTTGTAAACAAAAGAACCGGAACAAAGTTGAAGATAAAAAAAAATAAAACAAAGCCATGTAAAAAAAATAAATTGATTAAACGCAGGAAATGAAATCGAGCAGCCATATTTGAAATGTTTGTAATGCATACAAAATGTACAAATTTCTCTGCACGAGATTCGAGTAAGGTTCCCTTTTGTTAGTACGTATTCGCGTCGAGTGCGACGTTGCCATGCTCCACGGCTCTCACTTGCTAGTTCCGTGAACCAAACACCGAAGTACCCGGGTCGTTCCACCAATAAAAACCATACGTACATGGGGGTTCGTGTTGGTTTCCAAAACAAAATCATCAACGTCAATCATGATATAAACCTAAAATAGCTAAGGACATGTGTCCTTATGTGAAAAAATAACCACATGTTGAACAGATTAAGACTGAAATCCTCAAAATTTAGTCACAAATTTTCGGCGACGCAAATTATATTTACATACTGTTCACAAGCCAATTTTTATAAATTACACATTTTCGTAAATGAAAAAGTTAAGTAAAAATTTGTTAAACAATTAAAAAATTCAACCCCAAATATTAAGATTGATTCATTTCATTTATTAATTTATCCAAACGATGTTTAAACCAAACTAAAACTTCACCTCTATAATTTGCAAGCGACTAAAAAACTTTGAAAGAAAAATATAGTTTGGCGAAAGAAGATGCATGGAAAAGAAGTATATTAGGCGCTTCTAGTTCCCGTTTGACGTTGAACTGGTCTGTTATGAAAAGAGAGGCGGCAGCGCGGCGCAAAAACAAATATCAAAGGGGAATCGGGCGGAACGAGAATCGCGTTCGGATTTGGATATTGCGTGAATGATATCAGGATTGGGCTCGGGCTTGGTGTTTGTGTGATCGGGGCGCGGTGTTGCCGTATCGACCGTGACGAAGTATCGCTATGTCCTTGTCTCGCGTGCGCAATTTCGGGCTCGGGCGATGCGTCGGAGCATCGGCACACCTGACTCAGCAATAAACCAGTG
Organism: Trissolcus japonicus; assembly: GCA_030522925.1. Lineage (NCBI taxonomy): Eukaryota > Metazoa > Arthropoda > Insecta > Hymenoptera > Scelionidae > Trissolcus > Trissolcus japonicus. The sequence goes on from JAPYZS010000003.1 coordinate 455,410, forward strand.
TCTGCAACGCTCTCTCAACATCTTGCATTCCTCTGTTGCTCTTTCTCGCGTGCAACAAACCCTTTCAACTGCAGCTCAACCTCTCTCTCACTCTTTCCCTCCTTCGTTGTCACTCGTTGTTTTTCCCCCACCCTTGCACTGCCTATCGCCGGGCTTTATGATCTCGCGCGACAAATGCCGCTTGTGTGATGATATGTGCACATCCAATTTTTTTCTGTTTTATTTTTTATTTACAATTCATTCATGATATTTCGCGATTTTTAAATAGTATTAGACTTGCAATTTGGACATTATCATCCTAACTATTTTTCAAAAGTTTTCTTCTAAAAGCTACAATTCAATTCCTCATAATTTGTACGTGCATTAATAATTTCGCTAAACTTGTAATGTCGCAAGTGAAATATTTGAGTTATTTGTGGATTAAAAATTGCAGTAACTGAAAGTTATGGCCGTGAAATATAATAATTTTCCAATCACGAATAATAGAACCGGGCTTGAATTCAAAGAGAACGTGTAATATGAATAAACGATTAAAAATGCGTCATTGTGTAATATGCTTTGAGAGTAATGTGACGCTTATGCCAGGTGGTTGGAAATATTATACTTTTTTTGCTCACATGTCGCGCACTCTATGCAAGTTTTAATGTTTATTTATAACAACTTGTGAATATCAAACATCCAAAATGCATTTCAGAAACCACAACATTTTATTTTTAATGAAATTTGGAAAACATTTCGTATTATTATTTTTAACTTGATGATTTATCTTATTTTACTGTGTTAATTATTGTTCCTGTTGGTCATTGTTTATTTTTCAGAGATCAAGTTGGATAAAAAAGACGTAATTGTTTAAAGGGTATTAAAAACAGTTAGTTAGGGCATCCGCGCAAGCACTTGTTGAGGGTGTTGGCACGCTGCAGTAGCAGCAGCAGCAGCTCTTGTTGGCACCGTCTGGCCTCGGCGGCTACTGTGCGTGGAGCGCGATTAACCCCGTTGGAGGTTGGAGCACCCCCTCTGCTTCGACGTCGTCGGCCTAAGATTGGGTCTTGTGTGTTGGCGGTGACCTTGACCCTGCACCACTTTTACCTTGCCCCTCCCCACGGATCAGTTCACGCCTGCGATTACATGTACCCCTACCCCCTCCAGTTACCGGCCGGCGTTTGTCACTAGCAGCGAATCGTCAAAAGCGCACCCTCGCAAACTCATCGCTTTCTTCCGCTCCTTGATCATAACCGACTCTGGCTCCGCGGCCACGCTTTTACCATTCGTTCTGCGACCGGTCAATGCCATCTGCTTTGCATTAGACCAACCAGCCTTCTTGACAACTATTTTGTTAACAATGTTTTAGTTTATCATTTCGTTTATTCGATTTTTTAAATATTCAATTGAAAAATTTTTTTTGGCCATTTTTTTAATACGTTTTCTAGTTGATTCGATGAAAGATGTTCTTGATACTTCAAGTAGCGGATAAAAACAATGAATCTTTTGTATTGATATCAAAACAAGAAAACACGGTAGAGATGTTTTTTGAACCTGATTCAGAGACTAATTTGATAAAAAATGCAGATGATTCATCTTTAAAAGTAGTTTTGCTACAAGCTGTAAACTTTGACTTTTCTAGATCGAGTTTTTGTTTAATGTTACGTTGCGTTTATTCTTTTTGAATTCGTTTTTGGGTTTTTTATTGCCTACTTAGTTTTAGAAAGATGAATATGTTTGATTTCATCGATTAACTTCAATATAGTTGACCACCAATTATTTTTTACTCGCACTGTTTTTGCTTTGCAAAAAACTGAATGCAGTAAAAGCTTTTTATGCATTTTTCTAATTTGCATCTATTATTCAGTTCAGCAAATTTCGCTGTTGCTTCTACTAATTGTATCATTCATGACACGATTTTCTGAATCATTTATTTCCATGGACATCAATTAAATCTGAGTCATTGGTCAAAATGATTTTGTTATGCTGAAAAAACATAATTTTCTTTTTATACCATATGAAAATAAACTTTATAATTAATCAAAAGAAGTTATCAATAAATTTTTTTCTGTATGCATATAAAATACTCAAAATGTCAACAAAACACAAATCCATCTGATGAAATCATTTATCTTGACGTTTATCAATGCACAATCAATTAGATCTAAAATTCGTTTCAATAAACGTGTCTTTCAGATTTTCTTCATCTTTTTGCACAATCTCAAGATCAATCTGGAGATTCGAAACAATGTTCAATACTTACTCTGATCCATCCGCCATGTGCAGTCACCAGTACATACAATAAATAAAGATCCACTTCCTTTCCACTTATTTTCGGATACTTTTTGAAAGAGGTCCTGCAAACAGAATTCAAAATTAATTATTTAAACCATCAACTTACCAATTCACATTAGAAGTACACAATAATAACAATAAACCATAAAAATTCTTAACGGCTCTATTGAAACCCTCGACGTTTACCAACGTTTGTCTCAACCCACCCTTTTTTCAACAATCACAAAAGTTTGTTTACACGAACCAAGTAAAAAAGTTGTCAATAATGAAGACCGTTTTGTTTTGCAAGATGAAAGGAAAATGCAATCCTTAAGAACATTAGATTTACATAAGCCAACAATATGAAAGATCTGAGGAAAATAAAGCTGCTCCAAGCTGGTAAAAAGTTTCGAAGCAAAAATATAGTTATGAATGATTAAACTCCGAGCGCCAATGTCGCGCCCATCTGCAAACTTAATGACCACTTTGGCCTCTAATTCAATCTAATTAAAAATTGTGGTAATCCCCCACCCTTTCCCGGGCCAGTTTAAATGATGAATCCATAAAAATTTGGCCGACTCGTTTGCTGGTGAAACAATCGCGCTTGCATTGTCGCAACTGGATTTGTTGCACCTAACCTCAAAAGTAGATCTGGGCTTAAGGACGCCATAGCTCGGTGTTGAAAAGATGCAGGCATCGCAAAGAGACGAACCGTCAAGCGTTTGAAAAAGCGTCTGAAAAGTGTTGATAATTGGTTGTTTGATTGGAATTAGTGGGATCGCAAAGCGAAGCTGACAATCGGGAACGGAAGGAGCGAGAGAGAAGGAGAAGTTGCGAGGAGTGTGAGTGCGAGTGAGAGAGGGGAGGTAGAAAGAGAGACTCGAGTGTGAACGTACCCTCTGGTTTCGTGAAAATGTTTGAGGTCCTTGAGGAAGTTATCACGCTCCCTCTCGTAGGTGACGGGGTCCTTGTTAAGGAGCTCGGCCATTGTCGCGGGGTCGGCGATCTAGCGGGGCGGCGGCGACAACACATGGGCGACGGGAGACGTCGTCGACGGCTCGGTCGCTCGAGCTGCGCCCGACATCGGGCTGGCTTGAGCGCGAAGACAGCGAGCGCGCGCGCCACTCGCAGCAACGGGCAATCACTGTTGGAACCTGCACGCGCTATACGACGTCGGTTCAATCGCGTGACGTCGCGTCGACGCTCGCGGGTTTTGGTATCGCGCACCGTTAGCGATCGGTCGGTGTTGCGCGCGGCCAGTGCCGAGAGAAGGGCAGCGATAGGGGGCGCGCGCGGCGCTCTCTCGAGAGCTGCTCGCGCGCGAGGGAGGGGATCGCAGCAACAAGACAAAAGAGCGCACAATCCGCGCCGCTTGGATTCGAGAACGCGGCGCGCCGCAGCGGATCGATCGCCGAAATTGCCGCGAAAAATCGGGTCCAAACCAAGCGGCCCTCGCACCGAACAACACACCGGGACCACTCTTTTCACCAACGGCACTTGTCAAAATGGCGCCGCCAAAGCGCCGCCGCACAACGCGATTCTCTTCCTCTTCACTTCCTCCGGAAGCGAACTGTCCTCCTCTGTTCGTTTGCCACTCACGCGGAGGAGCCTGTCAATCGGTTCACCGAACTGGCCGCTGCTATTTTGGCGGGAGTTCGGGCAGCCTAGCGGAGCAACGCACACGCGTGACACGCATGCCGAGCCGATTCCAGCCGAGAGCGCTGCTCGGCGCTCTGCGAGTGCGCATCAGACCAACACGCCACTCGTCCACCGAACACAACACGATCAACAACACGCGACCGGCGATTCGAGTCACCCCTCCCGGGGGCGCTTTCACACCCTATCTCCCGCGCGAAACCAACTAGAATAGCGCCGGACGATCGGCCAACAACCGACGCCTCTTAGCTTTCTCGCTCGCGGTCCCGCCAATTATCACCCAGACGCCGCAGCGAATCCAACGAGCATCGGATTCAAAAAAATTGCTTCATACAAATCTTTCAGTTCGCACCAGCCACTATCGAGGGCGCCATTTTTACTTTGCACACACCACACAGACTATTGTTACTTGATGCTGTCGACATCTGTCGGCTCGAATTACACACAATTTTGTGTCAGAATAATTATCTGCTTTATTTACCTTTGCCCACGGCTATGCTAACAATTGACTAAATCGATTTTCAATGTGAAACGTAAAACGTATTTTGAAGATGATCAGTTTGAAGGTATACTTTTTTGGTTTCATTTTATATATTTGTTTTATGGAAATTATGTTGGCGTATTGGAAAATATAAATATTGTAGAAACTGTAGGTGGCGCTATAAATTTCGCATTGTTGAATTAAATAAACAATCGGAATTAAAACAACGAGTTTTAAGATTCAGAAGTTTTAAACGTAAACTATAAAAAGTACTAAAATAATAAATAAGTTCAGAATAGTAAGTAGAAATGTTCTCCTTAGAGATAAATCTTATTGACTGAGAAGTTATCGACCGAGATAAATTGATTTTTCAATTCGTATTGCAATAATTTTAATGTTAATTGTTAATTTATTCATTTTTATATTTTTAAATTGAAATAAGCAACGAAATATGTTTTTACCAAAACAAAATATTTTCAAACTTTTTTGTTGGTTTTGCAAAAGACAATCATTTTCAAAATTGCCTACGTGTGGCGCCACTTACACTCCACTCATTCAATATTGCCAACTGCATAATGAGAAAAACATCATAGAGAGCAGCACTTCTCGGGCTTTGATTTTAGGTTAAGTTCTAGAAAAAAAGTCGTATTTTATGTAGGGGAAATTTTGGTTCTAAAAGAAAACTTGGCAGATTAGGTTGGGTTTGTAACTAAAACCGAATTTTGATGTCCGACGGATCCGACACACCATAATCCGGTATGGTCTAGTGGCTAGGATACCTGGCTTTCACCCAGGAGGCTCGGGTTCGATTCCCGGTACCGGAATTTTTTTTGTTTTTTAACACAGTAATCATTAATTTCATATCAAGCTCAAGTTTGATACAGATTTTATGATTGAAATCATATTTTTTGTAACAAAAAATTTTTGGAGCGGAAAGACATTTATAAAGCCTTAAAGTTTAAGGTTTCATGTATTTTTTTACAGTTTTCATCAATATTGTTTGACATTCAATATTGATTTAGTTATTAAACGATGTTGAATAGAAATTCAAGTACTGAATAACAAGAATTTTGCGTGACGTAACGAATTTTAACAAGAATCTTATTGATATATTCCACTAAATCATTAATCATTTTTTCTCAAACTTCTTTGAATCCTCTGCAATCAAAAAGATGATTGATTTTAAATTTTAATTGGTATTTGGTAATCGCAGGTAATTGATAATTTCAGCTGTCCAAGTTGTGCAATAAATTAAATGTTATTTACAAAAACCTCGATGAAATATTTATACGCACTTTAGCTAATCATCATAATACGTCACTGTCTAGGGAAAAAAGATAAACTACATCAGGAGTATTAGAAACGTGAAAATGCGAAAGGAGCTAAATATCTGAACATAGGTTTTTTAACGACTGAATTGCCTTTGAAAATCTGCAAATCAAACGGACCAAACGAGGAGAAAGGAACAAGTCGAGAGCACAATTTATCTACAAGAGAGATTATAATTAAACTTAATACAATTACAAAATGCAGATTAAACTGGAATTAATTGTGGCCGTCTGCGAGAATATGGGCATAGGCATAAACGGAAATTTACCATGGCGACTCAAGTGAGTGTGTATGTAAATTTAAATTTTCTTCATTACTTTCGTAGCTTTCTCGATGATTTTTTTTTCAGATCCGAAATGGCATATTTCACTCGAATGACCACCAACACAGTGGACAAAAATAAAAAAAATGTTGTCATCATGGGAAGAAAAACTTGGGAATCTATTCCTCCGAAATATAAACCTTTGAGTGACAGGATCAATGTTGTACTCAGCAACACACTCAAGTACGTATTAAAAAATAAAGGAAAATTCATTTAGCAAGTGATAACAAATTTGTTTATTTTTTCTTATTTTTTAGAAGTACAGAAGACAAAGCTCTTATATTCAAGGACTTGGATTCGGTTATCAAGGAACTTTCAGAACCTCCCATGAAAGATAAAATTGAAAGAGTTTGGGTGATTGGTGGATCTTCAATTTACAAGGTATTAATTTTACATCCCCTTGTCATTATCCATTTGCATTCCAATCATATGAGAGGTCAAACACTTAAAAAGTAGATACTGCTTGTAATAATCAGAAATATAATTTTGAAATTCAGGCTGCCCTCGAGTCCCCAAATTTTCATCGTCTATACATCACCAGGATAAAAAAAGATTTCCAATGTGATACATTTTTCACGGGCATTCCAAAAAATTGCACATTAATCAGGTTCGTTCCCTCTGATAAAAATTACACATTACTCATGATCAGAAATAATATTTGATTTTCAAATTTTAGTGATCTTGAAGTTCCACAACATGTTATGGAGGAGAATGGAATTGAATATAAAATAGAAGTTTACGAGAAAAATCAATGAATATATCATTCGAGATTGAAAATAAATTACTTGCATTTTACAAATTATCACAATTTTTGAATAGAAATAAATTGTCAGAGTCAATAAATTTCAATATTTTCATAGGACATGAGAAAATTAACTAAGAAAAAATGCAGCTAATATAACACAAAAACGCACAGACATTCGTGCAAATTGGGAAAAAATGTATTGAAATCTAATTCACCTCTTAACTTTGCGACCAAAAGCACACCATTTTTTTCTCAGTAAATTCATGAAATTAATTTCTCGTGTGAACATTTCAATTCAATTTTTTATTTGGTGAAAATGAATGATACAAAACGGGGCCAAACTTAGCCTGGCGGCCATTGCATTTGTCTTCCACCTAGGACGTGCAGATGCAAATGAAAAACGGACTGAGCTCCGTTTTTGCCATCGTTGATTACTAATCGAAATCCTTCTTTGAGGCCTTCTTGATCAGCTACTTTGCGAGCTACGAGCATTAAATGTCCTAACAATTGTTCATCTGCATCCTCAGCCTTTGACAATTGCGAAATTGGTTTTCTTGGAATGACCAAAAAGTGTACTGGAGCTTGGGCATTCAGATCATGAAATGCCACGCACTGAAAAACATGAAAAACAATCATAAATTTGTTTTAATGAACACACAGTCAACTCTATGAAAAAAATTATTTATGCGTCAAAAAAAGGTTCCAAAAATACTTCACCAATATTCACAGATATTTTGTGTTCAAAAGTGAGGTTAAAATATAACATTGATTAAATTTCTTCTTGCCTTTAGAAGAATTTCATAGATTTACGTATAAAAAGGATGTTTACCTGATCGTCTTCGTAAATAAATTTGCAAGGAATTTCTTTCCTCAGGATTTTTCCGAAAATTGTGTCACCGCCGGGTACGGCGGTTTGCGCTTTTTCCACCTCAGACGCCATTTTCCTTATTTGCCAATTTACTCTTGCCGAGTTTGCAAACAAAACTTTTGATTTCAACTGCCAAAGCGAGTTGAATAACTTGTGACGCATCTTTTTTTCCAACTATCAATTTGCCAGCGATTCTTCGTGCTTTTAAACTCTATCTGAGACTGATTTGCAATAAAAATGTACTTTGTGAACTAGTCATAAATTTAAATTCACTAAGATCTTATATAAATTATTTCATACTCTTAAAGCAACATACAATTGTGCAAAAAATGTATTTCAAACAAAAATATTTGCTACCTTTTTTTTATATATTAAATTTTGTTTTCCATTTTTGCAGTAAAAAGGAAAAAACAGTTAAATCTTTACATTATTATGATGTAAAATTTTAATTTCAAAAAGAAATTTTTTTGAGATTCAACTTTTAAATGTATTTGATAAATTTTAAAATTTGGCGCGCGAAAAGTCTACGCGAAGTCGATTCGCAGAAAAAAAATTCGATCACTGTGCGTGTTGTGAACGAGCTTTATTTTTATCGGACATATGATTGTCCGTAAGTAAGAAAATCTGAATGTTGCAACAATCGCGACTTTCAAAGATATTGTTGATAATCGTGCGTGTCCGCGGACAGCAAATATCTTGTTTCTGTATCAGTATCAGAGCCGCGCCCATTTATGCGGCTTGCAAAAAGTCGAGTCAAAAGAAGGCAAACTGTATTCACCTTGAAGATCGTCTTCAGCTTACCGAATCGAAACCGAATCAGGTAATTTCATAGAATCGTATATTAGATTCTGAATTTCAAAACAATAAACATATGACGCCGGTAAACGGGCAAAGTTGTAAACAACTTTTTGTTTTGTTTTGGAGCACAGCATTTAGAATCATTCACGATTTGATATTGGATTTATTCTTCCATTTGATTTGAAATTATAATTTTTTCCTGCTTCTATTATTTTACATTTTTTTGCAGAGATTTCGCAGCAATTTTTGATGGTTCGGTTTTTCGTAACAAGAAAGGATCTTTGGAGTGGGAGTTTTTTGTTTACACTTTGACAAAATCGGAGAGTTTGATTGGCCGGCTATTTCCAAATTGGAGCATTCCATTTTATTTATCCTCAAAGACCACTGCATTTCAATTTTTAGGTTATGTGATATCACTTTTGTTCTATTTTTATTTTTCCAATTTATCATTTTTTTTTAACTTTCTTGTTTTGTGATTGAAATATTTTGTATGAGTTATGTTATTGTTTGTTAAAGTAATAAACATGTGCGGTTTTGATGTTTCAATTGCCGAGGCGTAACTGTAAAATACATTCCCCCCCCTCCACCACTTATGAATAAGTAGATAAAAAGAAACACCGTGTCGTTTTTCACTTATGATTTTTAAACGTATGCAAAGCCGAATTCCAAGCCAAACAAGTTCAATCCCGAGTTAGTTCAGTTACCTTACACGTGTGAAACAAGTCCAGTCCGAGAGTTAGCTTTCATTAAGCTTTGCCGGTCCAACGACTTTTTTGTAATAAAAAAAAAAAAATATCGTCATTTGGACGATTTCAAAATAGAATCGCCTTTTTATTTAATCACAGTCCCTTCTTCTTTTGATGATAAAAAAATCCCAAGTTCGAAGATATGGCGTAAAATAAAACCAATGTAACCGATTTATCGGGATAAAAATCGAAGCAAAAGTCGTTTCATGAAGAAAAAAAATCTAGAGATTTTTTAGGTTTAAAAGTTGACAACAATTCAAAGCCCAAGTAATATTTGATGACAAAAGCCATAGAATTTTTGGACGTCAAAACAAAATAGCCGATTGGCCTATTTGGTGACACGTGTCAGTCCAAAATGTCAATAAAGAAGTGAGGCGCTGTTTGTCCGGTTTTGGAACGCATGTTAGAGAAATTATGAACACGTGTTTGTGAGGATCAGTGTACCAACAACAAAACGTCCGGCCATATCGACGACGAAGTTTAAGAGAAAAAAACTAACTAAAAAGTACAAAATTAAAAGAACAATCTACTGTCAGACATCCGCCAAGGACAATCATTGTTGTTATCGTAAAGTGACATTTTTGTTTGGGCCGTAACAATGCTTACAACAACGACAACCACCACAACAACCGTTCCTTCCACAACGATAAAAAGAAGACGAAGTAGGTGTTCACTTTCAACTGTATATTCTCACTCGTGATTTTGTCTTCTCTTTATGAAACGCGAACAAAATTTTTACGCAGTTATAACGCAAACAAAAAACTTTATTCGTTTCATCCTTATCACAAAATAAGATTGTATTGAATTTAATCTTATCTCAATTTAAGATTTTTATCGAGTGTTCGACGATTGTTCAAATAACGTTTCATTTATGATCAAATTTTCCATTTTTTCTAGCCGATCGTTTTTAAATTGTTCAGCATCAATTAACAATTAGATAAAAAATTTATTCTTTGTTCAATAAATATTTATTACTTTTTTTCGTTAATTCATTTTCAGCATTTTAGACAAATACTTAACATGAAGTCATTCTTTTGTTTGATATTGAATTAATTTCAAATTGATTACAAATGTTTGTGTTCCAAGGAATTCCGTTTTGATGGGATAAATAGGTTTTTAGGCTTGAGATAAGGATCGTTGGTTATGTTTCATTTTATTTATTTTTTTAATTCAAATGAATTACTATGAAGAAACTTGATTCTCCAAGTTGGCCAATTTTGTCGTCATGAATTAGGTTAATGAAAAGATTTTTGATGAGTAATTAGATTGTATTATCATATATAGTTACTTCCATAATCAGTTTTACATAATTACGGCCCGAATGGTGACGAATTCATTAAAAAAATATACTCTTCAAGACAAAAGTTTACAGGATTGAAGCAAATTAATTCCGTCGGACGAAAACAATTTTTTTTTTCGTTGGAATTATTTAAAACTTACCATTAGATCAGATTTTTCTAGTCAACAAAATCAAAAAAATTCAAGATCAAACCAGAACTAATAAAAAAAGGCTCAAAGTTTTTTTCCAAACAAACCAAAATGAGCAATTCGTTTCAATTCCGTCAAATCGATTCGACCGTGCTCCAAGTTGACTCCTATTAAAATCGATAACGTTGATTCATGCGTCGGGCTCTGGAATATGAAACTGAATTTGTCTGACTCAATTGTTTTGCACTGATTACAGGGAAACCAAGGAAAAAAGCCCCGAAGGACGGCGAGTCGGCAGATGCGAAGCAGTCCAAGTCACTGACGAACAACAACAATAACAACAACGAGGAGCCGAAAATGGAGCCAGCAGCCGAGTGCCAAGTGGAAATCAAAACGGAACGTAGCTGGCGCATCCGGCCAATTTTGGGGAAGGACTTGACGGACGACGTGCCCCTCGAGGAGGCCTACGTAGCGAGTCTCAAGAATAAGCAACTGATCTCGAAGGCGATTGGCAGCATCTCGGCGGCCCTTCCTGGGTTCAACTACCTCAAGCGCTGCAACGGGTCGAAGCTGCTTCTGGCGCGGACGTTGCGCGTGCCCGACCAGAAGACGATCATCAATCCCTATTTGCGCAAGGAGATGCCAGGGGAGATCCTACCCAAGGAGGAGCTGCGCGAGATGCTCATCGAGAAGGGTTTTGACATGTCGCTCATCGAGGACGAGTTCGAGATCGCAAAGATCCCCTGCAAGCCGGCCAAGACGAAGGACCAGGCTAAGAGCGCTGGTGCCATCTGGCCGCTCAACTTCCATCCGGACTTGTTCATCGAGGACATCATTCAGGGAGCAGTGTTTGACGACAAGCTGCTCAACTCCGTCGAAGAATTCATCCGTATCGTCATGGAGGCTGCTAAGATGGGTTCCGTGGGGACCAAGGATTGTTGCGGCAGCACCATGATCGTCGACCCCATGACCGGCCGGGTCTTGTCCCTCGCGGCAGCGAGGGTCGACCGACACCCGATGTGGCACAGTACAATGCTCGCCGTCGATTTGGTAGCTCGACTGCAGGGAGAGGGCGCGTGGTACCTCGCGGAGGAAGAAGCTCCAGCGGACGTTGAGTACATCACACCGGACGAGCCTGTTGACCAGAACGAGCTCAACTCGTCGAGCAACGGGTTCTGGAAGATCGGCAGGGTCACTAAGCGCAAGTACAAGGAGGGCGACACTCTCTTCTACCCAGAGTGCTTGAATAAGATCAAACTTCCGGAACCCACGCAGCTCGAGACCAAACGCAAGAAGAAGAAGGCCAAGAAGGTAACGATCAAGGAGGACGGCACCGAGGAAACCGACCCGAGAAAACTCATCGGGCCCTATCTCTGTACAGGCTACTGGGCCTTTTTACTACAGGAACCCTGTGCCCTCTGTGCCATGGCGCTGCTTCACAGCAGAGTCGCCAAGATCTTTTACGGAGCACCGAACACTAAAGCCGGCGTCCTCGGCAGCAAGGCTGTTCTACACGCTCTACCGGGACTCAACCACAGGTACCAGGTCTGGTGCGGCATCCTCGAGAAGGAGTGCATCGAGATCGTGCAGAACACCCCTGTAACAGAATGATCGATTCTGCTGCTTGTCGCGCTGGTATCAGTATTAGAATCCTCAGTCAGGTCTCAGGGATCAAAATATTGGAACATCATTGATTTAATCAACTATACTCATTTATATATCATTATATACCTTTTTAATTGTAGTTTTCGATTTTAAGATTTGGAAGCTTTTTTATAAGAGATTATACAAAGGACAATTTTTTTTCTGTTTTCGCTCCCACAGTTTTTGTTCAGTTACAAGGTGTTAAACCAACGATGTTTCATAATAAATGAGCGACAAAACAAGCTTATCTTTGTGATCCACTATTCGCGACACTGCGTTCGATATCATTGAAATCGTAACGAGTGCCATGATGTACTCAAGGATTTGAGATGAGTTATTTGATACAAACTTCCTTAGCGTTTAAGTTTTACGGACAGTTGCGCTGCAATATCACACATACGCACTACATAACGATTCCTTGATTAATTTGAACGCGCTTCCGTTATGTCATCTTGCGCGCGCGCACATATAAAATCAAAAAATTCTTTTTCCTCGTCGACGACACTTGTTTTGTCCAATTATATCAACAACGAGGAAAATTACGCGAAATCGCCTGGACGAAGTTTTCCTTCGCCTGCACTCTTGTTCTTGTTATGATTTTCATTTGTATTGTCATATCGCGCATTGATTGCCGAATAAAAGATGAGTCAGAGTTCATTGAAGAAAATAATAAAAGAAAAAAAAGCACCACTGCATTCAGGACATTATTGTGTGACAAATAACTCTCAACGATAAGTATAATAGTAAGTTTAATATAGTAAAGCTCATTCTAAAACTGTTATACTCGGACGATGAAAAAACTTGTTCCTGTTTTTGAAACACCACGGTAAAGATTCAGCGAGATCTAATGTACGTTAAATCCAATGACGTTGTTTCTCAAGTCGTCATTGGAACTTCGGTGGTTGGTACGAGTTTCTTTCTCGTCGTCGTATATTTTTCTACCATGGCAACTCGTACAAACGGCGTTCAGATACTTCAACGAAATAGTACAAATAAAGTTTATTTATATAAATTGTTATAGCTGTATGAAAGCTTGAATTATGTGAATGTAGTATAAAGGATAGATAGAAAGTAAGGGATAAAGAAATAAGATGTTATGGAAGCAGGTTTCCGATTCGTGGTGAGCGCGTACGAAATCGTGACGTCAGTAAGTAAAAGCTACGCGCTTTCGTGTGCATTAATTATACATGCAAAACAGCCAGACGGGAATAATTTGTCGTTGATTATCGCAAGCGTTGCGCAAATTGAACGCAAAAGTTCCCGGGAATGTCGCGTTGAAGTGAATTAGCACAGGAAAGCAGCCCGTCAATTACAAAACCCGAGGGAATTATTAATTATTGAAATTCATTATCCAGTTAATTATGTTCAAATGTTCATAATGTTTCTTTTCGTTTTTCAATTTCACGTTCATGTTTTTTACGTTTTCATGTCAATCTTTTCTTTTGCACTGGCAATTCATTTTCAACGCTTTTGGTATTCCAGCAAACAACGTTGTTCAAAAGTGTTCACACAACGACTGATGTCCCGACTGGTTATTTCGTAGTTAAATAGTTTATCCGTGAGTTTCCGTGTAAAGCACACCGATCTTGGCGAGCAGAATTTAGTCGTTGTAAGTCGCGCGATCGAGAACTGTTGAAAAGAATCGTGATAACTCTGCGAGTTTCATTTTTTATAAGAACAGTTGATTTTTTTGAGATGTAATAAAGTTCGTTTTTGAATAAACTTTCTTCAACTTATTTACAACCAGAGGTGAGATTAATCATTTCAATGCTGACCAGCTTTAGGAAAGTTTGGAAGCAAAAAAAAACCATTAATTTGAAATTTGTTATTATCAGTCTAATATATGAGAATTAATTGATTTTTTGACAACGCAATCTAATCCTGACCTTGAAAGGCCATATATTAAAGTTTCTATTTCATTTAATTCGATTAAATGGTTTGATTTCATCGATCTCTAGCTTCACTGAAAATTGACTAATTCGCTATATAAAAGTATTGTTATGCGCATACACATATCTTGATGTAACCATCAACTCGCCTGACTTGACTTCACAAATCTGTTGGCACAACGTCGCGAAGTGTTATTTGGAAAACTGATTATCAGTTCAAAGTCAATTGACGGGATTGAAAGAAAAAAAAGGTATCTTATTCTTCAAAACACAATAATTTCGACAAAAGCATGCCTCGTTCGAGAATAGACTTTGTACTTGAAAAAAAGAATTAATTAACACCCAAAAAGCTAATGAAAAAAAAAATGTTTTACGCTAAACCAATTAGCCTATACATAGGTTCAAGTCCAAATTTGATATCTACGCTTATCGCAAAACAAAATAGATCTTGATTTGGAATTATGTTTCAAGAAATCACCCGATTGACATAAAAAGATAAATCCGCCATCGTCGATGAAAATTTTCACGTAAGATAGTGACGTTGATAAGAAGAAGAACATAATATAAAAATGAGAGAGAGAATGCTTTATTTAATTAGATATATTTTTTATCTTTTTTAGGTGAACCTCTTCTATAAATGTCGAACTCTCGGGACGATTGAATTCATTAGATTTTGTTCTAGCGGTGAATTAGGTTGTCGTCGGTGTTGATGGCGGGGGTATAAAACTAGATAAGAAAATTGGCTGGTCATAATACGCTCGTGTATGACGTGTGGAGGAAACGTTATGATTCTGGCCGTGGTGGTAGCATGAGGCGGTTCTGAATGATCAGACGAGGAAACGACCAGGAGGAAGAAGAGGACGAGTCTCGGCTAATTAGCGCGGCGAGGCCTGTTTCCCCCAGTCCGTCTCTTGCTGGCGCTGGCGATTGGCTGTACCGCGTGTAAATTCAGAGCAAGTGTTGGTTTCGTCAAGTCACCGTCGAAAAGATTTTTCGCAGTCGCGTTATCGCCACGGCGAGAGCAACTATCCCACCGTTTATCAACAGATAAGAGTAAGAGCTTACTTAAACTGTCGCGCAGCAATCGAGTCGCACAGTTGACAGCGCTTGTTATTGTTGCAACATCATCTTCTCGGCTCGTTACCACGAGGCGGACAGGACGATTGATTGCGGGTAGACGACACGGCAACTGCATGGATTACCTGATCATCATGGAAAGGAAGATACTGACGATGTTGTGACACAACTTGGGATCTGAATACGAACAGAAAAGGGACACTTATTTGGTGCGGTGATAACGTGGCGGTGTGTCGCCAAGTGCTGGTGCTTCAACTAGTGACACAACGGAGAGAAGGACTTTCGACGGCTATTGTATACAATTAAAACTGCGACATTTTACACGTGCAAGATGCGTGACGGTAATCGGGCCATGATCTTTGAGGACGCGTATGTGGTATTCGCTCGTTTTTTATCCCTGAGATCCCGTGGCTGCGCACTCCTCGAGACACATCGGCAACGAGAGACCACCGGCATCAAGAAGCTCTACAACAGCTTCTTCGTCATGTTTTAAAAGCGCCTAGGTAGAGCCGGGACATGAACGATTAGGGTCCAAAGAGGTTGACAGAGTGACAGAGTGGAAACCATCATCAAGATACCTACAAAAATATCATCGTCAGGGTACTCGTTGACAAATTGGCACCAACACACACTCACCAGCTAAATCATGGAAGACGGCTTCGGCCCTGGCTGGTTGGCCGGTTCGCTGACCTCAACCTACCAACAGCTGTCGCCCAACAACCGAACTGACTGCACAAATATGCCTCCTGTCCAACAAGTGAGCATCACTCCTTCAACCCTCGATTCATCCCTATCTTAAATCGCCCTCGCCAACGCACGCTCAACGCGCATGCCCACAACCAAATTCCAAACTTATCTCTCCGCGTGACGCAACCGTGCGCGCCACTCTCAATTTGTCCTTTTATTTTATCGTCCGCAATGTTTTATATATCATGTTACTCTTATATTTTTCATTATGCTTTCAATTATTTATCATCATTATTATTATTGTTTATCATAACAGATATACGCGACGACAAATTTTGCACGATTATTGGCAACACTGCAGAATGTAAAAGTAGATTTTATTCCTCCCGCCGATTGCACAAGAGGTTTTATGATTCGAAATAAAAAAATCAACGTTAATCTCTCCACCGCGATCACACATACTGATCAAGAAATTATGCTAATGAAACGAAGCGACATCTTATTTTACTCTTTTTCTACTTCTTCTTTTTTTTTTTCATTTAGTCACGATGAAACACAAGGTCCTCTGGCACACGCAGTGCGAAAAAAAATATTTTTTTTTTCAATTCATTTCTTATGCGTATGCAGCCGATGAGGCAAAACGAGAACTTAAAATCGTTGTTTTCCATGTGCGGTTGTTCGCACTTGGTTTAGCCTACATCCAATTAATCCCAATCAGTTTTCATTGGGTGTAATTGACTTTTGTCTTCCGTTGGATTATTACCATCAAACGAATCGGTCAAAGATCGGCGACGGACAATTGTTTGCGCGCAAAGCGCGCGAGCGCGTGCTTTATATTGAGGATCGAAAAATCACTTATCAAGAACTTTGTCCTTCAACTGAGACGCAAATCGGTTCTTTTAGTAATTCCGCGTGAAAATTGAGAACAAAAATTCGATCATGCGTATGAGTCACTTGCGTTGTTTTTCTACCGCTGTATACATCTTATGTAACGAACGAATTCTAGTCTCGTTAGCAGTTTCTCTCTTTTTTTTTCATTTTTGACAACCCACGGGGCGAACTGAGAGAAAAACAAAATGGCGACCGCGCGCGAACAGCTACCAACGCGATCATTGTTTTTTTTTTTCAACGGCATAAATTAACGCAATTGCGTGACGATAAAAACAATTTCAAATCGCGCGTGTTTGACGACTGATAAGATTAGACGTTAAACTAATAAAAATGCGCGCTTTGTATTCTTCAATAAATATGAGCTGATACACCTGCAACGGGTCGTAAATTTGTGCGGGATTCAAGACCTTTGGCGTTTCGAAATTCTTTCCTTGCATTTTTGACTTTCAAAAACATTATAACGATTTGTCCTTGACCAAACAGACCAGTAGGTGTGACGAAGAAAAAAAAAATCTCTCGCCCTTTTTTTTTACAAATTCCAGTTTTTACTACGACTCGTCGTTTAACTCGATTTTTTGATCTTTTTCGACAGGAATCTTTGGAGTACAGCACTTTACAAAATGTCTCTTGGCAGAACAAACGTGCGGCATTGAAACAGTCGCCACATTCGGATTGCGAAATTCATTCAGAGAACGGCTTGTCGCCGAACGCTCTAAGGGAACCACAAAGCGTCGTTAAAAAGCGCTCTGCAGATCCTTTGTATCACGTCGCAGACGTTGATAAGAAGCGAAAAAGAAATGGTACGTTCAACTATTTTCATTGATAAATTTCAGCAAACATTTTTTCTCATTTCTTCTCAGCACATTCATTCTTTTATTCTTCTTTTTTTCGCTAGTTCTCCGTATGTTTTTTTTCTGCTTCATCATTATTTATTTGTTTGTTTATCACGAGTTCATTTATTTATTGAGAATCATGTTTCAATGTTTTCAAGCAAAAGGCAATAATGATGACGATATAAAATCCTTCAATGATATACTCTTACATTAATAGGTGAATGCTAATTAATTAGTGACGTCAAACGTAGTATTATGGCTGTTTAGCATTAGAAGGGCAAATTTATGTCACGTGACAGCAGAGCCAATTTATGATCCAAACGTATATCTACGAGTGAGACTTTCGAAGAAATGTAAAATTTGAAGGTTTTATTATTGTGAAAACAACTGTATTAAGTAATCTCACTTATGTAACAACATGTCATGAGAAATAAATAGTGAAGAAGAAGAAAAAATATACGCCATGCTCGTAACGAATTTTTGATAACGAGTTAATGATACGAGTTATGAATTGGAGTTTCAGTTTTGCATTCGACTGTAATTTGCGATTTTTTTATTTTTATTTTTTTTTTTGTTTTTTTTTCTTCAGCATACTCGTGTGGAACAGAGTACACGTGTTACATAAAAGGGAGCAGTCTGGTAAATAACGACTGCAATATTTATTCTTCAATTTGGATTGCGAAAAATAAATATTCAGATAAAATAGATAAACGTGAAATCGAATTTGAAAATATTGGCCGGTTCGGAGGGATCCGAGATGTTTTGGTGGTTGCGAAGGTGGCCAGAGTTTATTTTGATGTTAGTCCAGCCTTAACCGAGCTGTTCAAGATAGTTCCAATGACCGTGCTGCACGTTCTGGATAACTTATTCTCGGAATATTTTACATTTTCTAGTTCTCATGATCGTAAGTGAGATCAATTACCAATCCTGATATACATACTTATTAATCTTGTACAATTCAAAATAAGAGGATGATCGCTATTTACAATCTTATCAAAATGAAAAAAGATAAAAAAAAGTGTTATGAAAAACTAGTCAACTAAATTTTAGCAGATGAAAAAAATTGGGTATTCGTCATCAATTTATCTATCGAAGAGTACAGAGCGAAGGGGGTTTATCAGTTATTCAAGTGTTGGTAAACACGAAACTGACAGTACTGTGGAACATCGTCCAGTTTGAAGCTACGACTCACAAGCAGAGGCTTATCAGTTCGGTTGAAGGAGAAGCAAAAGCTTGATCTGGCCTTTGAAAGGTCACATTGGAGAACAATTTTAGTCAACAGCCTGGTCCCCTGTCAAACGAACCTGTTGAGTCTTCAGTTTTCAAAAGACGGAACCCATGGCGAAGACGAACCTTCGTTTGCACGAGATCTTCTCGAGGCGTGAGTCCATTTTCTGCACGTCACTCAGCTGCTGCTCGACCAGTGAACTATAAGTAGCCCTCGTCTTGCGATAAGTCGATAAGCTATCAGAACAGCAGATGCATTGTTGTCAACAAGGGAATAGAGAAATCCCAGACAAATCCAAAATTCAAAATTGCAAACTAAAAAGAACATAATAGATAAGAGTTATTTTTCATATTTCAATATCAGATCATTTTTTTAATACGAAAAACTGCAAGATCTCTTATGCAAGATCACGTGTGAGATCACATGTAGGATCACGTGTGAAATCTGGTTTCACGATCTCATGAATGCGATTGTTTTCATCAAGGAGTGGCGATTTCTGTTCATCTAAAACTGGATTCTATTCGGTGTCAATTTTTATGAATCACTCTGATATTCAGGAGAATCGCTTCATTGCTGCCTTTGCGTATTTTGTTCAAAAAAAGAAACTATCAATCCGAAAACAAAGTTGGGACTGAGAAACTGATTGAGACAATTTTTTTTAGGATATGGAGGAAATAATGGAGCGAGTAATCAAGGATGGTCAACACAGGTTGAGGAGCTCGCAGAACATCTGGCTGCGGATTTTGAAGGTTCACTGTCTGCAATTGCCGTGGCCGATCTCGCCACTGCAGTCGCAGGTTACAATTCGAGGTGATGAATATTCTCCCTCCCTTCCTTATAAAAAAAAAAAAGAAAAAGAAAATAAAAATGAATTTGTTCATCAAAATGACAATCCAGCTTGGTGACTCAGTCTAAATTGTTCTTAATCAATTCGTTTTGTCTGTAGCATTTTTCATTCATCCCAAGGGAAGGGTGGCGCAGTTCAGCCAATGAATGGGAACGTTGGTAATTCCCCACCGGAAAACGAGAATATCGGTCAATCTACAACGAACATTCATCAGTTGCTCTATTTGTCAAAAGAAGAATATCCTGCAACACCTCCTTCAGGCAATCAAGTATCTTCTTCACAGCAGGGAGGCGAATTTAATGAAGACTGCCGGTAAATTGAAGAACCAAACACAATTTTGTTCACTCCAAAACTTTTATGTTAACAATTAATTCATTATTATTATCAAATGAAAAAACAAACCAACGTAATTATTTGTCCATTTTTTCAGTTTTCAGTACGTGTTGGCTGCGGCAACCAGCATGGCTACAAAATTTAATGAGGAAACGTTGACTTACCTGAATCAGGGTCAATCGTATGAAATCAAGCTTAAGAAATTGGGAGATTTGTCTGCTTACCGTGGCAAAATTTTAAATGTAATTCACAAATGACTGACATTGTTTTCTTCCTATTCTATTTTTCACTTTTAACTTGTCTTTTCTAAATTTTGAAATTCATTTTCGCAGTCTACGATTCGTTTATGCTTTCACGAGAGACGCCTTCAGTACACTGAGCGCGAGCAAATCGATGCTTGGCAGAAAGCGCGACCGGGCGAAAAACTTCTTGAAGTCGACGTGCCTCTGAGCTATGGTGTAACTAAAGTATTGCAACAGAACATTGCGAGCAATGTTGTCGAGTTTACGTGGGATCCAACGAAGGAGGTTGGAGTTTATATCAAGGTGCCCATAACAATTATTTTGTTATTAATGTCAATTGAAATCGAAAACTGAAGTCAGAGTTGAAGAGTTGTAATAAGGAAATATTTTATAATTTCAGATTAATTGTATCAGTACTGAATTCACACCAAAGAAGCACGGCGGAGAGAAAGGTGTACCTTTTCGTATTCAAGTGGAAACACGTCTTCCTGGCGGGCCAAGACTACATGCCGCTTCTTGTCAAATCAAGGTGTTTAAGTTAAAAGGCGCTGATCGAAAACATAAGCAAGACCGAGACAAAATTATGCGCAGACCTTCGCACGAGCAAGACAAGTACCAGTCAAGTTGCGATTGTACTGTTCTTGCAGATGTAAGCTTATTCCTTTTTTGATTGATCTGGTGTCTTCTGATGACCATTGAAAACTTATGAAACTCATCATTTCAGATTCCATTGGAAACTATCTCAACGCCTCCTCTGCCAATTCAGAACAATTTCGGCAGTCCGCACTCAACAATTGATTCAAAGTATGTTGGTTCGAGTACTAGAATGAGGAACTTGTTTTAAAATTTTACA
Organism: Trissolcus japonicus; assembly: GCA_030522925.1. Taxonomy (NCBI): domain Eukaryota; kingdom Metazoa; phylum Arthropoda; class Insecta; order Hymenoptera; family Scelionidae; genus Trissolcus; species Trissolcus japonicus. Next base: position 476,560 of record JAPYZS010000003.1, read on the forward strand.
TACCTAATAACGGTCATTGTTTTGCAGTCAAAATTCGAATGAAGGAAATGCTTCTCCAGTGTCAACGTCTAGTGGGTGTTTAGCTGTCACTTCGTCAAATGTACCAGTCCCTTCTCCAGAAGCTATTAAAACAGAAAAATGTAACAATTCAAATTCTTCACTCTCGTCACTATTGGCTACTTTGACCGAAACCCAAAATGACCCTAACGTTAGTAATAAAACTACATGGTTGATTAAATAAGCAAAGATGGGAAAAAAAACATGAATTATTTAATAATCATAAATTTTAATTTGTAGGTTCAAGCTTGTAAAACCCTCGATGGTGACGCAAGCCCGGCTTCGACCGCTGACTGGCTTAGGTCGAATAACTTCCATCCATTCTTGCCGATGTTTGTAAATTATACGGGCGATGATATGTTTAATTTAATGCGCGATGACCTGATTAAAATGTGCGGTTTCGCAGAGGGTGTACGTCTACACAATATGTTGCATAAAAGCCGTGGCCGTACCTTCCTTTATTTCACAATGGAGGACAAGCCACCGAACGCAGCGACCTGGAGAGGCGTGGTGCTGCGTTCGCCGACCATCAATACGCTCATCAAAAAACTCACGGATACATTCAATTTGCCTTATACCGAATCTCTTTATTCCGTTTACTATTCCGGGCCAGAAGGAATCAACGTACTTCTCAATGACGATATGCTTGCGAACTTTGCCGATCAGAGCATGTTTATTATTAAGATTGTTAAAGGTAAATTGTTTGGTTTTTTTCACATCTCAAGATTCTAATATTGTTTTTTTTGCAATATCAATTTTACTACTTTCTCGGTTTCTTTTTGCAGATAATAATAGTCAGCAGTACAAAATATGCCTTAACAAACCAGTTTTTGGAAACTGAATTTCTTAGCATTGCTCAAACGTCGTTGGATGAATCAAAATCGGCGATGGCCGATACCAATCACAAAGTGCCAGAAATTATTGAAATACTCTTAAATTTAACGATTGACAATTTCATTATATTTTTATTTTCTCGTTGTTTTATTTTCATTGTTATTATATATTCAATTAGTATCTTTTTGTTTCACTCGTAATGTACTTATGCTTTCAATTGCTTATTACAGTAACTCATTTTTTTTGTTTGAGTAGAAAGCATTAAATTAATCATTACATTTTTTTCCTCTCGTTTCTAATAGCATCGAAATATATTTTTTAGATGATATGTTGAATTGTGAAAAGAAAATATATCTATTATACTTTAAGTTTTTTTCGTTTCGATTTGTGTCTAGGAAAAGTTGCAGTTGGATATATGAGTTGGTTTAAATTAAATTCAATTTGTTACCCATTTGATAATACGTACAAAAATTTTGATTTTGTCGCGTTTGGACATTTTTGAATTGTCGCTTTTTATATACTGACATTATACCAAAGTCGACGCATAGATTTGTATAGTTTTTATTGTTAGATCTGTTTGTCAAAAAGTGCACCAGTGCATACAAAAACAATCAAACACGTACGATGATTTTCTCTCGTAAGAACATTCATATTTTTTTGTAATCCTTTAGGAATATTATAATTGTTAGAATTCACCAGGTTGAATAAACGAAATCGTATAGATTATTATTTGATATCTTTAATCAGATGTATTTTGCAAGTTAAAAAGCGTAAGACATTTTCTTGTGAAAACTTTTAATTATTATGTTTTTTCAAATAAATATTACTACCTTACGTGTAATTAATATTTTCATTTTACCATTCCCCTATAAAGAAAAGCAATTAATTACAGTTTGCAAACTTGTAAATGTCGCAACAGGACATTTAAATTTTATGCAACATACGTATAGTATTTGGATTTAATCGCACTTCATCAAATGAGCATTCCCCTTGAACTTAATTCGTTGTTTTTATACTGCAAACTTGGAATCGCTTTTTATCTTCAATAAACGTTTTGTTGGTAAACAATAAAAAACGTTGGCCTTCCCCCGTTTCTTCATTAACTCGTTTTTCTATCTCCTTGACGTGTGTGAACATCTTTTGAATTTTAAATCCGGCAAAGGTGGCGCCGTCTACTGGAAGGCCCAGATTTGTATTTACCACATTGTTTTGCTGCTCCAAGTGCTAATAACATCAAGTGACTTAAAAAACAATTGTTAATAAAAAATATGGCCGCGGTACCCGAGGATGACAGGATGTCAACTGACAGTTCGGAGGACGAGGACAACAGTGAGGAACCAAAGTGGACCCCTTACTCTGAAAGAGAAGATTGGAAGGACATCACGCCGGTTCCACAGGACGATGGACCGCATCCTGTCGTCGCGATTTGTTATACAAAAGCATGTAATTGTCACGTCCTTTGTTTACATAAACTCTTTTTTATCCATTCTCCTTTTTATGTTATGATGAAACATTTGGACATTGTTTTGGTTTTGTTTCTAACCTATAAAAAACTTTGCTCCGAATGTAAAAATGATTTTTACAGTAGAATTCATTAATTTCCAATGGCTTAAAATATGTTATTTATATTTATGATTTGCAGTCAAAGATGCTTATGATTATTTCCGAGCCATCCTGAAATCTGGAGAGATATCTGAACGAGTTTTGGAACTGACACAGAACTGCATATCTTTGAATCCTGCCAATTATACTGTATGGGAATACCGTAGAGAGGTACTTAAGGAGTTACGAAAGGATCTCAAAGAAGAGTTAAGGTACATCCAAGGAATAATCAAAAAACATCCGAAGAATTACCAAGTCTGGCACCATAGAAAAATCATTGTTGAAAGTTTGGGCGCCAGCCCCGATGAACTGCCATTTACAGACTCTATCTTCAAACAGGATGCTAAAAATTATCATTCCTGGCAGTACAGACAGTGGTATATCCAAACCTTCAAGTAAGTTCAATTTCATCTCATCCTCAAATTCAAATATATTCCTTTCAAAACGTTTCTTTATTCACTTATATTTGTTTACTATTTCAGTGCATTTGATGGTGAGCTAGCATACTCTGACAGTTTGCTTGAAAAAGATATCCGCAATAATTCTGCCTGGAACCAACGTTATTTCGTTCTCCAACATACTACCAAGTTTGAGCCAGAGGTGATCGACAGGGAGGTTGATTATGCTCTCGCAAAAATAACAAAAGTCAAGAAAAATGAAAGCGCATGGAGTTATTTGAAAGGGTAAATAAAAAAGATCAGTTTTTAATACGTCCTATAAAATTTGAAGATGAAAAATTGAAAATAAAAAAAATTGTTTTTCAGTATATTATCGCACGACAAAAATGGGGGGTTGGGCTGCAACAACAAGGTGGTCCGACAGTGCAGAGAATGGTTTGAATTTGGTAACAGGTCTAATCATCTGCTGGCTTGTATAATGGACATTGTTATCGATCGGTTCGAAAGTGGCGAACCCATGGATGATTTTTATAATCCGGCAAAAGCATTTGAGGTGAATTAATGGAATTCTAAGATTTTTCTATTGATTTTAAGAAATATAACTCTAAAGATATACGTCTTTTTTTAGGTTTGTGAGATGCTCGAAGACACGTACGATAAAGTTAGAAAAAATTATTGGCAGTATATGCGTCAGCGTATGAAGATGATGTTTGGAGTTCCGAATAAATGAATAACTGATGAATTAAAACAACTCTGAGATCGTTCATTGTTTTACACGTGTACTTGAAGTAATTTTAATTGTTATTGTAGATTTTGCATGTTTCAAATCATGAATTAAATTTTGTACAGATTTGTAAATTAAGGTTGAATGTTTATAAACTGAAATGAAAAGAAAAAAACATGTTACTTCTGGTTACCTCGATTTAACATTATTGAAAAGAATCTTGTTTGTTCCATAAATATTTTTTCGTATGGTGAAACCATATTTTTAATTTTCAAACTGAAATTTGTTATAAAATTGATGGCGGACAACACATTTGGGTCAAGCCAGTGAAAAAGATTAAAATGATAGATTGCACTTTCATAGACAATACAGCATTGTTTTTCTCCACTCTGCTGATCAATGTGACGAATATGGACGACGCGCACTCGCACACATGTGACCGGAGCACTGTCGAGTAGTCAAAATTATAAATCAACGAGTAAATGAACATCTAATGTCATAAATCATTTTAATTTGTATTCAAAACTGTCAGTACAAAATTGCTAAGGATAATCATTCTTTTCTGTGAAATATACACACAAGGTATGAAAGGTCAATCTTAATATAACCTAAGATGTATGCACGTATATTTGCAATTCGATTTTTTATGAAAAGAAAATTTAACATTCGAAATTCAAATTGAAGGTAATTGACATTCGCAAAAATGTTTGTCAAAAAATAATTTTGTCAACAACAATAATTATAATGTAAATATAAAAAATGTTTATTAACATTTTTTTGTGATTAAAAGAGTGATTAAAAAATTATTTTTCAAAATAAATGTTATTGTTGAATGAGTCGAGTATATGCGATAGTCAGTCAATTGTTGATAACTTGACGAGATGTCAAATATAATATATATATAGATAACGTGCACGAATTATAATTCATCGTTACATAAATTAGCTTTTATAATTTCAAACGACAGATACGTACAATGTCCAACTGATTTATTGCTTTTTCATTCAAGTGATATAAAAGAAATTCCCCAGACTAATCTATATTACTTGCTTAGAAATCATAACGACTTGTGATACTAAAAGTTGATTTCAATTATTTTCTAAGGACCAACAATTTATTTTAAAATTGGTACCTGATTTTTTTTCAATTTTCAGTCATGTTTTTGGAGAGGAGTGTTGTGATCATCGGAGCCGGTGCTTCCGGGGTGGCAGCAGCTGCAAAATTAAAACAAAATGGATTTAAAAATGTTACAATTTTAGAGGCAAAAAATAGAATTGGAGGAAGAATAAATACAGTCAATTTTGGTAATCTTCCACATTTTATTTCAATTTATAATATAAAACAAAAATAATTTATAATCAATTGCGTTTTGTATACAGCGGATAATGTTGTCGAATTGGGGGCTCAGTGGGTCCATGGTGAAGAAAACGTAGTTTTCGACTTGGCATCCAAAAACAATTTGATAGCCAGTGAGACTTCTCAATCGTTCAGTTTCTTTACTTCAGATGGAAAACAAATTTCTGAAGATGAGAGCAACAAAATCATTTTACTGTATAGTGAAATGGAAAACAATAGTGATATTTTAAAGACAAATAAATCTTACGGTGAAGTTTTAACTAAAGAGTAAGTACGACAAAATTAATCATCAGAAACAAAAAAAAGTATCTAAAATGATAAAAATGTATTATGATAATCAATTTTTTTAATTGATCAACATTTTCAGATTCTATCGAAGGTGCCAAGAAGAAAAAATTGCAAACGAGGAGAGACTGAAACAGTATCTCACGTGGATTTACAAGATAGACCGTGCTATTCAAGGTTGCGATAACATTTTTGATATTTCTGCCAGAAGGCTGGCCGAATACAAAATTTGTCCTGGTGATTTGCTTATTAATTGGAAAACAAATGGGTTCAAAGCTCTCTTAAATTTTTTTGTGGTAAAATATAACTGAAACAGAGATAAAAGATAAATGTAGAAATTTTCAAAAATCGTTTGAAATTTTGTTCATTTGATTCCAGAGTGACGGTTCAAAAAGCGATAAGAAAGTAACCAAGGATCAGATTCATCTAGAAAAACAAGTTGAATTGATCGACTACAAGACTGGCAATGAAATAAACATCACAACAAGGGACGGTTCAAAATATAAGGCTTCCCATGTTATCTTCACCCCGTCGCTTGGAGTCTTAAAGGAACGTCATTCAAGTTTATTTAAACCACAGCTGTCAAGTCGAAAAATTCGTGCAATCGAAGTATGAAATTGAGACGGTTCCAATAATCTGAAACAAAATATAATTTAGATGATGATATAACAAACATTCAATTTACGTTGCAGAATTTAGGTATAGGTGTGGTAAACAAAATCTACCTAGAGTTTCCAGACCGATGGTGGCCTTTAGAGATGCAACGACTATGTTTACTCTGGACTAAAGAAGACGAAGAAGAATTCGTCGCCATTTATGGAGAAGTAAAACAAAACTTGAAATCATAAAAAATTCTAAAAATGCTTGATAAATTAAAAATTGAATTGAAATGTTACTTTTTTGCAGAATTACAAATGGTTGTGCGACATTTACTATTTCATGTCACAGCCATATCAACCACGAGTACTCTGCGCTTGGATTTCAGGGCCGCTGGCAAAATATCCAGAGACATTGACTGATAAGGATGTTATGAAACACATTTACATCTTGCTGCAGAGATTTGTTGGCAAGATGTTCACAGTTTCTCAACCAATTAATATGACCAGGTCAATTGATTATTGAAAATGTATGATGTATTTATAGTTAAATTAACCAAAATGACTGAATAATTGTTTCAAATATTTAGATCGAGTTGGTACACTGATCAGTGTTTCCGAGGGTGTTACAGTCATCGAAGTATGGATACAGAAAAACATGCAGTCACTTCTCAAGATTTAGCTGAACCTGTGTTAAATGACTTTGGCAAACCTGTAAGCAATACTTCTAATTAAAATAGATAATTTTTTCCAACAGGAATTAATTTTTGTTGTTGTGCATTTCTTATCAATTTTTGCAATGCTTTAGGTCGTACTTTTCGCGGGCGAAGCAACTCACGACTATTATTTCTCCACTGTTCATGGTGCAATTGAAAGCGGTTTTCGAGAGGCGAATAGAATAATAAATTACTACAAGTAACTATGAATAATATTTCAAATTACATATAAACACGATTTTTGATTCAAGCATGAGGTAAAGTCATTCGTAATGTTGATGTATAAATAATTGTACACTTTTCCAAACCACATTTCAGATTCAAGTAGACAAACAAAAAATATACACTGTAAGAAAATAAATAAAAATAACACGCCGAGTTGAATTTCAAGAGTTGGATAAACTTCAACTCGAAAATGAAACAATACAAGCACTCAAGCTCTTGTTATCTCTAAAATTAGTTTGACCCGAAAAGTCGCCAGTTTTAATTCACTGTGCACTGGTAGGAAATATCAAATTAAATTAATTTTACAAACAATTAAAGTTCTTTTAATTGTAAAAAACAATCACTCGTTTCTTTATTAATGCGAACAAATTTACATTGAATTATCATATACGCTCCGAGTCTGAAATGTGGATTTATAATGGAAATTATTAACTGCATGACTTTAATTTTAGCTCGATTCAAAGCACTGACTTTTTTTTAATGATGAAAAAAACTGAACGAAGTTTATTTTACATTTCCTAATTGATTTTGCACAATTTTTATTAGGCATTATAGTCATCTTTAAAAATCTGCAACCACTACGGATAAACGGATTTGCGTGGTTCATCATACCGGACAATTATTAATGTATCTACAATTAAATATGTATTTTCATATATTCAGTTTTGTACCAATTATGGTTTATTATCATTTTGATGAACGATTAATATTATTTTATTCAAGTAAAATAAAATAATATTGCTCTAAATTTTGTCTGGACTTTTGATTTTGAATACTATCTGTCAAATTATTCTTTTAATTTTCAATTATTCTTTATCTTTATTCATTCTGCACTTTTCGGCTTAGTAAAAATGAAATTTTACTTAGATTTTTCAACTAATTAAACGTGCAAATACAAATTTTTCAATTTCAATTTTCAATCAATAATTTTAATGTGCTGCATGTTACAATTCTAAGTTCCAATCTCAACAAAATTATAGTGCGAACAAATTGTTGTCTTATAATTTTTTTTAAATTTATTTTCGATTGAAAATTCTATTACGTTTCGGTTCACATTAGAATTCACAGTCAATTAAAAGGAGTTACGGACAAAATGTCGTCGTTAAACGTCGAGGAATCTGTGGGACTAGTGATTATAGGCGCCGGAATTGCCGGACTTGCTGCTGCTCAAACTCTAGAAAAGGCAAGATATGGGGATTACGTTTTATTGGAAGGTAAATTCAAAAAAATTGAATTTCAACGATGACTTTTAATTCGAAGATTTTTGTTCATTTTGCATTATACTTTAACTTTCAGCTCAAAACAAAATCGGTGGTAGGATCCATTCAGTGTGTTACAATTCAAACTACCTGGAACTTGGAGCTCAATTTTTGCACGGTGATCAGAGCGATTTAGCTTATTACTGTCAAGAACGAGATCTTTTATCAGATCATCAATCCTTTGAGGGAGAAGGTCTTTTCGTTCGAGACGATGGAATTGAATTGGACGCATGTTTAATCAAAGAAATAAAAGATATTGTGGAGCACATTCTGGTTGAGTGCGAAGGGTACGCGACAAATGAGATAATAAGTCTTACATACATAGAATCGAACATAGGCAAACTTCTGCGAACTCGTTTTTCTAAGTACTTGAAAATGAAAGACTATGATGATGAGATCAAAGATAAACTCGAGGACATTTTTGATTGGCACGTACGGTTCCTAGTCATTGATAATGCCTGCATGAGATTGGATGAGTTGTCTGTGAAAAAATGGGGCAATTTCGAAGTAAGACTTTGTTCCAATAATAAATAATACATACTGGTAATTTTGATTATTAATTTCAAATTCAATATCTTTCAGGTCACTGGTGGACCAGAGTACAACATTTTCAAAAACTCTTACAGCTCGCTAAACCAGTCGATCGTCTCCGAGATCGAAGGTCAAAAAGTCAGACTGAATTCACCAGTTAGCAAGATAATCCACGGTATTGATTCAAAGTGTACCGCAATCTTAATGGATGGTCGGAAAATCAGATCTGACGCTGTGATCTTCACACCGTCTTTGGGGTACTTGAAAAGACACCACAAAACTTTGTTCGAACCTCCTTTGCCAGTGAAACTGACTACTGCAATAGAAAATTTGGGATTTGGCCTGATCAACAAGGTGTTCTTAGATTTTGGCGAGCCTTGGTGGGAACCGGGTGCTAAGGGTTTTCAGATGATCTGGAGAAGGAACATTTTGGACTCTGACTTACCTCTCTGGACGAGAGACCTGACGGGTTTTGACGTCTTATCGGAACACAAAGCGGTGCTTCTAGGCTGGGTCGGAGGAGAAGGAGCTTATCTAGTGGAAAAGGAAAACGAGAACCAAATAGCCAAAGATTGTTGCAAATTATTGCAAAAATTTTTAAAAAGAAACATTTTTGATGTGAAGAAATGTGTTCGGACTAAATGGTTGTCGAATAAGTTTGTCTTGGGGAGTTACAGCCACATTTCAATGAACTGTGACGACGCAAATGTAGTGCCAGAAGATTTGATGGAACCTGTTTGGAGTTCGGTCAATGGCGAAGTAAGAATCTTAAATTTGACTTTTAAAGTCAGGTGAAATTACTAGATTGAAATAACTGATCTTGTTATTTAGGACAAACCGGTACTCCTGATCGCCGGAGAAGCAGCGAGCAAGCATTATTATTCAACGACGCATGGTGCGTACGACACAGGGGTCGAACAAGCGGAAGTCTTTTTGAAGCACTGGAATTGTCCAAAGTTCGAGTTGCCAAATTAAACGACCGTACGATTGTACATAAGCATTGATACTTTTTTTTAAATACAAAATGTAAAATTTAAGAGTAAAATCATCTTTTTGATTTGAAAAAAATAAAATTTTCATTTACCACCAAGGCAAAATATTATTTTTCGGCAAAACATCTAGACTTTACTTTTGCCATATTTTTCTATTATTTTCCTCGCCTCTCGACGTCCCGAGTTGATGGCTCCCGACACAGACCCATACGCTTTAGGATCGGTAGCTTCACCAGCAAACCAAACTCTCTGCAAGATTATGAAATTAGTTTCTGTTCATTAATGATTTTTTAGTCGAATAAAAAACGCTTACTGGGCTATCTGTCGGGATCGCCTTTTGCAAGACATCCATCCGTACATTATTTTTCCAGGCTTCTGTACCTCTAAAACTGCACGTACCTAGGATGTATTTATTAGAATTCCACATGGTTCTAAAACAAGTTATATCTTTAGTTTATAATTTAAAGAAAATAAATTTACCTTCTCCTGATATAAGTTCACTACCTTATCATTTTTATGGGAGGTTCAACAGTTTTATCCTCTTTGATGTATTGCAGAAGTTCCATAATTTGTTTCATTAACTCTTCTTTTGGCAATCTTTCAACATCTCTAGCACCTTGACCGTTGACCCACATCAACAGAACATTAGGTTTATACTCTGGTTTGTAAAATCCAAGAAAATGATTTTGCCATTCTCTCATCGGCTGTCAAAATGAATTCATGAAAAAACATTTATACATTTCACCGCGTTTTATTAAAAACACTCACGTCATTTTTTCTTTTTTCCATATCTTCTTCGGACCACAAAATGTTCATGGCACTCGTTTCATTATTTTGATTCCACCAAGGGTGGTCGAATAACAGAAGTATTTTTGTAGAATCTCCAAATCCGAGATGCTGGAAATTAAATACACTTATAAAATTTTTTGAATAAAACATACAAGAATTATGAAGATGTCCAACCTTGATGACATAAATTTTTTCAGAGGGTAGAGGAGGATCGAACATAGTCATAAAATTTGACTTCAAATAACCCAACGATGGAGTTAAAATAACATCATCAGCCTCAATGATTTCTCCATCTTTTAAATAAATTTGAACTTTATTGTTTTTATCCGAATAGTCAATTTTAGAGACTTCCTTTCTAAACTTGACTTTCTGCATGACTGGGATTTCTTGCGTTGGGTCGGGGTACTTTTTCTAAAATCAAATCCCTGATTTAGAAATAAAGCTGAATGAGATTTTTCGTAGAAAGTATTTGAAATTTCTTATACCGTCATAATACCGAAGAGAATTGAATACCCTTTATCCTTCCAATTCATAGACCAATCTCCTTCGTAACCCCACTCTATCTCGTTAGGAATAATCTCATTCCAATTGTCTACTATTGAGAAATTCATTATCATCTCTTCCAACCAATGTTCAAACTCCTTCTTATATCCCAAGTTCGGGTGTTTAGCGAAATATTTATCTATTCTAAAAAAAAAAAATCAACGTTTTATCAAATTGACATTTTTTGCACATTAATTAATTATTTATTAATCAAGTAAGTGGAAATCAATTTCAGAAAGTGAAAAATAATCATTTCAAAATTTACTCTCTTTTTGCGATCACTCCAAACGTTTCATTTTTTTTATTTTCTACACCATCCATCCATAGCAACCTGATGTGTTCTGTCAGATCTCTTACGCTGTCAACGTCTAAAGATTGACCATCAGATGTATAAAATTGGTACGTGGTAAAACTTTTATTCTGATGCTCCAATAATCCTAACGGTGCAGCCATCTCCCAGACTGGATTTCCTACTTCCCCATTAACCCACTGTGCCCCAAGATCTATTATTACGTTACCTAAAATAAATTCGAAAGAAATTTTAAAATTAAACTGCAATTCAATAATTTAGTTTAAAAAAAATGAAAAATTGCATTTTTTTCGTTTTTTCGCATTTTTTCGTAAAATTCAAACGCACCAAATTTTTGTGTATGAATCCGACCACCTATCCTCCCTGAGGCTTCTAGGACGGTGACATCGAAATTGTTTTGCACAAGTTCTGTGGCTGCTGCCATTCCTGCAGCTCCAGCTCCAACGATAACAATTTTCGGAGACTTTTCTGCGCCAACGAAAATTTCGTTGGTCGCCAAACAGAGTGTTATAAATGTAAAAATGCAGGGCGGTCTATTGTTTTTCTTGCACAACATTGTTAAAGTTGTAGACCAAAATTGCAAAAAAAAAAATTATAACAAAATTGCAGACAAAATTGACTTGTCTATTTTATTTTCACTCTGAGAAAAAAATTAGACCTCCCGTGATATTTGATTGCGCTTGACTGGCTGAAATGTGCACTTCGACGATTAAAATAACAATTGATGCGTTTCGAATTCCCCGTAATGGGAATAAACCAGTTTATCGCATTCATTTAAATAAATTAATTTTATTTATCAAATCGAATCGAATTTATCGACAAGGAAAATTGATGAATGTCGGTTTAATTTTCTGATTTTTTTTTTCAACTTGATTATAGGTTTATGATCTCTCAATTTCACAACTGATAAAGATCGTAAAACATTTTTGACATTTTAATTCTATGCAGTCATGGAAATATTGCATAACCCATCACTTGTACAAACTTTCAAGTGTAAGCATTTTATGTTATTTTTTTCTTCGAGTAATGTGTAATTACTTATTAACTTATTATTACAGTTAGCAATAAAAACATACGTAGTTAGTTTTGTACGTTTTGTTATGTTGTATGTATGTAAATTACCAATTCGAAGAAAATTTTCGAAAATATAATTTTCAATGCGAAAAATGAATATTCAAATCAGCGCGTGAAAAAATGCAAATAAAATAACGGTTGATAAAAAATAGGAAAAACATTACGTGTGAATCAAGAATGTCAGCTTCCTAGTAAATGAATAAATTTATACTTACGGTAAATTAAAAAACTGTTTTCAAACTATTTTTTTTTAGAAAAATCTCACGACTTTGGAAATAACAGATTTTCCAGAGTTACAGTTCTTTGCCAAGCCAAATTTAGGATTTGATCAAAGATAACATTCAAAGATAACGTAAACAAGCTGAAAAATGAATAAAGTTTTATTCATATCGTTGAACATTGAGATAAATAAACACAATTTTACAAGGGTTTCTGGTAACGATCCATGAGTCTTTCCGCTTCTCGCCAGCCGGAAGAAATGGCCCCGTTAACAGTCGAAAATGACTTAGGATCCGTAGCCTCTCCGGCAAACAAAATTTTCTACAAAAATAGATATTAAATTACATGCGATATAAGCGATTATAATTATGCAATAAAAAGAAATGAATGATATTACAAGATCTTCTGTCATAATCGGTTCAGAAAAAATTGACATATTTGCATAATTTCTTTGAGCATCGAAGCTATTATAACTGTAGGTCCCACGAAAATGCTCATTCGTATACCACTGTGACCTGTAATAGTTCTTCCTTAGAATTACAATTTCAGTCAACTAATTAATGGTTAAATGAATATTGTTTTGAATAATTGCATAACACTCAACCTCAAGATTTTATAAGGAGCAGAAACATTATGATGCGATCGAAACATTTGCATCAAATCGTCTATGTGTGATTCAAGCTGCTCTTCAGGGATGGTTTCCGCCTGTTGAGCGCCTTTGCCCGATACCCAAATGCAAAGCAAGTTCGGCTTGTGCTCCACAGTTATAATACCTGTGATATACAATAACCATTGCTTATCCGGCTGAAAAAATAATCATAATTTTTCGAAACTTTTTATCCTATGATGACTAAATAAAAATACTCGAAGTGGTTGCTCACATAATGTGCAATGTTTTTTCTATCTTCGTCAGTCCACAATATATGTGTAATAAAAATGGTCTGATTCCACCAGGAATTTTCAAAAAGGAGATAAATTTTCGTTACAGTGCCAAATCCAAAAGCCTTAAAAACAATTAAAACTCGTTTCAATATTTGAAAAAATTTAAATATTCCAGATCCCAACAATTTACAGATTTAAAATTATACTTCAATAAAATGTTTTTTCTGTTGCGACAAAGGCGGGTCGAAAAAGTCATTTTTCGCAGCTTTCAGCACCCCTAAGGAAGTGGTCATTATCACATGGTCAGCCTCGTAAACTTCGCCAATTTTTGAGTGAATTTTCACTCTTTCTTCCAAATCCTTATAATCAATTTTGATCACTTCAGTGCTCAACTTTGAATTCTTTAAAATTGGAAGCTCTTGCGACGGGTCTGGATACTTTTTCTAAACTTTTTGACATTTGTTATTATGCGAAATCTGTTTTCCAGCGTTCAATAAAATTCATCCTGTTACCATTAGAATATCCAAAATCATCGAGTACCCTTTGTCTTTCCAATTAATTGCCTGATCTCCAGGGAATCCCCAGCTGTCGTTAGGTACAACGTCGTTCCAGGAGGAAGCGGATTCACACGATAAAATCATCAGCTCAAAAATGCGAAGCAACTCATCTTTATACTTGAAAAACTCCGGATGAGACAAAAAGTACTGCTTGGATCTAAAGAATACAAAAAATTTACACTCGTTGTTGAAATATAACTTTTGTAAATTTTTCGTCTTCTTACGCCTTTCTAAAGATGTCTCCCAAGCTTTCAATACTTCCTTTTGTTGCAAACATTTTAGGGGAATCTTGTACGTCGAAAAAGAAACTACTGATGTTTTTAGCCTCCTCTTCTGTGAAGAGTTTTTCCCCTTGGGAGGAAACAAATTGAACATTTACAAGACGCCCGGCTGATTTTTCTATCAGTCCAAAAGGTTCGGCCATGTCAAAAACTGGGTTCCCAGTTTCGCCATGAATCCACTGACCTCCGAGATCAACCCAATAATCACCTAAATGATAATGGAATTTAAATTAACAAAAAAGGAAAAAGTTATTACAAAATTAATTGACCTATTATACCAAGTTTAGTAGTAAAAATTCGTCCCCCGATTCGGTCCTCAGCTTCCAGAATAGTAACATCGCTGAAATTGTTCTGTAAAAGTTTGCTAGCAGCCGCAATTCCTGAAGCACCTGCTCCAATGATCACAATTTTTGGATTTTTGATCATGACACTTGTCACAACTTCAAAGACACAAATTAACAAAATATTCTTAAAAAACTTCATCTCGAATCGCACTTTTTTCGCTTCTGCTCTGGAAAAAAGTGACTCACAGAGCTTTTTATACATTCTTCCTTATACGATCATGCCAGTTCAACAATTAACTGTGGTAGACGCGTGGATTCAATCGTAACAAAATAACAAGTGCATGAAGAGAACACAGAGATGACAATTGGAGATCTTGACCTTGAAAGTTATTTGAGGATGAAAGAAGTCTTATCTCACGACTCGGTCGTTTTTCTTTTTGTTATAAAATATATATTTACAATTTGTTATGTACATAAAAATTGTCTCTTATAAAATTAAAAAACACAATTGTTTTTGAGAAAAGATATCGGTCGCACAATTGTTGTTTAGTATTTGCTAAACATATTTGATCAGCACTAATCGGCATGTATCTATATTCTCATCTGAAAATATAAGGTTAATTGATTTTACAAATGTCATTTTAATAATTGAAAAAATTGATATTTTCTTTTATTAAAATGATGAAGATTACCTTGAACATCCAAGTGATACATGCTTTTGTCTGGAATCTCGTTAAGATAATCGTCATCAATGTTTGTGACTCTTCCAAAAGTTCTCAAAGCCAACGAATAACAGGAAGGGTCATATTTCAGGTCGAATTTTTCTTTCAGAAGCTCAATCAGGTTGCAAGTGTTGAGCGAAGTGAAAATTACAGGCTTCCAGTGCGAATCATCCGGACAAACGTTTTTCTTCGCAACGGAGAAGTAGACCAACTTTGATGGCTTTTTTTTGTGGATCTTATAAAAGAGTCTTGTTCCCTGCAAGCGTCCGCACATCTGGATGGCTTCTTCAACGGATAACTCGAGCATGTCCTTGCATTTGAATTTACAGAAAACTGGTATCAGATGGTCAAATTTGTACGTTTTTAGCCACTTGATCGTTTCTTTGGCTGTTCCGGAAGGTTTTAAATCGAATTCCGTTGGATTTCGAAGCTAGAAATGTCAACAATCAGATTAATAATAAAGTAATAAACATTAAATAAAAATATATGATGTTAAAATTAGTAGTATAATAATTAACCTCGCTGATAATTTTCTTAATTTTTTTCTGCCTGTGGAAAGACCTGGTTGGACTTGCAATTTGGTATGGAATTGATGAACGCAGATAATGTCGTCTCAACGACAACAGGTGTTTTCCAGCAGCTTGCAGGGAACTGATTAAGAAAAAGACATCTTCAATTTTGCTGTGATTCAAAATAAGATTAACTGTGCAATTTCAAGTACAACTTACCTTTCTGGGTCCATTTTATGTTTATTTACAAGCTTGAATTTAATATTCAACAATATTTCAAGCTCACTGAGTTGGTCAACTAACCTCTGGATGTTGGGGTCCTCTTCTAAATAATGAAATCATAACAAAAGTTTCAAAAATCTTGAACCGGAAAAGCACCAACACCGTTAGATTCGCACTTTTAATTTCAATTTTGATATGACATATAAAATGTCAAACAATAAATTTAAATAAAACCGCGATAATCATTTGTAGAGTAGCAAACAATTAAGAATAAACAATCAGTTGAATGTTTTAAATTTTTTTTCCAGTTTTCCACTTTCCTCCGTTCTTGTTATTTCAATCACAGGGTTGGCAACTCGTGAATCACACCTAACCTGCAAAAATTCACCAGCCGGTTCGCTAGTTCTAACGGACGAACCGAGTGTCCGGCAAGTTGTGTGTATACATGTGTGAATTATCAAACTCCGTTGGATTGCAACAAACAAGAAAGGCATAAACAAATTGATGGTGGCTTGCAGACTAGCAGCGGTTGTTGTTTGAGTGAGCTCGCCGACGCACCAAGATGACGGAAGGTAAAAGTTGTCCTGGGGATGCGTTTCCCGCGTAACCTAACCTCAAAGTCGTTACGGAATTTAAAAACGCCGATTCAAATGCAGTTTAGAAATTTTGTAATTTTTCGATGGATATTTTAGAGCGACTGAAAACTGGGGACATGTGGACCCCTTACAAGGAGCTCCAGAGTCTGGTGGAAAAATATGTGACGTCGGCTTCCAATGTGCAGGACCCGCAGTATCATGAATTTTTTGAAACACTGCGTAACCATAGACAAAATTTTCTTAATCTCCTCACTAATCCGGTAAGTCAAAATATTATGTCCAACTTTGTTTATATCATAAGTTTTCTTACTGATAATTTTGTTTACATTTCGTTGCAATTTTTTTTTTGCAACGGTATTTTAAATTTTTAAATGTCATTTTTAGCACAAAAATGCAGTGAGTCGTGAAGAAATTAAACAAGGATCAACGAAAGGAATAACATCTCCAGGAGTGGGTCAGATGTACTTATCAAAGGACCTGATAGACGAGATAATCATCATCTCAGACATGTATGACTTGAACGAGTACATGGCGATGAATTTACTCTACACTGCTCAGATGCAGATGCCTTACCATCCGGGGTTAACCAGAGGTCTCACAGCAGTGCTATTGTATTATGACGGTCGGCGAGCTCTCACCTCTGCCTTAAAAACATTAGTCCAGGCAAGGTCAGGTCACAGCTGGATGCTGGATATTCCTTTAAATCTGACCAAACAAATTACGGAGTATACAAACAAAATGGAGCAGGACGGACTTTTGCATACTGTTTTATCTGTACTTGAAGATATGGATCCGGTGAAAGTATGAATAATTTTGCAAAGCAGATTTTATCAAAAGCTTCAAATCTCGACAAGTTTTGTATATAATTTTGTAATTTCTTTCAGGAACAAGAATTATTGCAACAAAATCGTGCGATCGGAGGAGCAAAACATCACTTTATGGTGATGAAACTGTACAACGACATCAGACAAGACTTGGCAGATATTTTGTACATGTGGTCAGCACAAACTTCTTTGCCCAAGGCAGTGACGTTTGATTTGCTCACTTACCTGCAAACACGTCAACCTGAAGTTGAGCTGAACGATCCTACTCAGAGCAAGATAACGTTAAGTTTGGTGATGTCAATGTTAAACACCCTGAATCTAAGTCCGCTTTATAACAGGGAAGACGGCGAAGGTAAATACCGAAATTTAAATCACAAAAAAGTAATAAAGGATGGAGTTTGATGAGAATTAATTTCTTTGCAGAAATTGTGAGAATGATGTCTCTGGTTTCCGAACCTGATATGTTGGACAATATGATACAAAAGTTGATGTCTGGACAGATCGATTGGGAGAGCGGAGGACTTCGAGGCCTGCTGCAATTCGCTCTAGGGATAGCAGTCACGACGATAAGATCCGCGAACAATCTTAACTCTTCCCAGATTATGGCCAAGGAAGATGAGATCCTCGAGAAAGCCTTGTCCAACAAAGCCTTTCAATTCTGCGTCGACGTTGTTTTGAAAAACAAGAACATCTATCACGAGGAATTCTACCTTCGTTACTTCCACACGTTGATTTCCGATTTCATCTTACTGATGCCGTTGAAAGTGAAGGAACTGCGAAGTAGAGCTGACGAGTCAATGAGACTGATCCAGGCTTACCAGCAGGAAGGAATTGAACCACCAATGAACTTGGATGACCATTTTGAGTACCTGTTATTGATGGTTGCTGAATTATACAAGGAGGATCCCTTGCACCTAAATCTGGCGATGGATTACTGGTGTTTGCACTCGGAGTCTTCGACGCATGTGCAGAGCCATGGCAACAGGTTGCCATCGCGGCAGGTGGCGCTGTTCAAGTTCGTTAGACTAGCTGGAGAAATTTTGCCTGCTGGTTTGTTTGTTCCATATTTGAAAATGATCGCATCGTTAGCTTCCAGTGCGCAGGCAGCCAGACAAGCCTTCAACTTTTTGAAACCAAATGGTAAAGTTGAAAACTTGAATTTTAAATAAGTTAGAATTAAAATGAATCAAATTGTAAGTAGAATATTTTTGTTTGCATTTGTGCAGGATCTTCAGGTTCAACGACAATTTCTTGGGACCACTTTTTCAACTCGCTCAATCGCTATTACTCAAACCTTCGTCAAGAACTCCCTCCGTCTCACGACACAGTCTATCGTCAGCGAACTCATCCAAAAGGAATAACGCCAAATGAAGTAAAAGGCTTGGAAGCAGTTCTCAATGTTGTTCAAGTCGTAGCAAAATATGACGAGATGTCTCGAGCAGCTTTGTGCGAGCATCCAAACTGGCGAGTTCTGCCTGTCCTGGTGGGTCTGGTGAGCTGCGCGATGCCAATCCCTCTGAAAGGTGTTCTGGTGCGCACACTGGCATCCCTTGCTAAATCCAGCACCAGTTGCTTCAGTGTCTGGCAGAGTTTAGAGACTGCACAAATCCTAACTACTATTCCTTCCACGAGCAACTATCAGCCCAGGGGAGTTCAAACCGAACTCGAGGAAATAGAATCAAGAAACGAGGAGTATCCTCTAACACGTGCCATGCTCGAGTTGCTCGACTGTTTGACAGATTTTCCTGTGCCAAGGCTTTTGGGTGTCGGTCAAAGAAATCCTGGACTCGATCCCTATTTAAATTTCATCGTGAATACAGTATTCTTGCGGTTTCACACGAGGTCATACAAGAACCCAGCTGAGAAATGGGAAGTTGCCCATCTATGCTTGAGAATCTTCCAGAAGCTCATCCATCAATACCAACCTTGCCTGGACGATTTTGTCGGTTGCAAAGTCGAGCTTCAAGGTGGAGGCAGTACTCTGATGAACGCTGCTCCAGGTTACCACCTCATGACTCAACTGCACACCAAATCCGAACTGCTGCATGTGATCTTAAGAATTTTGTACGAAGGTTGCGAGCTCTTCGACACCTACGAGAACTTTGCTGGCAAGAAACACCTGGAGGACTGCACCTTGTACTGTCTGAAAATTTTGGAACAGAGCCTGCAGCTGCAGCACGAGTATATGACTCTGCTCAACACCGCCAATCTATCGAACAAAATTCTTGCTGGAATTTCTAGACTGCTACTTGGTGTGAATCCACGAACGGGGAAACCCGATCACATGATCAATGTGGCGAAATACATTTCCTACAACTCGTGGCTGCGTCAGCATGCTTATCTTGCAGTTGGGATCATCCAGAGAGTATCCAATGAGCCTGCAGCCGACTCCGAGCTGTTGTCTACGTTCACTTCGTCGTCACAACTGTTGACTTCAATTCGTCATGGGTTTGTTGAGTGCTTGGATATGGACGAGGCGGAAGGCGAAAACGAAAGGTCAGAAGAAACTGAGGAAAAGAATAGAGTTCTCGAATGCAAGGAGAGGATCTTGCTGCTTATGATGCAGAGCATCACACGACCTTCGCCCAATTTGGCTCACTACCTGCTGGGATTCGACATCACTAAGGATACAAGGAAGACTGTCATACAGCAGCCAGGAATCCTTGGTTTCCCTAGGACTTGTCTCCATTCCATCTTGGGCATTTTGGAACTGTCTCTGGAGAGGGGAAGAGACACGATTACCCAGGCTTGTTATTGGTTCTTGTACATCTTGTCTGCCAACGTGAGAACATCTACTCCTATCCTGAGGTTCTTGAGGACTGCCACCAACCAGGACTTCGTGCAGCGCCATCTGTCCAAGTTGCCTTTCCAAGGATCGCAGAGAGCCACGGATCTCACTTGTATGAGCTGGTTGTTGAAGATCGCTGCAATAGGTACGAATCTGACGATAATTTCCTAAGTTGATTGTTGAGTCAGAATGTATCAATCCTTTTGATTTCAGAACTTCGCGTGGGTGGTGGCAGTCTCCAAAATTCTCTGATCCAACGGTTAGTAGGCAGTTGCATGCCCGACCGAGAACAAGGCAGCTTCTCGCAAAAGCTTCTGATGGATCTTCTGCACTACATCGACTTCCAACTTGAAATCGAACCGGCCAAATCATGGGAATTTTTCGATCCACAGCAGATCCAGATGGTGTTCGGCAAATGCAGTGCCCCGTCGCTTCTAACTGGCGGTCCTCAGCTTGTAGACGTGCGCAAATTGAACTCACTTCTGTCAGATGAACTTGCAGTGACCCAAAGTACTGCTACGGCAGCCCAGAGGAAACTCATGGAACAGGAGGTCCAGTTGATTCTCTCGTACGCCCACAAGCGAAACGAGAACAAAACTTTGGCTTACGCGACAGTGAAATTCGTGGAAGGCTGGTGCCAAACGACTGAGATTTTGTTTTCCATAGCCACGAGCCAGCAGTTGCCAAGTGCGTACAGACAAAATTTATTACTGAACCTCTCGCATGATCTGCTGCAGAAGATGACTTCGTGCGATGCTCTGGCCGAGATAAAAAATTTGGTATCCGGAACGGTGCTAATACTGCTGGTGAATCTGCGAAACAGTTTCGTCCTTCAAGAAGGAGAGGATTTAAGTCCCGCCTGGCCGGCTAACACAACCATGATGAAAATCATATTGAATCACATCCTCCAGTGGATCATCAACTCGGAAGCTTCGTCGCAGAAGGTGCGCACCCATCTGTACGGAGCATTCCTCAACTTCCTCTGCGTGGTCAGTGCTGATCGGGCAGACTCGCAGAACTTGATGGACACCCTTTATGTAAGCCAGCTTGACAGCTCGATGTACAGAGCTCTGCCGATGCAAGAAAAGTCCCATCGTTATGCCACAATCCAGGTCGTCAATGGGTTCGGGGACAAATTCATGGACATCCTCTGCCACAACTGTTCCGGCGGACACGACGTCTGCAAGATGCTCGCTCTCTCCTGCCTGGACAAGATCTTGGAACTCGACTGTGATAACGCCTGGGTTCTTTATCTTTCCAGCCGAGGATACTTAAAACACATGATCGACAGTCTGCTGGACTCTGATGGACCGCTCAAGTTCATGGTTCAACTGGACCCACAAAATCTCAAACCACTTTACCTTTACGAGGCAAAAATGGCGACCTTCTGCAGAATGGCCTCAACAAGACTCGGAGCTGAGAGTTTGCTCGAGAACAACCTGCTGTCCTGTCTGTCAAGTATGACAGTTTTTGACAATCATCCAGACATCCATGTGGACTTTGACAGTGGTGAGGGATTCCTGCCCTCGATTGGAGAGAGATACCAACAAATTTTGTTACCTGCTCTATATCTTTGCGACGCTCTGCTAACTACTTTGGGAACGGAAAATCAGTCCTGCTGTGTGCAGGTCTGTGGATTCTTACAAAGCCATAGGGAAGTCGTAGAGACTGCTCTCAGAAACGCCATGCCAAGCTCAAATTCATTATTTTTGAAAGAAGTTGCTTGTATCACTGGAGTGGTCGCGAGATCAGCTAATATTGGTTGGTTAATTCAATCATTTGAATGATTCATATTTTGTTTAGCTGCACGATTTGAATATTGTAATTTAATTAAAAAAATGTTTCAGATATGTATACATTGCTCGACGAGCAACTGGGGAAAGTGAACGAACATATGTTGGAAGACAGTACAGGCATGAGAGAACTCAGGGGTCATCTTTATTCTTTGCAGAAGTTGTTACTTTCTTTGCTGTCCAAATTTCATATGAAACAACCTTTTGCCATCTCTAGCAACGCAAAAAGAAATGATCATGATCAGTATTCATACGGCATACAAATTTGTGCCAATATAATGCTTTATGCAAGAAATCAGGTAAGACGATGCAAAAAGTTATGTAAAATAATTTCAACTAATACAATTGGTAAATATTTGCTTATTTTTAATTACAGATGCAACACAGTCGAATGGACCAAAAAATAAAAAATGTTCTTTTCGAGCCACGTTTAACTCAGACTTCAGAAAATTCAGATAGACTGAGAGAAACTATCAGCAGTACACCATTGGGAGTGGTGTTAGATCATTTACAAACTGCGACAACTTTGATTCGTTCTGAGTTGCCGTCCATTGATTTGTTAATTCAAAAATCTGTAACTGTCAAAGACATAGGGTCTGCTGAACTCAAAGAGGTAAACGACCGAAAAATTATTTTAATAATGAAATTAAAATGATGCCGAAAATGTAAAGAACTGACGAGTATATTTTCTTTCTTAGCACCTTTATGATGAAGAGTTAGAATTGGAAACTGGAAAGCAGAGGATGGTTGTAGAACAAAGATTAGCCAAACAAGTAAAAGAGAAACGCGAGAACGTGAAATATTGCTCGCTAATTGTGGAACACAGTTTATACATTCTTTGGAGTCACCTGGACTTTTACATGATACAAGCTGCTGCACGACATAATTCATCACATTGTAAGTTTCGTTTGTTAATTCAACACTGCAGAACAAAAAGTTGCAATTAAAACGAATAAACTAATTGGAAAACGTGTATTTCAGCGATGGATGCTAGTATGATGGACTGGCGCATACCCAACGAATCGATTTCGGAATTGAAAAACGGACTCGTCCAAGCATTTACCGACAATTTCATAACTCAGCTTTTGGAAACAAGCACAGAGCACACAACGGTGGACCGAAACTTTATCGAAGCTCTGATCAGGAGAATCAAAAGGCTCTTGCAGTTCATCATTGTAAAAAAATAACGTGTTGTATTTATATCTGTGTTATATTGTTATTTTATAAATAATGTTAGTCTTTACGTGGAACTTATTCAACAGCAGGCCAATCATCGATAAAAAATACAATAATTTTAAATCACGTTCCTCTGATTTCGTCTGTTACCTCAGGCTCCCTTTGAAAATTGTACACTTTTGTTTGACTTTCGAGCAAATCGAAAACTGTTTGTATCGATTATTCAAGTAGACAATAAGCGTTTTGTATCATAATACTGACGTGAATAAAAAATACTTTTGTACGGTTTTCAAATTTGACATTTTTTATTGTTTGGTTGTCGTGTTTTTTCATGCCGAACAGTAACCGATAAAATTATAGTTGGTTATACTACTTCATTTTCAATTAAAAAAATGACGCTTTTTTAATAAATTTTAAGAATTGAATGACGAGGAATAAAGAAGTTTTTCGTTATAAAAATTGAGAGATTTTATGACAAAAAATGACTTACCATCCCCAACAAGTGTAGATAACAGCGACAGAAGAACGGCATTGGACAGAGTTTGAGAAAGATGACGTCATAATTGGCGCGCACTTGCAAACACCCCGACACTAACTTTTACGGATGAATTCGTTTACACTTGCGGAAACACTAAAAAACGCTCGGAAATACAATAATCGCGTTCCCGATGCACGTCCGCATATGAAGTCATTAGCCTTTACCACCCAAAATAGACTAATATTGACAAAAGTTGATTTTAAATCAACCCTTAATTTCGCAATACGCTTGGCAAATTCAATTTTTATTTTTTGATTATTTTATTGTATTATTTAATTAATTCGTAAAAATAAATGTTTAATCATGTTCGGTGATGTCGCCTGGAAAGAAATAATCATGGAATTATGATCATTAACGAAAGATTCCATGGATGCAAACGGATATGATCGACGATCGATGAACGCCAAACAATGGCAGCCATTTTGTTAGGCGCCCACCCCTGGCATTCAAAGTTTATTTTTGATCTATTATTGAATTATTGGATAAAAAATAATTATACGATCATGTTCAATAATGATGCCCAGTAACAAATAAACATGAAATTATTTATATATGAGAAAGATTCCACGAAAAAAACGGATATGTTCAAAAGGATCGCCGAATCCCAAACAGTGACCGCCATGTTGAAAAATTACTTGATACTTTTTATGAAAAACAATAAATTATCACATAATAATCTTCAAAAGCTTCAAAAAGATGAACTGAGTTGATGCAATAGTTGTTTTGGAACAACAGTTACCCGGAAATATAACGCCAAGAGCAGGCAAACATATTTGGTGTTATATTACAATTCGCGCGGGAAATGAACATTGTTGTTATTCTGTCATATAAAACCGAATATTTTCGGGAAATAATGCATAATTAATCTTGTCACTTTGTTAAATGAAGTTTGATCTCATTAAGAATGATTTAAATTTCATCAAAACTCGACATCATTCAAAGTTTAACGGTTTTCCTACGATGGCGTCATTCAATTTTGCAAATTTTTTTTATGTTTATTAACGACGGTTATTATTAGATTTTCATTAATTTGTTTGTCAGAGATGTTGGAATAAAGAAACTAACGAGATATTACCGAATTTAGGTGGAATTATTCTATAAAACCTGAAAATAGGAGGACGTGGACATTAGGCTTCTGACCCCTGCGGCGGCTCGCCACGAACTGACGACGTACGTTCGCCTCGATGACGTCACATTGTCGAATTTGTAAAAAGACGGAACTTTAATTCGTTTCAACTTTTCTTTTATCGATATTATGTAATTAAATAAAAGGAAACACAGGAAAACTTGGAAAAACTGATCTAATCTCTCTGGAATGCTGTTTTGAATCAACTAATAGAGGGCGCTGTAGCGCGCGCAAGAAATTGGTAAATTTAAAATGCGCGGGAATTTTGAAATTGAATAAATACAAATAAATGATTATATTGTTTTAAAAATAAAAGTAAATCAATTATTTTATTGTATAAGTAAAGAAAATAAATAAATACATTTGTTGTTGTACAAATGAATAAAAGTAAATAAATAAAATAAATAATCAAAATATTTACGAAAAGTGAGGTCAAATTAAAAAAACCGAACAAAATTGTATTTCCTATTAAAAAATAAATAAAAAAACACCCTGATTAATGGCAATTGGAATAAAGTTTATGATATTACTTAAGAGCATTTTATTAGAGATACATAATAATCGATCGTACACACAAACTGAAATTGTACGTAACATTTTTTTGTGTTACCATGTACACTCTTTGTGGGAGGAAGTTTGTAATTTCGTTAAGAAAAAAAAAGTAAAGAAATGGAAAGACAGAAAATAAATATAACATAAAAACAGGAAAACTGAGCAATAAAGGGAATACAAAAATCAGTCCCAAGCTGAATCGAAGTCTATTATACTATCGCGCTCTACAACTGTATGTACATAAAATATCTTACTTCGTTCGCGAGGAACAATCAAATGAAAGTTTTTCATTTCAACTTTTGCAAACAATTCAAAAAGATTGACAAGGTGAATAAGAAATGCTCGCTGCATCTTGCAGAATCGACTGTTTGTGTACGAATACAATAAACTGAGCAAGAAACAACAATCGCGCGTGACCATCCGTAACAAATCAACAGATAATGCGTTCAAGAAATAGTTTATTTGATTCACAATCGGCAAGTAAGTTTTATCAAAATGCTATGACATGCAACAAATTCCATTATCTTTCCATTAAAAGTAAAGTGTTTCGATTTCGATGCTTTTGCAATTTGAAAGCGAATAAAATAAGCCCTTCCTAAGAGACACGCGATTCCGACTTCATCCCTCTATCTCTAGATTGCTTTGGCAATATGATCGTTGCTGCCTTGCCGTTCAAAATATTAAATTATAATGTATGTACAGAGGAAAAATCAGGGCGAAATGGTTCGGCGAGGAGTGCGACAGTTTTGGTTCTCTGTGCGAGTGCACGCTGTCGAAAATCCTCAAGGAACATTCCCAATAATAAATATACGCAATAAAATCCAAATCGCCGACACTTTTTCACAATGACCGTGTAATATCGTTTTTGTGCAGCTATACAATTCGCACGCTTTTGATTATCGAGATTTTGGTTTTTCGTCAAATTACATCGATTGAGTATACAGTTTTGAGTTATATGATTTTGTTACATTCTTAGAGCAAGTATAAGAAATATTACACGGCACGGAAAATTAAAAATGACTCTGCGCGTAACAATGATTCGCATAAAAATTCGATCTTACATTCTCCCATGGTCGCATTTAAATATCATCTATCAAACATAAATAACAAAAACATATATTATGTATATATAGAATCTTGCATATATCTCCGTAAATAGAATTCGCATTCGGTGAGGTTGGCCTGAAAACCCGGCCGTTTGCTCTTCCTTGACATCAATCATTAAACGATAATAATTAAAAGTACCGCTACGTGTTTGTTTTTTTAAATACTATTATATACAATGACACACCGCTTACGTAGAAGTTGAATTTCATGTTTTCTTTCTCGCTCGCTGTTGTACATTGGGCAATAAATTAAACGTTGATTTGCAAGAATAAAGTTGCAAGAAATGGTAAAAAAACAAGGTAAGATACAACGTGGAACAAAAATTCAGTGTCTGTACAACAATTGTAAAAACCTACGTTGGCAATACAAGTTATTAATTTGTCGTTTGGTTGTCAAATCAAATGCACATATTCGTGTTCTGCGATGTCACAGTGATTTTTGTTTGGTTTCCCTTAAACGAGTACAATTTTTTTGTTTATTTTCATTTTGTTTTGTAAAATGTCGATCAAAAAAGGATTTTTGTGTTTCGTTTTCAATTCGCTAATCTAGCAATATCACGTTAATCTAGCTATCTAGGATCCACCAAATGTGCAGTAAAACGGCATCTCGCAGCACGAAAAATTTCGCGGGCAACCGAAGAGCGACGTTAACAATAATTAGGCCGAGGGTACTTGCTTCGTTGTTTCGTCAACGAAACCGAAAACTCAACAACTGATCACCAAAGAATCAACATTTGGGTATCATTTTTTTGTTAGTTTTTTTGTTTAAAAAAAGGCACTTCATACAAACTCTACAAACAAGCACAAACCTCCGGATCTTTGAACGAAAACATGTCTCACTTCCGTTGCAAGACATTTTTTTTGCATTATTTTCTTCACAATACTTTTTTACAAATTGATTTATCTTCGTGCTGAAACAAAATTGTAATATTTACAATCTCAGACCCAGAAAATCAAGTTCGAACGAGTGTGAAACTCCATACAATAATTTACGGTGCAGTTTTTTATCTATTTACGTTTGTATATATATATGTATAATTTGTAACTTTTTCTGCTTTTTAATTCTTTTTTTTATCTGAAACAGTTGTGACGCTAGGAAACGTCTTGAATTCTCAGTTTATCTCAAATCACTCTTTGAAGAATGAGGAATAATAGTTTCTGTCGAAAAAGTCTAGCAATTGGACACCTATTAAAGATTGTGATAACTAGTTGATTAACCACCTCGACCAGAAGAACAATTGAAAGATTACAGTTTAAAATCCAAACAATTAGCGATCTTGGAACATTCTCAAGGCCGTAATTTTGGTAGAGTCGAACTCTGAACATTCTTTGGATTTGTTGCATTGATTGTGTGTAACTTTTCAATTTTCTGTCTTTTTGCAGTTATGTTTATGGTCTGTATGTATGTGTTCATGTTATCTGTTTTGGTTGTTTGTTAGTAAGTTTTCCTTGCATCTCTGAGCAAGAGCTTATTGGGCTACTAGGTCGACATAGTTTGCGGGGTAAAGGCCGACTCTTCCGTCTTTCCTTCCTTTACACCATCCTTGGTCGTCTTCATCCTCAAGTTTTTCAAAGACATCGCCTGCAATTAATGTTACAACTTCATTATAACTGTTTAATTCTTCACAAAAGAACTAATTTCTTGGATTTAATTCACATTAAATAAAGATCATAAAACTTTTTTTATTGTATAATTTTAAATAGCGTATCATGATAGGGTAAAAAATGATGATTAATATACCTTGCTTAAAACTCAGTTCATCAGCTTCAGCGCCTTCGTAATCATACAATGCTTTAACAGGAACGCCAGGTTCGCCGTTATCTATCAACTGTTCACCACCATCTTCTTCCCATTCTTCTTCTTCAAAAGGATTAGATTCTGGCTTAACATTTGTTCCATTCCTGCAACCAATTTGTTTTCTTTCATAAACTTTCTATATTTTATAAGAAATATTAAAAAATATATGGTAAAATATCATACCAATTTTCATTTCCTACTCTATCATTTTTTTATAAAAATAAAAGAGATACAATTTGAGACTTACGTGATTGTGGATGTCCTATTAACAGAATTGCCATCATGATTGCTCTTCTCTGATCCTTGTTTAGATGATCCTAAGGTGTCTGATTTAGAGTCCGCGTTATCTACGTCCGTGGATATTATTCGATTACTCGTTTTCGCTTTCGTTTTGTTGTTACTCGGTGGGAAATCCTGAATGAGCATGAACCAAAATCGTATAAAAAACAAATTCAACTGGCCGTATGGCAATATTATATTTTTGTTTCGTTATCTTTGTATGAAAAATATTTGCCCATACAAAGCTAAGTCATAAATTTGCACAATGCACGAATAATATATTGAACGGTCATGCAAACGTGCACTATAAAATAAAAATAAAATTATTCTGTACATGATTTTTTTTTTTCAAGAAATTGATTTCGATTGACATAAATTTTGACGCCCAAAAGCAAATAAATGATTGCGAAAAATGAAAATAATTCCAATTTTGATTACTTCTTGTTTCGTAAGCGATGAATTTGAAATTTTGTTTGAACCATGATTGAAATGAATTTAAAAAAAAGTAAGGGGAAGAAATCTTTACATGCAGATCCTCGCCGACGGGGCGTTGATTGATGAGCGTGATGGAGCCTGCTGGGAGCGCTTCCTTAGACTTGGAACCTTTGGCGATGTCGCGAAATTCTTCCGTGTAATCCTGTATAATAGCAATATACACACAATCACATGCAGGCATTCCAATTAACAACTATAGTCTATTTGGAAACATGTCGGTCGCAATAAATAATATCAATTCAAATGTTGTCTATTGTAATTCTTGAAACATTTCATTAGCCAACTTAAACATTAATTGACTATCAATGGAGATCATAGTTTATTCATATTCAACTAGATGGCTGAACTGGATGAAAAGATTGTCAAAAGACTGGGGGACACAACGGTAACATTACATTTTGATGAAATGATGGACAAGTGCGACACTAAAAGGCTAACTTTGGCAAGTCAAAAAGTATATAAACTTTCTGGGGTGAACAATTAAGGGTAAGATAAAGCGCCAGTTGAACAAGCAGAACACTGATTGTTACCTCAAATTGTGGCCAATTCATGGCCATATTTACGCCGTGATTGGTAGACCACCATTTCAAATCTTTATCGCTGTCCGCGTTTTTGATAGTGTTGTAGAATTCTTCGAAAATTTGTGGAAGCCTGAAAAACAATTTGAATGTTTAATTATCATCAATTAATTATTAATTCAATTAAATTGAATAATCTAGTTAACAACTTTTGATCAATGTTAAGTTGATTCAATTATAACAATATTAGAAATTATAATCAAATTTGAATCAATTAGAATGCTTACACTGGATCTTCAGATATATTGACAGTTTTTTGAATCCTGAAAAGAATCTCCTTGAAGAATTGCAGTCGAACTTTTTCCATTTCCTGGCACTTCTCAAACACCTGGGTCATATCTTCCATGTACTTTGGATTGTACTGATTGATTTCCTGCAGGGCAATTTCGTACTTCTCTTTAGCCTTTTGAACTTCCTCTTTAGACTTTTGCACTCGATCCTGCATCTTCTTCACCTGTTAGAACAAAGCCAGAGCATTAACAATTTGAACGCAAAAAACGCATTCTAACTGCAGACTAATTTTCAACTTTAATTAGTCTCGTATAAGCGACTATTGAGAAGACAAACATTGGAGTAACAATTTCGAATGAAGTGGAAAAGTCTCATTGACCTTTGAGTGATTGAACAATCAAGTTGAGCAGTCAAAAACGTTCGCAGTTTTTTTGGTCATTTACAGAATTTGAACAATTGTTTGAATATTGTACAATGTTAGCAATAAATGGGAATGAGAAACAAGGGCAACTCAATAATAAAATTATACTAGAGAATGTTCTAATTTTGCGGGGACATATCTAATTGAATAACTGTTAAGTAGCTCTCTCGATTGCTACACAATGTGAAGCCCCGACAGGATTCGTTAAAAAGAATAGCATGATGAGGTGATTTTTCAATAGCGGCCTTAAAAAAATATTGATCTTTCATTTTTTTAATTTCAAATTAAATTTCCTTCTATCTATTTCTTTGATAGTCATTTTCAAAAATGATATTCTGAACTTGCAAAATCACCTTGATTAATGTTGTGTTTGTACAAATTTTACATATCATACAGGTTGAGAAAAACAACCTACGTATAATTAAAATTAATAAATGTAAATAATCTAAACCGATGAAATCAATACTCGTTCTTAATATGAAAAATAGTTCAGGAATATTTTAATATGAAAAAAAGGAGTAAGGGTATACAAACGGATACATGAATGTGAGTGTCAATGTTACCAATAAAATTCAGGTGACAAGTTGCTTACCGTCAAAGCTTTCTGCCACGCGAAAAACAAGTCGAACAAAAAGAAAAAAAGACGAATTAATAGACATGCAACATGCAACGTTGTATATACATACAAGCTCAACGTCGCCTATCTTAGTATTCCTAAAGGACTTTATTCTGTGGCTCCATGCACCGCATCCACATTTTGTCATCTAAAAACGTCGTCAGGTTTTCTTGTGAGGACGTTATAAAGAATTTTGCAAATCTTTTCAAGCAAAGAGTAGAACAAACTTAAACATACAAAAAGTCCAATAAAAAAAGGTATAAAGCAAAAAGACAAATTTGCAATGAGATTAAGTTTATCAAAACATTGAGTATTAAGATTTTTAGAAGATTAGGAACAATTGACCGGGGAGAAATTTAATTTGATAGGACTGTATGTATACTAAACATCATGAATGCAACATGCACTCATTAAGAAAATCGTCTATCATTGTTTTAAACACCTAGATGAAGAAAAAAAATCGTAAGTCTAAGTTGAGATTCATAAGTCATTCCACTCATGCAAACCTCGTAAACAACATAGACAATGGTGATCAACGTACGCTTTCAGAGCCTCGGGCAGCAGACTGTAAATATCATTTTCTAGATAACCCTTTTGTCTAAGTACAACCTTTGCTACTCGACTTCACACACCATTCATTTTTCTGCCAATTTTTATTACACGCTTCTTCTCTACTACCTTTTTCAAACCTCCCCCTCCTTCAAATCACAAACACTTATTGTTCCAAAAAATCTATCAGAAAAGAAATAATCAGGAACTTGAAAATTACACCTGGCATTGAAATTGAATAGCAATTTGATAAAATTGCCATTTCATAGAGATCAAAATGAAATCACATCTTGGTGATGTAGATACAGGTATTAACATATGTGAACAAAGTGTTTCGTGACTTGAGAGAGAGCTGTCTCGTCAGCGGGCTTTTTTCCCATTGAATTGTTAACGGAAGTGGGATCGGAAAAAGTGCAAAAATTACCTGATCCGGTGACAGTGAACTGTCGGCCGACGCGTTCCTCTCCATGTTGGCGGCCGTGCGCTCCGTCTTGCAACTGTTGTGGTATTCCTGTTTGGCCTTTTCCACCTTTTGCAGACATTTATTCCAAGGTTTTTGCGCTTTCTTAAACGCGTCGTCCATATCTTTCTTCTCCTTCATGGTCATCATTGACTACGAAAACAAAAGTATGATTATTATTCGATAAACCTCTGATTGTCTATCCCCTAACAACAAAACATCTTATCAACAACTCCAACCCGGCTAAAATACTTCAAATCATTATTTACACTTTTTTCCCTTTTTTGAAATTCATTTCATGAAAAATATGCCGTTAATTTGTTGGTTCTCACTTTTATCTATTGTTTAACCACGTTTATCCACTCAAGTGGTTTTCACTGATAAGGAATAATTTACTTTTAATCAACATTTCTAAAGAGTATTATTTTTCGTGTAACATTTTTCGTGTCCGTATACCTTGTGATAATATTCCTTTTGATGCGTCCTAATGTCCGAGATAATTTGATTGCAGAGGTTGTCCTTGACTCGGGAATGGACATCGCATATTCTCTCAGCCTCGTTGAGGAAACCTTTGCATGCAGCTTCGGCGGTGCCGTACTCCGGGCCTTTTTCTATTTTGTCGTTCCAGTTTTTGGACCAGCTTTTCAGCGCCTTCGCGTAGGTCTTCTCGATGTCCGCGCGCTCCTGCACCATGGCGATGAGACTGTCGCAGAGTTTGTACCCATCCTCGATCCTTTTTGTTGTCCTTTTGTAATTGCCCGGCTCCCAGAACGAGTCGGACGTCGCTATGAGCATGTTATCATCGCTGTGATGTGACATCTTAACCTAGGCTCGCTATCCTCGACCTAAAAACACAAAGTTTATTTCAGTTTAGACATGAAAATTAATCGACGGATCTTATCAATTAATCCAACTGGAATCAATTAAAACAATTCACTTCTTTTAAGACGAATAAAACTTGCGCCAAAGAAAGTTGATTAGATAGAATGAAAATGAAATCTTGTCGTAAACCTTTTGACCGATAAAAGTATCGTGGTCGTATCAAAAGAATCACAGAGAATAGAAAAATAAATTTTTTAAAGAATTGGAACATTGTGAATAACTTTGTTAGATGCGCATGCGCCGTAGATTAACCGATGGCGTTTTAATTATAATTTCATTTGATAGACTTATTTTGGTTATTACAAATTTATAGTGATCATGATTGTTTTATTTTTATGTAAACATTCGCAACAGCATCCAATAAGGAATTTGCTGACGATAAAATAAATTTCGATACAGTAATTAATAAATTATATCATTGCGTGTACGTCAGCACATTTTATTTTATCAATCGCAAGCTGAAATTTTTCTTATTTTGATTAACATTTAACTTGAGAAAAAAACTCAAACATTAATATTTTAATGTTAGGTGTTATTTCACCTATTTCAATAATATTTTATTATTTTTTTAAAATCATTTTCTGTAGATAAAAATATGCAAGTATAAAGAAAGAAACGAGTGAACATTTGAACGTTACAGTCAACAGTCAAATATAAGTCTGTTACGTAAGTTATTGTTGTCGGTGAAAAAAAAATAAAATTAGGAATTTTAAAACGGAAGAAACAACGATTTTCAGAACAATCCTACCGAAGCTATTTCTAGACACATAAAAAATGAATCACGATATAAAAGATGACTGTAGTATTGATGAAAAGTATGCTTATCAAAGTCACCTATATTTTTATCTTCAGATCTGAAATTGTCGAAACTTTTACAATTCAAGTTACATCATTTGCTTTCCAAAATTCATAATGCATCTTTTTCAGAATGCTGCATCAGAAGCAATATTGTACAAATGTGTACATACGCACAATAGTTTCACATTCAAACTATTTCAATTGGCGCGAGCTGTGCAAGAAACTTTGAATCCCCGCTGAGCATGTTGTTTCGGAATTACAGAGTTATGCAAGCAATTTATTGGATTATCATAATTCAGTTTATAACAGAGAATGTTCCGATCAACGGTTTCGCAATTAATTTATTTTTCCGGAAGAATATCAACCTGTAATTTGTATACAAACAATAAAACATGAATCTCTACAACGTCTTACGTTACATTTATATTTCCAAAAAGGTAAGCAGTCAAAAATGCAATAATTTTGCAAACTATATTTTAATACCAAGATTAAGATTCAACATCTTTTTTTTATTGTTGCACAAAAATCGAGCCAGAAGTGGGAATGAAATTAAGTTGGGCATCGCAAAACATAATACTTAGAATCAGCTCGGACAGACAATACATAATAGCTCATTAATTGAGCGCGCATTCTTCGCGAGCGACCCGATTCGCATGCAAATTCGTCACAATTGGTTATTTGTCTTGGCCTTAGTCTCGTGGCTTTCCTGCGTGCTGGCTTTTGGGCCACATTATATTTCATGTTGATCCACTTTATTGCACAATTATTTACATCATCCAAAAATTAATTACAAAAACAAATGGATCCCGGTTGGAACCGTGAAAATATAATCAAGAACCTCTGGGCCGAGGATCTTGGACCGTGTCCAACGAATATTCTTCTCTGGTTAAGTGCACCGTTGGAAATTGCAGGTGCATTCAAATGGCAAATGGAGAGCCGCTGACCCGAAGTCCCTGGTATGCGCATTAAGCAATGTGGCGTCCGAAAAAAGAAGGTCTCTTGCAAAATAGTTGAAGAAACAAAATTCGAGCATCAGAATTCAAATGGCGTATTTGTGGGATTCCAAAAATAGGAACGTCCTTGGTGTGAGGTGGAATCCTCGCGATTAATAAGGACTTTCTAACGTGAATAATGAGCTGATTCGTGGCATAATGAGAAATCAATATTGCAAAATAAAAAGGCCGTAAATTCCGGCCGTAAAACTCTTCGAGTGAGACGGCGCAAAAGTGTGCCGTTGTCTTCTAAGTGGTATTAATTATGGTTCCGGTGAAAAGTGCGACAATTTGATTGGCGTCTTGCAAGGTCGCGTCATCTTCGCCCGGAATAAGGACGGGGACGTAAAAAAAAGTCCGAAGATGAATTGAGAAAGCGAAAGGTGTTGCACCGGCGTGCACCGCGCTCCGGGCCGCACGCGTTCAAAACGAGTCAATCAGCATAAACATTCCAATTAATTCCCAACGATTTAAGACGAAGTAACGGTGCTGTTACGCGCATCGAATCTGATCACTTTGATATCAAACGACGGATCACGAATATTCATCAGCCGATTAGTAAATCAACCTCAGACATTTATGTCCCTCAAATTCTTCGCCGTGGGATTAGCAAGGTCGCACGACAAGTTCCCAAGGGAGAACAAAATTTCAACGATTTAGAAAGCGCGATTGATCGTCAATGGATTTTGTCAGGGAAAATAAACGAAAAAATAATGTTTGACGGTGTCGAACATTTGCTTGCAAATTTGATTACTCATTGGGTAAAAAGTCAATTGATTTGAATTTTCTATGATTTGAACGGACTGAAAAAATATTTAAGTCCTGATCAAAGAGATCAAATGGGTTTAATGTTCGCACCATTTCTGACATCTTTTTTTACATGAGTCACAAACGAACCGTTCGATAAGATAAGACCGAGTGATAAATAATTGGGAAGATTATGTCGCCAGGCGGAGTAATTGATCAGCCTTCAAAGAAAAGCAACACAATAGTGAATATGTCATACTGTGAATTGAATACTTACCGAGGGACATAAATATAAAGTGCGCAATTTTTATTTATTTATTTCTATCTCCGCATGTCTCACGCGATGAAAGACATCTTTTCCTGTACGTGAATAGAATCTGAAAGCAATTGATATGTAAAATTGATACCGAATGAATGGCAGCACTGTTGCCAAATGGTCCAAGGGAAGGATTAGTTTTGAACGGTTGGCGCTACTGAGTCGTCCGGTTTTATTATTAATTGTCTGGATTGTGATTCTCCCATGAATCACAGCGCGGAACGTCGAGCGCCAAGTCTTGTCTTGGTGCAGTGATATGGGAACGCGATACCCATCCGCAGCGATGCCTTCGGTCATCTAACGCATCGCATTACACAACTATTCTCTCTCTTACGGCTAAATATGACCGTGACGTAACGCTCATTCAATTGTCTGAGATTTTTTTCTTCCGATTTTTTGTTCAAGCCACAATCATCAGAGGACAAAATATATTTTTAAAGATAATACAGAGTCAAATTTTGTTTTTATTTTGTAAAAGGAAATGAAAATTCTATCTTCACAAGTTACGTAATTTCTAACAAGACCAAGCAAGTCATTGAATTTTGTTTCCAATTGTAATGCATGTTATCTGCACTTTTATATTTTATGTTTTTCGGTTCCCGGAAAACCAACGGTGAAATATGGATCAGAGTCTGCACGTGGCACATTTCTCAGCGAATATTTTCAAATCCAGGTTACGCTTGGAGCGAGAAGTTGAAGTAAAAATAAAAATGACAAAAAATATTGTTGCCATAAAAAGTGTAATGTTTTTCATAGCGAAAAGATGAAAGACTGTGGTTGACTATAAATCGATAGCTTGAATATTGCGAGTAACGTTTATTTGTTCATGAACGCAAGGGTTATTCAGGAAGTGAGTACCGGCATAATTGCAATAATGAAAAAAAAAAGAAGCTATACGCCGTTGCGGTTGAGATTATAAAAAGGTGCTCACGCGGCTTTATGGAATCACTGAAATTGCTCCTTCTTTGGATTTCGCGCGCGCCGTTAAGGGGGAACGAAGGTTTGTTGGGTGAATTGCATTATTCAAAAACAAATTGAACTCGCAAGTTTGCTTATTTGCATCGTATTAATTAAGCTGCGAGAGTGATTGTAGTTGTAGCTGATCCGATTACGTAACTCGGTTAATCCTCGTAAGGATGACAAAAAAGGTGCCTCGTCAATTGGCGTGACTAAAACAGCATCATGTTTTTCATCCAGATCTAAGATAATGCAATGTCTTTTTTCACATCTGCATATACTCAAACTTTTTATATATTGCTTTTTTTTACTTTTTATATCCCAGTCGACATTAAGCGAATGATGAAAATTAAAGTTTTTAATTTTTGTTTTCATAACAATAAGTCCATTAATTTCTCAATTTTTTAAACTGGATTATTAATTTTTAATTTCTCGAATTCTAATTGGTTGTTGCTTTTATAGCGGATGAAAGTTTTTATCTGAGTTTCTCTTTGGTTTATAAAATGGTTTGATTTCCTGCACTGTTAATATTTTGCTGTTACGTCCTTAATGAACAATGACAAATGGAAAATCAGCGTTATGTTATATATTTTTAATTTTGATCACGAAGCAACGTATTTCCTCGTAGAAAAATTTATTGTTTAACGGAAACTATACGGCTCGCCTGGCTTAATCAGCGTGTAGCTAAAATTGTTCCGTTAATTACACGAGGTTCATTTGCATGTATGGAAAGTGCGCGATTTACGGCATGCGCAGTATTTTGCACGATAAATATTTCATTCATTTGCCTTCTGACGGCCCGTGATTCTTTCCAGCCTTGTCATAAGCGAGCCAATTACGCAGTTTTCATTCACCGGCTTCATGATAAAAGTCAAATCGTTACGCAAGATTTGTATTTGATGTCGAGATAACATCTTTATCGTTTTACTTTTTCCCAATCTTTTTATCACGGACAAACACTTGCGAATAACATTCCACCGATTCTAGATCGAGATTTTAATTGTGCTTTGATTTGTGCTCGTTGAATTGATCGATAATATATAATTATAATACTTAATTGAAAATCAAGCGCAAACATCAAGAGTTCATGAAACCTTAAACAATATTGTCTCTTTTGTTTCTCAATCAACAAAATTTCAATTTTCGAATCAAGCTCAATGAACTTTATTCAATTTTAAGAGATTCGAAAGTTTAGGAAATATTCCGGGAGTTACATCATTTTTATGTCCAAGTGACAGTGACGTGAAATCTATCAGCAGTCTCTCATTACCATAAACACCATTCAATTGACATTTTAATGGAAAAAAAAATCATCCATCTAAAAAATAAAACGTATAAAGATACACGAAGATGAAAAGTTTTTAATGAAACGCCATATAATTCTTCGGGTCAATTTTGATGTGAAGTTCGCGCAAAGTGTTTGCGTGATAAATTCAAAAGCAGATTTTTCTGACCGATCGTTACAAGCCACTGACTATGATTAATGACCACAACTAAACATTTGTCAAATGAAAGTTTACACTCATTTTATTGCTGGTTCGAGTTACGCTTAATTTCGAACACCCGACAAATTGTTGAACCAACTTCAGGCCAAAGGCGCGAACACTTGTTAATTGCCCGATGCACTATCGCGTTAAGTCACCATGTTAAGCTCCGTCATCAGACTTTATAAATAGCTTCGTATCTAACGTTCATTTGAATTTTGTTCCCGCAGTGCTCGTTTTCCATTATGCCGATGATTCAACTTTTTACGTCTCGCATGTGTTGTTTCGGGTCATAATAATGATCACGCGGATGATTGAGAGCCGATAAACAAAGCTAGCAGAATGACCCAACATCCATTTGCCAAGCTCAAGTACGTTGTTCAAAAAAGGAGGTACATTTTTTTCCCGCAACAGCACACCGAATGTTTGTTCCGATTTAATTTTCATCACTTGAAATGTCAACTCAACTGTACACTTTGCTGGGAATGTCTGGATGGAATTGTTTTGTGGGAGGTTGCATTTCGAGTGCCACTTTTGATACCAACATTACTAATGTTACATAAAATTTCATAGCTCATTAACATTGACCTCGGTGGAAACAGGAATTATCAAATAATGCACGAAGGTCGGGCGACACTCGATAGGAGTTTGCATTGAGGCAAAAAAAAAGTAAGTACTTCTGTTTGGTTCTCGCCGAGTGGTTTTTTTTTAATCCCTTCATTCGAACTCTATTTATTAACAAAACTTCAGAACCTACTTTTTTGTAAATCAATGGAAAAAATTTCCATGTCAGATTGAAGGGTCTCTTGAAAGAAAAAAAAAGTACGTCCATTTAAAATTTTTGCAATCTAATAATATTAGATTGCAGAAAAAAAATTAGAGATAAAAATTGAAGCAAAGATATTGACAAGCAAAGGAAATGAGTCTAGTGAAACAATTGCAATGTTGAAACGAAGGGAGGAATGACATTGAAACGATAGAAAGAGAGTGTTTAGAGCCATCGGGCGAACTGGCAATAGAATGGCGAGCGGACTAACACACGTGCGCCCATTCGAGTAAGCACAATATAAAGTTGGCTCGTCGATGTTGCTGCGCAAGTGTAAACAAGAAATGCACGAGATGTCTATCATCGATCCAGCAATTCAAAAGCCCGCGTGTCACGTGGTGAGACGACAACAAGAAGAAAAGAAGTTTTCACTTCGACTTCCGTTTCCTTTGATGTAGAATTTACAGGTTTGCGTCTGTCCAAGGCAAAACGATTTGCAACCGATGGTAAGGGACAAATTACGAAGTTGAAATTCAAGCGGAGATCGTGTTTCCTTCGAGCATCACGTCGTGTGATTTGATTAAGAATAGCAAGTGGCTTCCTGGTCAAGACGGAACAAGACGGTTCCAAGAATCCTTACTGGTTGTCGAATCTTGTTAAGCTTGAATCGAAAGATATGATAATACAATTTGTTCTTGCAACGACCCCAGATCCGACCCAATAAACCCAGCTGATTTCTCACAATTTGCTGTTCAATTAAAAGGAATTTATATAAAATTAAATAAAGAAGAAAAACAAAATGATTATACAAAATTGTTCTAATCGGTAACCTTTCTGTAGGGTGACTAATGAGCTGAGTTTAGTAAAACAGCGGTTAAATTTTTACTCGGGAATATTGACCCAACCGATTTTAACTCGAGCAAAACATTGTGCTCAACTTTTTGATATAATGTATAAGAAATTTAATAAAAACGGTAGTACGTCACGCTTTGCAAGTCACAATCATGCGAAGATTAGATTCTTATTGGAGCAGGCACAGAAAAGGTTTCTGATAAAGTTGTGTTGTCCGTCATGAGAAGAACTAATTGGCGATTCTTACCTGAAACAAAATAAAACTGTTTAGTTTACAATACGGAAACTGGATTTCTTGTAAAAGAAAAAAAAATCTATTTATATTCTTAGGACCAGCGGAACAGCGTGAACAGAGACAAAACACGCGTTTGAGGAAGTACTTAATTCGGATTCAACAGCGATCAGTTTCGTGTCCGAGCGAACCGAGTGTTTAACAAGGACGCGTAGCCTCTGGGACACAGTCATTGATTACGCAACACGACCTTTGCATCCATGTACCTTGTGCAGATATGCAAAAAAGGTGCAAAGCGATAGTGTGTTTACACGTAAGGTTCAACAGTCGGACATCTTGTGAAAAAACTTTTTTTTATCAACCACTTATAAAATATGCACGCGATCGGTTTCCATATGATGTAAAAAACGCCTTTGATCTTTGATTTTCGTTGGAAAACGGAATTACATCATGGACTGATTTTTACAGCGTGGATTATTATCTACAATTTTGTGTAACAAGTGTGTGGTAGCGTGTAATTTGATCTAACCATAGTTCGGGGTTGTTTAAAAAAAATTCGATTATCATTCCATTGTATAAGCTGCTTGAATTCTTTCGCCTACGTCAATCAAGTGTTTTCACTAGAACCGGCAACGATTTGTACACCGCCAATAGTGCTGCTTGAGATATGAAATCACGTTCCGACACATTGCGCCATTAAAATTAAGATTGATCCCGGCGACGATTTAATTCGGATACCATTCAGACATGCTAATGGAAGCGGGGTTTTCTCTCGCTGTAACAGGAAGTCGGGGGTTCGTTCGTGGGAATAAAGAACACGGAGCGAAAATCCATCGCACATTTTGCAATGATGTAAAACGTTTCAGCCATCATTGTTTGAAGCCATTCCATTACCAATCTGTTCAAAACAAATTGGCCGATCTCTAATTGTCCCTGGTTTTGTTTCGATGAAAAAATGTTCACGTTGGCTCGATGATTGTTTATTTGCAAAATTGAAGGCCAGCTTTGCCTCGACAACACGTGAATATCAACACAGTTCTGGGAACGTGGCTGGTCAGTTTCATGGAGGAAGGGATTAGGCCCCTTGCGTATCCTTTTCTGAACAGGCCACGACTAGCTGGCAAACAAGATAGCCCATGTTTGGACAATCCGCGTTTCATTGCTTTTTTTATGGGCTTTAATGCCCCCGTCACGTTCCTCTAATTTTATATATCCTCCGTTCCTTACAAGAACCTTTATGTCCGTCCCCGCCATTTTCATCATTATACACTCAATTTCCTCCAGTTGTCACGAAGCATACAACCAGATTTCCAAATCCTACTATATGAGCTGAGAGAAAAAAAATTACTTACTGAACAACTGAATCTTTCACAGAACTGATAATCTCCATGTTTGTACATTTTTAATTAAACATCAGGAATTAACTCAAATGTCACAACTCCTATTTAAGTTTGATCTTCAAAGAGGATTGCATTTGAATGAACAACTTTTGAGATGAAAGTGCAACTTTGATCTGATGCATGAAGAATCGGATTAATTTTCACGGAGTGAAAGAAGAAAGATATTTTTTGTAACTGAAAGTAACTGAGCAGGGGGGTCTTGAGTTGAAGACGCGGGAGGACTGAGTGTTCCCGTCTGTCAGGAAGAATTGATGAGACACAACAATCGCGATGCACGATACGAAAGGAATTGACAACCTTATCTCGTCCCACGCATTTGACCGACATTGGGTGTTTGAAAGGTCGTCCTTGAAAGGGAAATCGATATCTCGCGACCCTCTCCATGTCCTATTTTGTGACCGTCGGGGTGGCAGGTATCAGAACTCGGTGCACCTGCTCAAATCTTTCGAACCGTTCCTCTTTATCGCGTCAGAAAAAAAATATAAGTCTCATGATAAATCGCCAGATGATCTAAGCACTGCTGGAAAAGAGTTTCCTTGGTCATATTAGCGTCAGGCATTAGAGTCTTTTGTACGATGGAATTTCAAATTTGTGATGAATTATGTCGCGAGAGAGACAGCGGTAGGTATACATGTATCGAGGACAAGTTCAACGAGAGAGAGTCGGTAAGCCGAGGAGGAATAGATCGTGGAGGCTCGAAGGTCGGAGGTGAGAGAACCCGTTAGATTATGCTGCATCCCATGCGAGATACCTCGCGTGCTGGCCGCCTTCAATAGACAGCAACAGCGTTGCAGCGTGATCGTCTCATTCATCATATCCCAATCAAGTTCCAAGACAATGGCAAATTGACCTGTCCTCGCGTCTCGTTCAACTCCCAGTCATTTGAGATTCTCATTTGCCTTCTATATTTACAAACCAGATTGATATTAAATGAAATACCAACCTCTCAGTTGGTTATGCATTTCTATATGCCTCTGAGCAATAACAAATATTTTTGTTCTGCAAACTCAGCTGGCCTCTCTTCCAAGCTTCTCAAAGCTTGGCATTCGTCGAAGAGAGTA
Organism: Trissolcus japonicus; assembly: GCA_030522925.1. Lineage (NCBI taxonomy): Eukaryota > Metazoa > Arthropoda > Insecta > Hymenoptera > Scelionidae > Trissolcus > Trissolcus japonicus. The sequence goes on from JAPYZS010000003.1 coordinate 518,940, forward strand.
GTTTATTCCTTTCGCGTCTCTTCTCTATTGGAACTATCGGATCTTTTTTCGCTCTCGTATGCACACAGGGTGCAGACGAACTTGCTCACGATACTTTACGAAGCGTATTTCCGTTGGGGAGTCAGGTGGGGATTGCGAGAGGCGAATCGCGAATAGGCGAATCGCCAATTCAGGGTTATCTGTTGCGTATCGTTCGCTGCCCAGCAGGGAGACAGACCGGAAGTAGCTGCACTGAACCTGTGCACAGCGCCTTCGAAGGCTGAACGCCGAACGGTGACTTTGCCAGAAATCCTTTCACTATGTTTGCATGCTTACACATTCTCCTAAGGTTCTCTTAATTGCTTATGCCACTTGGGCTCTCTTTTAGATTCTTAATTAGTTTTCGTTGATACCATTTAATTAACTCTTCCTGTTAATGTTGTTCATTACTTTTATTTTTTTTTTTTACAAGTCTGTCCCAACTCATTATCCATGGTCTGTTTTTATTGGGATTATAATTGTGACAGTCATATCACGTTTTAAATAATAAATATTTAATTTGATTCATAAGTAACCAATAAAAGTTACACTCAAAAATGATTTTTTTGATTTCATGACTTTTTTTCAGATTCATTTTAAGACTATCAATACTAATGTATAGGTCAGATACCTATAAAACCAATGACAATATTTTGATGCCGCAAATCTGAACTCAAAACGATATCAAGAAACAATGATGAAACAAAAGTAAAATGCAGTTTGTATGTTCGTATTTCATATGGTACGCCTGAGCAAAAGGAATTTGTCGAAAGCCGTATGCACTCTTACTCGCCTTCCAATCGGACATATTAATCACTGATTTCGCCACAGTTACAGAACAATAAGCGAAATCTCGAACGTGTGAATCAAATGCTTTTTTTTCACTTGAAAAATCTGTTTTCGCGTTTCGTCACGCGTAATAGCCCGGCGCACTAATTTATTCAATAGCAGTCAATTTTGAAATGATATGCTGCTCGGCTATTTTTCTTCTGTCTCTCTCTCTCATGAGTCACATGGCAAAATTGTCTTTAGCTGCACGTGGTATTTGTAACTAATGTTGCAGTTTTCGTCGTGGACTATAGCCAGTACACATTTCAGCTATGTTATTGTCCTCTCGGTATGTTCGTGACAAGATTTTAGCGTGACAATTTTATCGTCAAAATCGATAGCACAAAGTTACGGCCCGTGTATTGTTTGTAAATTTTTTACTCGTCGAACTTGACTAGAGTTGATTCGAGAGTTGATTACTGCGTACACCAGCTGTGACAATTCTGGGAAGAGAGTAAATATTCGATTCAAAACGCAAACTGTTTTCACAGAAGTTTGATATTCGAGGAAAAGAAAAATGTGATGAAATTTTGATGGTGGCAATAAGTTTTGATAAATCGGCTGATTTTTAAACGGTCGAAAATAATCAAGTATTTTTAGCCGCTGGTATGACAAAACATCTATACGAACTCATCATTTCAACTGCGTTGAATTTACAGCCGAAATCAAAATACAATAAATAATTCATTCAAATTCATAAACTTGGCCGAAACAATGCTCATAATCTTGAGCGTAGGCGCGTGCCGTAAAGCAACAAGATGGAACTGAGGCTCAAGTGCAAGGAGAAGTTTGAGTCATTACAAAAGTGTTGAAGAATTCATATTCCGTTGACTACATAATGAATTGGAAGCAAGAGAAAATCGCAGCACAGCGTTCCGTTTCGTTCGACAACCCACTTTCGTAAGTCGTTACTCGCCAATGGGACGGCAAATAATGCGTGACAGTATGAAATAAAAATGAGAGAATAAAAAAAGATGGGCACCATCAGGTTTGCAGGAATATAAATCGAAACTTTGGGACACGACCGAGCATGCCAACCTTTCACTGGAAAGTGTTTTCCTTTTGACTGCCATCGCCAATTTCGCGAGGATATTAAATGAGTAAAAGCAACGTTTTCATTTTTCTCATACACTATCCATAATTACAATGACTCGTTGAGAAAAATTTGCAACGTGAAATGTCGCTTCTGCCTATTGCAATAATTTCACGTTCTATGCTTAAATTCATCCGAATACTTTGAAGTCGCTATTTTTTACATCATTCAAAAAGTGACCTCTTGGGTGAACAAAAATATCCTTTACAATAAATCAATTCCGTCTTTGACAATCAACTAAGAGTAAAAGCTAAATGTGAATTTCCTTTAGAATTTGTGAAAAATAAAAATAAGATGTAAACTAAAAAATACTAATAGTATTTTTTTTCATTTTTTTTTTTCAAATTAAATTAATTAAAAAGTCAGTATTCGATTAGCATTTACAATAGTTCACAAAAGCTTGATTACAGGCACGTCTACCAATTGATTAAATCTTTTGACTATCAAAAATCTATACGATACGTGTGTCGTATCGAACAAAAGTAAAGGGCTCTGAAAAGACGTCCGTTTGATTGTGTTTACATTGTAACCTGCGTATCATCAACCAGCTGGCGATGCAGACCTTGGCCTTAGTCTCAGTTAAAGAGTTGCAGAAACGCACGCTCCATTCTGGGTGCGTCGTATTATGCAACTAAATAATTCACCGTGGCGAATTTAAAATCACACGTTAGGCGGATCTCCTCTGCCAGCGAATTCGTTTTGTTTTTTCCATACAGATAATCAAAGTGCCACGGTGTCGGGGGATGAGAGAGAAAAAGAAACTTGAAATTGTAACGGTATACAGTGTCCGCTGCACGCTTTATGATTCGTGTAAATGATCATTATTTTTCATTTCCCGTTCCGACGCAAATCGGTTGTAACTTTTACTCTTTCGATCGCTTTATAGAAGACTTAATTACTCCTGAACCGGATCGAAACTCGACTCCCGAGTGTTTCCCAATTTCAACACTTGAACTGCCAATCGCGTCTGATGGACTGATTGCAAATTCAACCGATCTCTCAGAACTATAGTTATTAATGAATTGTCTCGAGAGGTAAAAATAAGATTTCCGGAAACTTTATAATAGTCTGAATAAATGAAAAAAACCTGGCATCTTATTAGCTATGAATAATTGGTTTTTGTTTCTCAAAGATGTTATAATTATAAAAAGATCAAATACGAGTCCTCTGATGGCTTATGAGGGAGGGTCAAGTTCAGGACGTTAACAACCCGAGATGGAAGATGGATAGGAAATCAGATAAAACGGTGTAAATTTGCTATTGGAAATAGACCATTGTGCACTCAATGGAATATTAATTTATTCCATTCTTTTATTGAAACTAACGGAGTTTCGTCCAAGTGAGGAATAGGAAGTAGAGTTGATGAGCAGCATAACAACTTTAAATCTTCAGCGGCATTCAATCATATCGATCCAAATTGGTATGTGGTTGCGACAAAAATTATGGCGTGACAATCACGACGGAAATCTCTGAAATCCGATGCTATAAAACAATTGCTATAATAATTTAAACCATTTATTTGTCGTTTCTTTTTTTTTTCTTTTCAGGCAGTTAGAAAGAGATGTTTAAAAACTGGCAACACTGTACAGAAGCTCATGCCTATAGGTAATATCTGAAATATAGAGCACCGTTCGATGCCGATCGATCGAACTTGCCGCTAGGCGTTTACCATCGCGGCACGCAGATTTGTGCCGATCGATGAATTCAGGTTATTGCGTTTCGCACTATCCAGTTGCGAAACCTACGACATTTTCATTCGAACCGAGGTACGTGGAAATCAACATCGAAACAGGCTCATGACCAGTTTTTCTTTTCAATTCGTCCACTTAATCCGAAATTCGTGTTCAATTGTGCAACCCTCGACGAGATTTGGATACTTGAAGTTTCTTGACAATCCATATTCTGAAGAAATAGCGTTGCAAATTCTGGACAACTTTGTCAACACTCGAGTTTGACGACAAAAATTGATCAATCAATGTTACCGGTTTAAGAGCAAACGAATGTTTGCGTCTGACGGAACACCAGAAGATGGCCAAGCTATCGTGACTTTTTTAAGGCAATGATCACGCGGAAGCCAAGCAAATCTGGTTTGTAACGATTTTTCACTATTTGCATCGCGATAAAACGATCATCCCGATATCTACGAATGTTACATTAACTTGGGTCGAGATACTTGCGTGTCTCTTAATAAACTGCCATAAACATTTTGAATCTTGCCTTAATTAGAAATAACTGGATTTCTTGCAAAGTTAAAAAAATAAAGATAAGGAGATAAAGAATTAAAATACAAACTTACAGCTGTCAATACATGTATAAAAAAAGATTTAATTTTTTTAAATGAAAAATTGGAATTCTTCTCTCTAAAAAAAAAAATAGATTGAAATTAAAAATGTTCACATCGGTTATAGAAAAGTTTCCATTTTCATTTGTTTCGCATTTCTCCAACCATCAGTCAGGTATTTAGCAAAGCAAACAGAATGAAGAAACACTTTTAACTCAAGTGCAACATGGCACCAGCAGCACCAATGAATCAATATCCCCTCATAAACTTGTGGAAACTAGGGTCTTTCAACTCTGTGGCGGACAAAAAAAAATCCTTCATGTCAACAGCTAGGGCTCTCGAGCCAACCCTTGTGCTCTTAAACAAGCAATCGTCCTCACCAAAATATGGTGTCGCAAATCACAGGGCCGGAAGTGCACTTGCAATTTAAATGTGGCTTCTGTGAGAGCGGATGAATGACCGGTTTCGGAAGAAGTCTGGCGCCAAAATGGCACGAACGTGTAACAGGGCCGTCGAGACGGTTGCGTCGGTGGGAAGAGTCGCAAAAAAAAAGCGGGAAAATTTGAGAGCGCGGGGGAGAGTGTTTGGATAGCAGCCAAGTTGCAATACGTCCAAGAAGCCTGACGAAAACTGCTACGCTGTGTACAGTTCCGTGACTCTTGTTGCGATGTCACTGGCCGATCACTGTGAGATCCCTTAAGAAGAATCCTCGAAGAGCAATTAAACCTTTTGTCGTCACGAGCAAGAACACATGCAAGGATCTTCTTAATGAGCCCATTCAGATGGGAGCAAGACAATTAAACTTTAGGATTCGTCTGGGAGCAATTGGGTTTCTTATACGATCCAACGAGTATAGATTTAATTAATTGGAAAATCCTAAATTGGAAAGAACCAAAATTTTCTGTTGCTGAAAACAAACATCGATATTAGTTTCATTCTGGGACACACCCACCCAGACGTTATCTTGATGAAGAGAATCTATTAGGTTATTAGTTTATCCTGGATATAAAAAATGATTAAAACGTGTGATAGACACTCGTCCCTAAAAGTAACTGGATACAGGGAACGTTAATTAATTAAAATTATAATGCCTATAATTCATCGAGTCATCAATCAATTTAACTGGAGTAAAAAAGTGAAAAAAAAGTTGCCTCAAACAAAGTTGATTTGTGTATAATTTCTTATACATTTGACGATAAAAATGTATGTTATGCTTCTATTAATAGGATAATTAATTTTATTGTATCAACTGGAATATGCTATCGCCATGTTATGCACGCTTTCGTTTAAACGTTATGAAATAAATTCGCTCATACCATATTATAAACCTCAATCAAATATATCAAATGTTGCTTTAACTGGAATGCGGTGAGCCACTCGTTATAATTTGTGAGAAAAGACTAAATTTTTGTTCCTGCAATCTTTCAAAATTGTTCGCCAATTACACGTCATACAATTTACAATCCAGCAATTTTTTTTTTTTTTTTTCATAATGATGAGCTAAAAATAACTTTTTATATAATTACAAAAGTTAACGTTTCATGAATGAATTTTACGGACAAATATTCACTGAACTGTTATGGACAATTTCATGATGCAAGGCTATAAAAAAACTGATCCTTCGCGAGGAGATGAAATCCAACAAAATTATTAGGTAGTAAAATGTTTGTCCCGTTTTTAGATTATTCTCCGCGCGTAGAGATGTGCTAAGATGATTGATCGCTCGTTCAATAACATGTTATCTCGAGTTTTTCTTACGAGCGATCGGTACAGTTTATATTGCACCGTACAGACAAATAAGAAAATGAATATGAAAATGTGGAAGTCGAAATGAAAAGATGGTTTTGTTGAATAACACGAAGCATTTTTGAGTTGGTGAAAAGATAAAGTAGCCTCGCGTGTAGCCGGTAGAATCAAGAATGAGCCAATTAGTCGTGAACAAAGTGACTTCTCCATTTTGATGCGTCTTCCACTTTTTCTGCGGCCGTTTGAATCAATACCACCATCATCGGTAATTAATAAAGTCGGTGACATAACTGGCACAACCAATCATCGATCGATTCGAGTGGCACTTTGGTCTCGTCGAAAAATTGCTGCAACGGCAACTTTAGTTGCACAATGTTCAAAGACGCCATGCACCGGCGTGGTTTGTCACTCAGAGACGCCTTAAAAATACCGTTGTGCAAGCGTCAGAGGCGCGACCGAAGAAGCAGGCCATAAGTAGAATTCTAGAGATTCGCGGTAGATCGATAATCGCAAGCACTCGTGCATATCCAAGTACCGATACCAGATGTGTACCAGAGAAAACTGCACAAACGATTGTTTCCGCGTTTACGATCAAATTTATGGCTCTTGTTTGTGTTATTCGGTCTTTCAAAAAGCTTCTGTCATTGGCACCGCTACTTTACATATAATATCTCGCAGATTTTTCTTGACAATTTTCTTTCCCTCATAATGACAAATCAGATTACAATTTGTATCATCATCTTCAACAAAGATTTCGATCTTTTTTCGTTTGTAGAGATCCGGACGTTGATCAGTTCGGATGAAACTGAATAATTTTTGTTTACTTTCGATCAGACCGTAGAAAGTGCTACTGGTTTTGATATTCATTGTATCTCAACCTGATTGATAAAACAGATTTAGACGTTATTTTGCACGAAATAATCTTGTCATGCTGTTCGTGTTTATTCTCTTCAGGTGTTTCATTCAAAGTTTCAGAGAGAAAGTGGTTCGATGTTTACAAGATAAAACATACTTTTGAGATAAAATGTAACGTGACGCGCATCTAACATTCCATTCCATTTTTTTTGGCTCCGTAACAGTACTTATTAAATCATTAATAATCTCATTCAAAAACCCTCTATTATGATAATCAACAGGTCGGGAACCAAATTGAATTTGGAAACAATTTTTCCGTTTAATGATTTATTGTCATCATTATCTTTGATTGTTTTTGTTAATCAAAAAATATTGATTCAACTGACTTGTTGAAATAATCAATACCAATAAGTTTACTTAACTTTGAATAACAATAAAATCTCATTCATGATCTTTGACCTGACTTGTTCAATCGTCTCGATTTTTTGATTACAATAAAGCACTACCAATGCATTCATCCGTTGGTATAGAGAAATCCATTTCTCTAACAAATGCATCAGTTTTATCATATTATTCATCCTCCCTTCGCTATGCAAAGCTAATAAAACCTCTCGAGAGTATGTTATTCGTAATTCATACTCCTTTATCAATTTTTTTCATCGAGCCACTTTCATAGAGCAAGCAACCTATTCCCTGCCACTTATACCTATACCATGCATGATTAACGAAACTTAGTGAAATTGATTGACGACGATACGAGTACGTATTTTTAGGCCACCCGTAATCTTATGTGCCATTTCTTAATGTCTTGTTGTGATTTATATTTAATTGTCGGAATGCTTTGAACTAAATTCGTTCCAGTGTTTGTTTTGCTGTTTGATTTGTACAAAAGCCTCGGGAGCCATCCGATGAATCTCCATTTCAATTGTCTCTTTTTTTTTTCAATCATTTCGTTTGAAGTGGTACCTGCAAACCAAAAATGATATACAAAAGTGTCCAATAAAAATAAAAACTTTTTTTTCGTGTTAACAAAATCTGAAGTAAAAATATTTACCTAACATCTGAAGCGTCAAAAAGTTGTTGGCAATGGGAATGTTTTAACAGGGCGTCAGATTTGTTGTGAGGGAGGGAAAGGTCTAAATTATGGTAAATCAATTGGAATGCCAACTGAGGCGAGAAATGGGAAAAGCGATCGAGTGATGAGACGGGAACCACAACGTCACCAGAATGTGGCAACGAAAGATGTGGAAATGCGAGGGCGAAAATGTCGAGGTGAGATTCGTTATGGATGCGCCGCGCGAGAGTGACACGTATTTTGAGGACGACTGGCTACGTCATTTATGAGAGGTGCCGAAGAAACGGGCACGCTGGCGCGACCGGTTCAACAGATCGAGCGGGAGACGGAAAACGGAGCGAGAGAACTGTTTGATGAGTGCGAAAAGAATGCGCCAGAATCCCCCTCGGCCTCGGAGAATGCGCAAGGGAATGCGGAAACGGTTCGATTTAAAATTTTCAAAATGTTATTTACATTTTGGAAAGGGTCCCGTGATTGAATATCTATGCAACACGCCGGGGAGAAATTGAACTCATGAATGTCTTCAATTTACAATCGGATGGAATTTTAATGGCCTTCAAAAAACCCGAACAGTTAAATGAAATTTCTTAAATGAGGCTATAAAAAAGAAGAAAAAAGAAGATAAAAAAGTGACATCATCTTGAGACGGATCGAAAAGTGTACAATTGAAATCAGATCGCACAACAATCGCTAAATTGTTGTTCATTCCTTGACATTCCCAACTTGTGACAAATCTTCTGAATCTTGGCGAATCGAATGTTTTAGTGATTAACGAGTGTGCTTCGTCGTCATTGAACCATTTGATATGCAAAACAAGTGTGTGGATGTGACGAGTTGCACTGGCGGACTGGTCACCTTACTGGGTGTCTGTTAAAACTAGTCCAGTGCGTGGTATAGGTTAGTCCCTGTTTTCCACATACCTCGGCGAAGGTGTGAAATTGCGTTTTATACGTGGCAATCGTGCAAATACGATTGGTAACGCCAATTACAAGCTACAATTGCAAAAATAATGAACCGTGAGCAATCGCGCGACGGTTCTGGGAAAACGTCAGAGAAAACGCGATTGTTGTCCCGGTCGCTCGCAAGCCTGTTACGCTGTTCCTTGAAAGATTCGATGTTCGACTCACCGATTCGATCCTGTCCAGGGAGCGAACCAAAAAAGGGGCTGGCTCGCGTGTATCCACGTGTTTAGGCACACCAACCAAGTTGTCACTCAACACACACTCAACCAACTCGCGTTTTTCGCACTTGTTCCCAGTGGTGTTTCTTTTTATTGCTCCTTGTATTTCGTTCCTCCTGTTGTCCGTCTCTTTCCGTTCCCGATGTTCTCTTTCTCTCTCTCTTTTCCTATATCCGTCCTTGTTGGGCGATGCGCGTTTCGCTCGCTAGGCGACTTTTGCGAATTCGCTGCGTCTGGATGGGACCGTGCGCGCGCGCACATACACACACCGGCGATTCGACTTCGCGACGTTTGCAGACCTCTCAAGAAACTGTCCGAGAGCTCATATTGCTGCCACGGACTAATGAGTCGCCGCCGTCGACCTACCACCTCGCAGACCGAATTCCCACTCCTCGCTCGCAGCACTCTTCTTTCTGCGTACTTGCTGCGAGCACCGAGCGCCAGGCTCTGCCGTATACGCATCTGCGCACGCGTCGAACCGAGCGCCGTTACACTTGCCGCGCTTTTTCAAACGTTGATAAACAACAAAGTCTCGTTATATACACACTTATCATTTTTAACTAATAATTAATTTATCAAAATCATAGTTAATTAATTAATTAATTAACTATTATAATTATAATATAAAAAATAGTTAATTAAATTTAATGCGGAACTTATTTGTATGCAAGAAAGGATTTAAAAATTGTTTGCAAAAGAAATTGCATTCAATGATTTGAATAAAACCCTTTGTAAGTGAAAACATTTTTATTCGTTGAAAATAAGGTAATTATATAAAGTAAAAGCAGATGTTTGAGTAAGTTATTCAGTATCCATTGCGACTTGAACGGCAGGGTCACGCGGTCCCTCGTCAGCAGGCGGATCTTGTGGGGGTTGGTCATCACTGCCGATGGCTGGTTCCGTCGGTCTGCCTCGAGTTTCATCACCCTCGATTTCAGACAAGTAACCAGAAGTCACTTCTTCGTCCAGGACTGAGAATTCAGTGCCTTTACCAACAACTCCGATGGAAACATTCTAGAATTAGTATAGAAAAATTTAGCCGATGAATTAATAAACATGAATAAACATGTTTAGCTTTGAGAGATGTAGGGTACCTTGATTGATAAGTCAACATCGTTTGGCAGCGTGTCTCTCAGTGCTCTCAAACCATGTTTGATCAGCTCGTTGAGATCGCAGTTCGGAAATTCGTTAAGATGCTTTTCCAAATAAGTTCGTGCGCTTTGAGAGCGCGCGCCGATTGCCATTGCTTTGCAATCGTAAAAGTTGGCAGACGGACAGGTTTGGTAGATGTGAGGACCTTGTTCCTAAAAGATAAACGAAACATCAATTACCAGTTCGTCGTCAAGTATTTCGAATAATTTCTGAAATACTCACGTCATATCCAGCAACCAACAGACCAACACCGAAAGGTCTTCTATCGTAACACTGAGTGCAGGATTGCATTTTGTTTCCTAAATTAGCTATCAAACGACCAACAGGTAGAAAGTCGTCGTGAGAATACTTGTAGTTCAAACACTCGGTTCTCATATATTTGCTGTAAAACATAATATATATAATTTGTTTTGTTTGTTTTTTTTTGGGATGATGAAAGTTTTTTCAGATAGTTTCTTTAAGTTTTACCTAAGAATTCTAGCATCAGCAGTGAGACCGGTAACAGTAATACCGATGTGTTTGTCAATTGGAACAATTTTCTTCTGATAAGCCGACAACTCGGAAGTTGCTCTTTTAAGAGCAATTATAACTGCGTGAGTTTTATTTTTAAGACCAACAGTCGCTGATCCCAATTTCACGGCTTCCATGGCATATTCCACCTGGTGCAAACGTCCCTGAGGACTCCATACTGTGACGTCACTGTCATACTGATTACGAAACTGGAAAAAGTACGAATTAATTAGTACGTAGAGTATAGACGATCGTAAAAATATAAAAGTAAATGAGATTCTTTTTTTATTTCATTTCTAAGTCATTGAAAATGTGGGTTTTGCAATTTTGATAATTTTGTAACGTCATTTGCAATTTTTTTTTTGAGTTACAGAACAAAGTTTGGTTTCAAGTTAACCTAACAAAACATAAAAAAGTTTGCAAACGATTCAAGTGCTACGATTGATTTTTTTCTTAAATGAACATTGTGGGTTACAAATGTTGATGTTTTCGAACGAAATTAGTCACATTTCTTCTATTTTGAAAGCAAAATTGCAAATAAACAATCGTTTGTTTCGGAGAAGTAAAGAATGACAGGGCAACAATTTTACTCAACAACCGGAAATATTGTAAACACGAATGTAAAATTTGTTAAATAATTACCATTTTTGACGGATATTCAACTACTTTAGTTAAAAAATATAATATTTCTGTAATTGTTATCAAATTTCTTCTTAATTCACTGTCATCAGCGGCGTGATATCAAAAGTAATGCTCCGAACACTGTCGCGAAAAACTGACTTGAAGTTGGTCAGTTTTCAGGGATGGTTTTCGATTCTCATCTTGAATCTCGAAACCAAATCGATTATTGCGATTTGATTGAAAATGAATTAATTTCTTTTTCATTTTCAAATTAAAATACAAATAATCCAAAATAGATCCAACTCATCTTAATTAACAACAAAATACATTGTGATTATGTTAATAAAATGTAAACAGTCACACAATTCAAATTTGCCGGAAAATTGTTAGTTCAAATAGATGGCGCTCGAGATCGTTTTCTTTTTAGTATCGAACGGAGACTAATTTTCCTTCTTCTTCCCGTACGAGTAGAGGAATATAAAGTAAGTTGAATCGATTATCCATTTTCTACAGATATAACACTATCTTTGCTTCTAAAATATGCCCAAAATGAACTTGAATCAATACTTTACCCATCTGGATAATAACTGAAAATTAAATTCTCATATGATTGTTATTTTTACAAGTATTTCATCACCACGTGTTTCACGTATGTGATTTTATAACCTCAAACATCAAGTTTTGACCGCTAACAAAAACACAAATATTTCTCAAACTAATCATTTTTTCTGTCAATTAATTTCTGTTCCATATTATCATTTTAAATTTTACGTCAACAATTGTTTTCACTTTGTTTACTTTAAGAAAAGTAAGGCTGAAACAAATGCACAACAATAGACACTGACACACAGTTTTTATCAACGTCAACCTTTGTCTGCACAAATATTTAATAAACACAATGTTTTAGTATGGCGGACGCAGCACCAGCCAGAGGAGGATTCCGTGGTGGTTTCGGTTCCCGTGGAGGCGCGGGAGGTCCTGGCGGCCCACGTGGACGTGGCGGCAGAGGACGCGGACGTGGCCGTGGTCGCGGTCGTGGCAAGGAAGATGCCAAGGAATGGGTCCCAGTGACCAAGCTTGGTCGCCTCGTTCGTGACGGCAAGATCCGTTCCCTCGAGGAAATCTACCTTTTCTCTCTGCCCATCAAAGAGCATGAAATCATTGATTTCTTCATTGGACCCCAACTCAAGGACGAGGTCCTCAAGATCATGCCCGTCCAGAAACAGACGCGTGCTGGTCAACGTACTCGTTTCAAGGTACAACAGTTGAATCAAAATTTGTCAACAAATTAAATTTTTAATTTTTGTTGAATAACAAGTATATTGACGGACCAATTTTTTTAGGCTTTCGTTGCCATTGGAGACAGCAACGGACACATTGGTCTTGGAGTGAAATGCTCCAAAGAAGTCGCCACTGCCATCCGTGGTGCCATCAACTTGGCCAAGCTGTCCGTCGTCCCAGTCCGACGAGGATACTGGGGAAACAAAATTGGTAAACCTCACACCGTGCCGTGCAAAGTCACTGGCAAATGCGGTTCAGTCCAGGTGCGTTTGATCCCTGCACCCCGCGGTACCGGCATCGTTTCCGCCCCAGTTCCCAAGAAACTCCTGCAGATGGCAGGTATTGAGGACTGCTACACCTCCGCCAGGGGATCCACCTGCACACTTGGTAATTTTGCCAAGGCCACCTACGCAGCCATCGCCAAGACTTATGCTTACCTCACTCCTGACTTGTGGAAGGAAACTCCACTCTGCAAGACACCTTATCAGGAGTTTGCTGAATATCTGTCCAAGAACCACAGATCTGTTGTTAGCACCAGACCTGGTGAAAATGTGTAATTTACATTGACGCTGAATAAATGCATTTTTATCAACATTGGTTGATTGCGTTTTGTATGTCGTTTCCCCAGTTTTTGTTAACAATTAATAAAGAATAAATGTTGAATAAGAGGTTGAAAAGGAAATAGAAAACAACATGTTATTCGAGATTACTTATATTTTATAATAATTACCAGCTTACATTCTTTAGATTCATTAAATTAATACACTGCTCTTGCACTCGAATTTAAAACATCAGCTCGACTTGACCGCGTACAATCACAATAAATACGGGCACGAGCGCTTATTCTCAATCGTCAAATTGTCACGGTCAAATGCAATGATGACAGTAAACCGTCGTTACAAAATGTACGTCACTCTTTACAAAAAGTCTGCATTGAAAGCTATCCCTTACCATTGCATTACTACTTGGCTGATTTCTGTTTGTTTTTTTTTGTCACACACAATGAAGTATAAGATCGCGCGAAACCGGACTCTCTTATGTACAGTTCACCAAAAGAAGTGCTCGATGGTCGCGCAATACAAATGTTTGAAACGCCCGCGACCGCTCCCCATGTTCTGTCTATTACCTTAATTAATCGTAGCGCTTCTGTGTAAAGGCACGTTCTCTTGTCTGGATTAATAGTGTATGATGAATCATGAATTAAAAAAAAAAGTCGAGAGGAACGTTGTCGGAAAAGCAGATTCTCCTGCTGAACCGTCTAATCGAGCTTATGCTTTTACACGGGAGCTCAGAAAGAAACTTTGCTATGATTTGATCATTACTCAGTACTTTTACTCGTAATTATAATAATTAGACTTATGTTTTCGGGAGAGGCAGTGTTTGAGACCATGACCAGGTCGGATCACACAAAAACCGCGCTTGTCAATTAATATCAAGAAGTTATAAAAAAAAGGGCTGAGGGTGAGCGTAAAACCAAAATCAACCCCGGATAATCGATAGATTTTCGTATCATTAACTGGCGCTCTCGGTTGCGTCTTGGTCCATAGGTTCAGCGGGCGGGGTGTCGGTGTCGACTTCCATCGACTCCTCTTTCTTCTCCGTTGTTGTCTCCTCGATGATCATCACCTTTTTCGGCGGTTCGCACTCGGTCTCGCTGGCCATGGGGACGACTTCGACCTTGCGCTCAGGCTCCTCAGCAGTCTCAATTACAGAAACACCTTCCCACTTCTTCGGCTCGTCTTCGGGTTCCTTAGGCTCCTCAACGATGGGAATGGGTTCGGGCACCAAACTGTTTGTCTCCGTGCTGTCCTCCGTGGTCTCCTCAATAGTCACCTGGCTTTGAGACTCATCCACAGTGCCACATGTCATTGTTTCAGCGCACTCTAGAGGTTCCTGGGGTTTCTTCTCTTCCTTCTCTTCCTCCTTTTCCTCCACTTCCTCCTTTTCTTTCACTTCCTCCTCTTCTTGCTTCTGCTCCGGTTCTTCAATCTTCTCTGGAACCTGTTCGGTTTCCTTTTCCTTAACTTCCTGCTGTAACTCAGGAACAGAGGCGGTTTCTGTGATGACGCTGGTGGCGCCACTGTTCTCAACAACCGTTGGCTCTTCTCGAACCTCCTCGTGATTCTGCTCGAGATTTTCCTGCATGTCTGAAACGTTCACCGGCTCTTCATCTTCTGGTACTTTTTCATCCACCGGAACTTCCTCAGCGACTGCTGCCACTTCTTCCTTCTCCTTCTCTTTTTCCTTGTAAGAGTCCAGGAAACCTTTCGATAGGAAGGTCGTCTGCAGGGGAGTGGATCGCTCGATCTCCGACTCGTCGCCTTCCAGGTCCAAGCTTGGCTGTGAACTCGTGTCTTCGTTGATTATCGCCTCTGGAACTTCGCCCACGATGGAACTGGTCTCCTGCACCACCGAGGTTACGTTGCTCGTGCCCACCACCGACTCTGGTCCGGAACTGCTTGAATCGCTGCTTGACGACTCGGTGAACTCTGAGCTCGAGGAGGCGAACGTCGGACCGAGGGTTTCCAAATCGCTCGTGGACTGGAGGGATTGTTTCGAACCGGATTCTGTCGAACCGTTTATCGAAGACAATTGTTTGACAACTGAGGTGTTCTGACCTATGACTGACGAGTGCTGCGAGGCGTCGTTGTCTGAAGATACGTGAAGTGGCAGACTCGCAGCGTTGGGCCCACAGTCTTTAACCCAGGTCTCCATTTCCATCTCATCAGAGGGTTGTGAACCTAAAAATATGAAAAATACATTAGTTTGTTCGAAAGTTGTATGGTCAACCTAATAAACATATAACAACTGTAGATCGTTGGATAATGAAAATTAAACGTATTAATCAGCTGTTTTGTCACAAAAAGCGATAAAAATATAGTACAAAACATTGAAACGTAATATTATTTTAATTCATAAAATAATCGATTAGTTTCACATCAGATGCGGACAAATTTATATAACTTGGATTACATCACTTCAAAATATATAACTGCAGCGTATATAACTGCACTGCAACATCTTGTCTGAAAACAGAACTGTTTAACCGTCCAAGGCAATTACATCAGACATAAACAAACAACTCGGGGTTGTTAAATCTGACGATGAGCTTATGCTGATTAACAGATGATTCACCTTGTGCAAGTTCGTCCTCGACTGAGCCGTTGACCATGCCCTCGCCGTTCTCGCTCCTCCGGATTGTGGGTCCAGGTTCCCTGGTGGAAACAACGAGGATATTTTTTTCGATCGCTCGCATGAACTTGTCGATCCTGTTGTACTCCTTTCTCGGCGACGTGAGCAGTTCACATATTCTCTGAACGGTGAAGGGCGCGTTGGCGAAGCTCTCGAGACGTTCGAGGAGGCTGCTCTTCATCGTGTCGTAATTAAAGTGCTCGACGTTGGGACAGGCGGCGAGGCCGTCGATATTAGGACAGGCCTCGTAGAAGTCGGTCATCACACGGGCGAGTTTTTCACGAAAGAGCACCTTGATGAGGGACCACTGGTAAACCGGGTCCCCGGTCTTAGCGACCCAACAAAGGTAATCCTCGAGCTCCCTGGGGATCTCGCTGGGGCGCATCTTCTGGAACTCGTCAAGCGCCTGCAACACCTCCTCCGGGTTCTCCATCCCGGCACCTGGTGCGTAGAGGGGACGCGCCGCACGATGTGTCGCTTGTTTTTGGTGAGGTTAGAGTGTCCCAACTGTCGTGACGTCACGCGGCCAAGGACACCGAGCGGCTGCAGCTAAACGATCGGCTTTTACGCGCCAAATGATCACACGAGTTAGAGCTTTTTCACGGGTTCGTTCTTGTCGTGCTATCTAAACAAGGCCGGTGCGCAATTCTCGTGCTGTTGTCTCGCGCTCTTGCCGCGGCGGCCATGGGACTTTGCTTAGGTTTCGTTTACATCGCGCGACACGGTCTCAAAACATTGGCTTTTTTTTGTCACCCCACCGGTAATGACAATAAAAAATAAACAAACAGACCTTCGTGTGTAATGAGGTTTTGTTTGTTGTTGACATACATGTCATGACGTTTTCGAAAAAAACAATTCGAATGTTCCAGACCTTGAAAAATCTAGAATAATAGGTTAACATATATTTCATCAAACTTTCCGTCGTGAATTGAGTTTTGGGAAAGTATTTTGGTAAACGTGACAGAACGAAAGCAACAAATAAACAAATAAATTTGAATTAATTCAATTGTTTACCGTCGCCACAAGAGTGGCGCTGCCGTCGCTCTCTTTAAAAGCAAGTGGAACGTTTTTGTGTTTACAAAATGTATGTTTTGTTTACATTTTGATAGGGAAAAAATAAGCTTCTCCGTTTGTTTGAAAATGTTAAAAGTGGCGATGAACTTTGTTGTCCTCGAACGACTTTGTTATTCTCGCACTTTCAAACAAAAATAAAAAGGAAACAAAAAAATTGGTTCGCGCCCCTCCATTTCTATTGGCATCTTCCTCACTCCATTTCTTACGTCAGAATCACCCCCCACCATATGCAATCGAAACACTTCCAACCGTTTCCACCGCGCCGAACCAGCCACAATATAAAAATGATTATTATGATCAGGATGCACAATATGCACGTCGCGTTTGCTTGAAATTGACGTACCGGACAAGATCCGAGGTCTGTTTACGAGTCTGATTGTACAGTGTTGCAGAACGAATGAGATAGTGAATTTCGCTCGGCGAAGTTTGATCTAGAGTCGGGTAACAGTGCTGATTTGCCAGTCCCTAAAACGTTAACAGGATGAGGCTCACCACCAAGTGCTTCAGCAACATCACCAAGATGCTTGACTTTTACTCTCAATTCAATCCTTCGCCACTGTCCATCAAACAATTTATTGATTTCGGTAAGATGATAGTCAATTTATGTATTACTTATTTATCTCTGCTCCGTTTTTTTTTTTTTTTTTTTTGATTTCTGTTGTCATTGATATTTCGGACTAAACGGTGGCTTTGTTGATTTTCTTGTACCGTCTCTGAAGAAAATTAAAAGTGATCGTCATGTCAGTCACGCGATGCGCCATTTCATTTTCGCGGATCCCACGAATTGAGACCAACTGAAGTTAACGTGGTGCAATTTAATTTAATTAGCTTTTACATCTAGCTTGAATGTACACCAGCATGACACAAGTAAAAGACCCATATGAGGCTTACAATGTTTTTTTTTATTATTGTTTTCTATCTTTTTCGGTTCAATAAATAATCCAATCTATTGTTTGCTTTTTTGATGATTTTTTCCCTTCCCAGCATTGTTCTGAAAACATTTTTTGTCAACACTGATTTGTTTGAAAATAATGACTATTAAATTTTAAAGAACGACAAATTGTATAAAAGTTGCGCGTGTGTATGCGAACAAAAATGGCAGGTGTTTTGTTTTGAAACCAAAAAAACTTGTCTGTCAGTGAATTGTCGCAACAGAGATTATAGTATTGACTAGACTCGCGATTGTTGACCGCTTATCAAGTCTGCGAAGCAGGTGTTTCAGATATTGTTTAAAAAATGATTTTAATTCGTTTTACGACTTAAACTTATTAGACACTTATTTATTAGAAAAATGTTAATTTCTGATGACACATCGTATAAGTTATTTTCATAATCGTATTCAATCATTTAAATAATTTTAAAAGATAATAGAAAATGAAGAAAACAACTTTTGGTGAGCAACTAGAATTTTTTAAGAATAGATCTATTATTTGATGGATCCGGATTGCCGTTCCAATTGACACGCTTAATCCGTTAACAATTGCAATTGTTAATTTATTTACTCGTTTATTTTTCCTCCAAGTGCTACGACAAGAAAGAAAATAAGTCTGTAAAAAACGTGAGTCATTCTACTTCATGTCATTGTCCATTTGACGAAAATAAAAGCAACAGCCGCGGTTCAAAATGAAACGAAAATAAAATATTGCAATGAAATTAGATTTGCAATTTGAAAGCGATTTTGCGAAATCATTAAGTTTCTGAGACTGAAATTGCGCGGTTGAAAATAGCACGGACGAAAATCGTCAGTGATGGGTAACAATAACGCATCATATTTTTCGTTAGTTTTCATTCTGGTTGCGCTACGCCGCACGTAAGCACATTCTGATTGGCTCGCAGGAAGTGAGCCCCTCGCTGAATATTGGAAAGGTTAAAGTCTCGAGATCACTTTTTGCGTGACGTAGACTCGTATATCAGTCAATGATTATAATGCCAAAACAAACAAACAATTTTGCAATTGATTCATTATGCTTAATCGCGAAAACACTTGATTTAATCATCAAATATGTCTTGTAAAATGAAACATTGTATTTTAATTTGTTTTTTGTTTATACAAAAACGCTTTTGCATAGTATATTCCTTTCTTTGATTAGAAATTGAACTGAAATGTTTATTGACAATTATTTTCTCTATTGCAAAGATAATAAAAACAGCGCTGCAATTAAAATGTTTTATCTGCTGAAAAAATTGAAAGGACATTATTGGATTTGATTGGGTGCATACAGTAAGTGCAGTTATTTATTAAAGTTCTGTTTCATGATTGTTAAAAAGCACACGCGTATGTACAGACATGTGAAGAGAATCGACGGAAGGTATCACTTGATTCAAGGCTTTGCACTCAAGGCTAAAAGTAAGCCGCATTTTCATAAATAAGAAATTACAATGATCACACTTATGACTGTCGCAAATTTTCATAATATTTACACTTGTTCATGTTTACTCATTAATCAGTTTTTAGTTATTACCAATTCCGATTGACGTTTTTGAAGAAGAATAAAAAACAACATCAAAAACATTGTATCTAAAACGCTTGAAAATTATGTAACTCCTTTGATATAAAGAGTTTTTTAATTCCGTCACCAAAAAAACATGACGTCAAATTACATTATAGATTGAATCGCAATTTCAAAACAATTTACTATTTTTGCACATCACTCTAAACAAATTCCGCTTTTCCGTGTCTATGACCGAAAACTATTTTCATGTCCTGAGAATACATCATCACTTTACATATAATCCGAATTTGGCATGTGGTCTTGACATTGATTTTAAAACTAGTTTTTGGCACAATGATATTACTCACTCATACGTATGCCAGATTTGCCTGTAAACAATATTTAACATTATAAAATTTATTGCGATTTTTCAATCTCTTATTGTTAGATAGTCATATCAAAAATGAATATTCGAATCCATTCATTTTATTTATTACTCATTTTAGAAATAATCCAACTTCGAATATAATACCATACTTGCACCGATACTTACACCGATACTTGCACTGAACAAAGCACAACCGCACTAACAAAAACTTCAACTGAAAGAAATTTTCAGTTAAATATATATTTGATCTTAATGATTTTGAAATATATCACAGTTTAAATATAATAATAAATATACGCTGAATATATTTAACAAGAGATAACTGCACCACATCACTACACAACAACATGTCTTTCACGATATCACATCATGTTACACTTACGTATTAGTCAAAACTTGCTGGCGATGTTATTTCTTATTTAACTCTTTCGATCCTGAATTATTTTTGATAAGAAGACAAATTTTTCTCTTGTATAATAATTTTTTGCATCACCTTTTTAGATACACAATGTTTTTCGAAAGAATTTTTAAATAAAGGTCTTAACAAATATACGTTAACAACAATAACAAATAACAAATTTGTTTTTCTCGAGCGAAAGGGTTAAATGATCGGTTGTTATGAATATCAAATTGAAAAAGTCATGTTAATGTAGATCAATGTATAATTTTGTCAGGAAGTTAAAACAACAGCAGTTTAAATCACACTGACGTAAAAAAGCAACAAATCGTACACCGAGGATGTTGTCTGTTTCATTTGGTCTCAAGTCAAAAATTGAAGTATATTCAAGTCTGCGTCATATAAGTAGTTGAAAATGGTGGAAATGGTGAATGAATAATCAGTCTACGTTGAAAACATGTTTAAAACGCGATTTAAAGAAACCATATGAGTCTTTAAATATAAAAGTTGAACAATAAAATGTTCAATATGATCACTGAGAAAGCAAGAGTGTTATTAGAGCTGAACTATAGAAGGTATTGAAGAAGATCTATATTTTTTTGAACATTAATTGATATGTCCAGAATTAAAATCCTATATTTAAAAAGATTAAAAAAACCTATTGCATCTCAATCATTTGGAAATGTTTGGATCGGAATAAAATATTTTATCTTGACTATTCTCTCCCTGACCACAGATAAGTGAAATATGTACAGGACATTCGAAACATCTAAAAAACGATGCTTATACATGGTCTCATCTTATAAATTAAAAAATAATAAAGAAACCATTTATTTACTTACCTCGACGTACAACTTTATTGATAAAGTAATAACTCCTAGAGCAGTTATTTGTAACGGAATGTTGCATCTAACTTGAAATATTTTCAATAGTGTCAACAGCTTTGTTGACATGTTCATCCATGATGATTGGTAACTATATATAATTAAGTACAATAAAAAATTAGTATAATGAGCAGTATGAGCACAAGAATAAAAAAAATGTAAGTACAATAACGATATTGATAGAAAAATGTTTTTTGAACCTTACATGGCTTGCCTAAGTTGGCCGTTGATGTCTATAACTTTGTCACCGACAATACATATAACAAAAAACACTCCGAAAGATATGAACAATATGGGTATAATAGTTATAAGTTTGTCAGGTTCGTGGATAAGTAATTTAATCTAAAAAAGATGTACATATTTTCAGTTGTGATTCTATTCAATTTGTGCTTATATTTTACTTATAAATTGTCTTACAATATAAAGGCATAACGTAATCCCAAATATATTGAGAGCCACGCCAAAACACATTGGCAACCAATAACATTCGTAAGTCAGACGAACAATCCTGATGGAATTGATATTTTACAAATTATTTTTTTCAATTATAAATTTCAACCTTTGAATTAAAAAGTAGATTGATGAAACCTTATAATAAACTGATGTGTTTTGAAACATTTTCGCATTTTATTCAGCACCTTAGAATCGTGGTTTTTTATTTTGTTATTATAATTTTTTTCATTCGTTATATTCATAAAGTCGTATCTAAAAAACGAGCAGTTACCAAGATTTAAATACTTTTGTTTTTTTTACTTTAACAAAGGAATACCTTGCATTTTTTAAACTACAAAAATAAAATAAAATTGTATAAACTTACTGAAGCTTTGAATGTACCGAAAAAGAGACAAATATGAAAATTGCAATGAAACCAAAACAGTTATAAATATTGAACATGCTAAAAATGGCCCCACTGATGGTAACAAGTTGATGGATTCCAAAAGGAAAAGGTGTTTTGATAACTGAAAATTTTTTTAAACAATGAAATCGATCAACTGACTTCATATCACATCTTATTAGTCCTGATACAATGGGTGCTACACAATTAAATATGACGAGACAAAGGAAAAGAACTGAAAAATATATAGGCCACGATTATTGATATTTGTTTTTGAAAAAAATATATTACAAGAATAATGTTAATTACCTGTTGATACTTTACTCAATGTAGTTAACCGAACTTTTTTGTGCAATAACATATTATTACTTTCTAATTGAATTGCTGTTATGTGCAATAAATACGATACCTTACAAAAATCAAGTTGGAAATTGAAATTAGTGATTAATTAGGTTTTTGAGACAGTTATTGAATCATTATTTTGTCAAAGAAATACATGTCTGTTGAATATGATATTGTGAAACACTAAAATAGCGATAAAAAAAGTACTAGCTATCCATATAGCATCTAAGCACAATTCGTCAATGCTATTTCGATGCTGATATAAATCTTTCAACTAAATAATAGTTTCTCTGTAATTTGGTTGAATTTTGACTGATCATAATTGAAGCACATGGATTAAAATTTGAATTGTATTTACCTGTACCGGGAAAATAATGAACACAAGAATTACTTGAAAAACAAGTAGGAAATATCTAACTCGTTTTTTCATATAGGGCCATGCGCCAGTCGATATATACGATAATTTCAATAGTTTACATTGTTTGTCAAATAAGTGTGAACGTTCCAAATTAAAATCATAATCCATGTGTTCATCAATCAATGACTTCTTGACCATTTTTTTATTTATACAAGTGAATCACTGACGAATTTTTTGTCAATTACCATATCCAAATAAATCGTCAGTGTATATTTTTGAATGGTTCAGATCAAACTTTCCAGCACACCGGATACAAACTTTGTGACACACACATTTTATTGTAATTCCACACCTTGAATCCTACCCTTGAAAAACGTAAACTATAACTATATGCAATTACCTCTAAGCTCCTAATCATATACCGGGTTGATATAAACTTTTTCACAATCTAAAACGGTACAATGTATAATAGATCATTTTATTCAGAGACATGAATTTAATGACTAAAGTAGCACTTGAGAGAGTTACTTGATTATTTAACGTAGTTATAGTCAAGTCGTTATTTTAAATAATGTAATATTTTTTAATCGGTTGAAATAATGAAAACAATTCTTTTAAATGTGAATATCGAGTTATAAACTTTATAGACTTTTGTTAAACATCCATTCTACTCTCAAATGAAAATTGTAAAATTGAGCATCTCAAGTAGTTGGAGATAGCCGATGCGCTATAAGTGTCAAAGCCGTGAATTTGAAATACG